>VZRR01009625.1:892291-1024682 GCA_013398015.1 Oreocharis arfaki | reverse complement strand
GGGGGCGGGGGCTCGGGCCGCTGCTGCGGGCGGCACTCGGGGCAGCGGGGCCGCGCTGGCACAGCCGCAGCTCACACCCCGCTAAGCGCCACGGCGGAGGCACTTTGACTTTATCCTTGCCGTGATGCCATGGGGGAGCCCCCACCGCCCCGCCTTCCTCCTCGCCCAGCTGGCTGCGGAGCCGGTGGGGGTTTTGGCCTCTTAGTCAAACTCCGCCGTCACCTCGGCTGCCCTTCGGCGGGAGGAAGGGCGGTGATTCACGGGACGCTGCCGGGAGCGGAGCACGAGTGCGCTGGCGGCGTGCGGTGCCCCCGCCTGTCCCGCACTCGGACTCCAGCCCGACCAGGCACGCAGGGGGGCAGCGGCGGTGCCGGCGCTTGAGGGGTCGGAGAGGAACGAGTTGCTGAAACGACGAATTTGGGAGAGGGTGTGGGGTCTGCCCCGCGCCCTCATCACTTCGGCTGTAAAGCTCCACCTGAACGGGTTCATGTTAGGACACTGCCTGGTGGCAGCGGTCGCTCCCAGACTACGACGAGGAGACAATTATTCATCGCTAATCTTTAAAAACAAGGCAAAGCCGCCCGGGAGAGTGCTCTATCTCATGCAGCAGCAGAGGTGGCGCGCTGGGGCTGCGCAGCTGCCAGCGACCGCTTCCCCGGGCTTGTGGGCTCCCTTTGGCCAGACACTCTAGCAGCACGTCCTTCCCTGGGATCCCAGGTCCTTCCCTGGGATCCCTGACCCGAAGAGGCCATGCGATTTTCATAATATTTATATTGCCTTTATACAATATATCCCTTTTAGCCTGCTCGTGGTACTGGTCTGTCCTTTAGTTTACGGAGCGTACAGCAGAGGGATGGAGGTTGAGCTCTTCCACCACCACTTAGTTTCCAGAAAAATTGCAGAAGACTTATTTAATGGGATTTTAGTGGGTGCTACAACATTTCCTAGCATGCATAGTTAATACTTCTGTCTTTTCTGGGTTACATTCAGTGTTCTGCCTTCTCTCCAGATGGAAAAGTAAACTGTCAAACAAGCAGGATCTTCCTTTACAGAGGAAGAGAAGCCAAGAGAATGGACTGAAACTTAACACCCTTACATGTAGAAAACCGTGCACAAGCCTTTCCTCCTCACATTAACATGAGCAGGGGAAGCATCTTGTTTACCCTGTTACAGGGTCTCTGCCTTGCTTATTTTAGATGTTCCAGCCTCAAACTGACAACTCTAATGATTTGCAAAAGTTTTGATTGCAGACTGTAGTGCCCTACTATTTGCCTTCTACACTTCATAGCTTTGCCTTGAAAATCGTGAAGCACTTCCAAAGTAGCAAAGTACTGTTGTTGTTGTACTGATATTTTGCAGTCTTTTGTATCAGGATATCCTGACTCATTGAACAAAGGGCTTAAGAACAAAGAAATAGATGATGTGCAGTATAGTAGCACAAGCATTGACACACTCATACAATCTGTGGTTATAATTTTCTAGAAAGGTGAATTTTATTGGTTTTCTTTTCATATGGCTTCTTGTGATATTTTAGGAGTTTCATATTAGTGTGTCTTGGGCAATTACTCTTTAAAGCACGGTTCCTGTCAAAAAGGGATAAACTAGGCAACTGAAATCCAGAAGACTTTGAAGACTCTTTGCCTACTGAGTAGTTTAAACCTTACACCCCAACGACTTCATTTTGGTTTTGCGCAAAAAGGAGTTGCAGTAACTTTTTTCAGCTATTGTTTTTCCTCTTTGTTTACCTCTGTGCTCTGTGGTCCCCACTGAGGCAAAGAGCAGAAGTGCCAGAACACTCTGAAAGAAAGGCTATCCGTGTGCCATTTCCATTGCACTGGATGCAAAAAGTGATGAAGAAATAAGTGGCACTTAGTGCTATGGTTTAGCTGACAAGGTGATGTAGTACTGCCAAGGGTTGGACTCAGTGGTTGTGGAGATCTTTCCCAACCACAATGATTCTATGATAAAAGATACCGGACATCTTGGAAGGCAATGTATTCACAGATGCCCAGACCAATCTTTAGATGAATATCTGAATATTTATGTGTTTAACAGAACTTAGCCACCAGCCCTCTTGATAGCAGCAATAAAAATCTTCTGAGATTTCAAAAGCTACACTACCTTCTTGTGTCCTAAAAACTGTGAAAGGTTTTGTATCATCTGTAGTTGGGTCACTTGGGTGTGTACCTCTCTTATGGATAGGATCAGGATTAATTGTTGTATTTGTTTTCACTTACAGTTCTACAGGTGCAAAGGAGGAGGCCAGTCAAAAAACAAACTGAAATACATCTGTTGTTATGGTTTCAGTATTTCAAGAAGCTATGTAATAAACCTATTGAACAGTATGTACTTTATGTCTTGGAAAATTAATGTGAAATGAAAACAACTGCTTTAGATAGCCTTGAGTTTGGTTTGTTTGGGTTTTTTTTTTTTCTGGCTTCTGGCCAGTTTAAGGATCAGCAGTTGTGAATGAAAAAAACATGTTAAAATTATTGCTTGGCATTAATGGGTATGTTTGTAAATTAATTCATCTTATTCTTAATAAATTTATGCTTCACAGTTGTACTCCAATTCAATGATTACTTATCCTTGATTCATCCAAGATTTTGCTGTAACTGACTTTCTTTCTGTCTTTTTCATTATAAGAAATGAAAGAGTTTTCATTATAAGAAATGAAAGAATGGACCCACATAAGAGCTGCTCACAGGAAAGGCTGGAAGATCTATATTTGATTATGAGGAGTTTTAGCATCAAAAATCAGCTGCAGCATCACTCTCAGAGATTTCTAATTGACAAAATGCTCAGATTTTCCAAGTTCTCTGTTTCTCTGACTTCATTTGTGCTGCGATGATTTACCCAACTTGAAGATGTGACCTCAACATCACATTTTTCATTGCATTTAAGAAAATCCATCAAAATGAAAACATAATCCTACACAGCAATTTATCCAGCCATTTGTAACTGCATTTTAAGCAGTCCTTGAGCAAGCTCAGCTCACCTAAAATTTCTCTTTTGCATTCACACAGCCAGATTTGAAGGAAATATTTCAGCAGAGATGGATGGCATTATTTCTACCAACTGCATTTCTCTCTGACTCTGAGTTAAAGAAGCTTAAGTGATTACAAGAGAAATATAAATGTATTAGCTCTGTCCCTCATTCATTCTGGGAAGCGATGCCCAAAAAAAGGCAAATGGAGTCATCTGAAAACATGACAAGGCATTACATATTTTCACAGGTAGACATGATAACTGGAAAAGACTTCAGGAAAGGAATATTGCAGTGGGAGAAAAGGGAAAGAGAGTAAGCTGACAGATTAATAGCTGGTGTTTCATAGTTGGTATCTCTTAAAAAGTTTTACTTGTTTGCTTATTCACGCTGAAGTTATGTACTAAGAGCAGCAGCAGCAGAATTGCATGCCAGATGGTAGAGGAAGTGCCTCGTGTATCTTTCCAGTCTACTGAAGCCTGCAGGGTTCTTGTTAACCCACTGCTCTGGTTTTCATTGCAAATCTCTTTCTTCCCCTTTTTTCTTTGCCTTCCTTCAAAGAAAAAGGAGGGAGGGGGAAAGAGAAAAAAAAAAAAAAAGAAAAGCCATAGCTTAAACTGGCAATAGCACCATCCTTTTGGCTGTGAGCTACCCTGTCCTGTGCCAAATATAGTCTCCAGCAGCTCTCCCACAACAAATCAGTCCAGACATACAAAAGCTGTAAAAAAAGAATGGTGAAGAAAGATCCTTGATTCTCTTATTCTACGCCCCCCAGCCTTTTCCTTTTGCTTCCCTCCTTGAGCTTCATTCCGTAGCAATGGTCTCCTTCTTGCCAGTACTGTAAGCGATACTGGGACCTCAAGCCTGCAGTGTTGCTGACAGCTTCCTTAGAGTACAGGCGCCTTTGCCTTTCTGTATTAACAGACCATTGTAAACCAGAAGTAATATTCTGTTATTCCTCCCACTTCCATATGATAGATGATGTCTGAAAAAATGGCTCATAAATTATTAGCATGGCAGAGTCATTACTTTGGGAAACTTTTCCTATTCTTTCAGCTAACCCACACCATTGCATTGTGCCACAACTTGCATTTCCAAACAGATACCTAAAAAGATTTTCTATAGTCTATTTTTACGGTATATTATTTAAAAAATTTGGAAAAATACTCCCAATTTTTTAAGTGATTCACAAACATTAAGAAGTCCAAATGTAGAGACCAGTTTCAAAGGCTAGCAGATACTGATTTTTAGAAAGTGTAAAGCATGTGTCTTTAGATGGCATTTATTAGTGGAATAATCTTAAATCAGTAGTTGCTTATGAAAAGTATGCCTTTGTCTCTGTCCCAGGGATCATAGAGTCATACAGAGACAAAAGGCTAGGCCATTGCGTAGGGTCAGAACCCGGAGATGACACCATCCCCGGAACCAAGTTTTAGGAGATTTCGGGGGGGGTGAGTTTAATGAAAAGGAGAAGATTGCAAATGCTGGGGCACAGTCCTTATGCATAAAGTAAAAAAAAAAACCAGAAACCAAAAGTGCACATTTGCAGGGCAGCATAATCAGAGAAACAGAGAAAAGAAGAATGCAAGTGAGTAACTTTTAAAAGGGACAAGGGAACAGTGTGTAAGAAAGTTGGAGAATATGACAGAAGAAACATAAGCAGGCATAGTTATAGAGAATTTTTTCTAATAACCTCCTGTAAGGTTTCTTTCATCACTTTAAAAATCATAGTAGAATTTTCTTATTCTTTGCCCCACATTTGTCTCATTCCAGATGTCTATTACTTTTAATGTCATTCTTACTAGTAAGAACAATCCCTCTTAGTTATCTCTGTCATTGCAATTACTTCCTTAAATATGAAGAATTTTATATTTATTTGAGGACAGTTGCTATGTCTTGCTTATGTTTAGTTGCTCTAAACTGGACATACCAAATTCTCTAAATTCTATCTCAGAACATTTTTCCCAACCTTGAAATTATTTTAATATTTTTACTATGAATTCTCAAGAATACACTAAGTTTTCTTTGATGCAGACTAAAGGTACACAATAGAAGATTTTTTTGTCTGCTACCAACTCACTGTCAAGAGCAGCGAGCTGAATTTCTAACAGAATGGTACAATTAATTAATTAATTGCTTGTTATTGCCTGAGCTTTGCACAGCATCACACCTTGAGAGCCTCACCTACTGGGAAATGTGGAAGACAGACAGTAGTGTTCTGTGGGTTCACAGTCTTTTGGTTGTTGTCATCAGTTAACCAGACTCCTTGGAAAAAGGTTCTGGAAATGGAGGAATAAGGATTCCTTGAGTTCTATAGGGCAAGGAGGAAATGCCTTTTTCATTCTTAGGGCAAGTGAGAGAGTAAATTTTTATGATTAACAATTTGTACTACCAACTAAGCAAAAATGCTTGCAGTAAAGGAATAAACAGAAGTCCATAACTAATTGGAAACAGTGAGGTTGTGTAATATTTCCTTTGCTCCTTCAGGAAGATTAAAAGTTCAGCATACTGAATCTGATGACTCAAATCTCCCACAGTAAACAGCAAAATTCTGTGTGGCTTTAAAGGAAATAGCAAATAACAGAGAATACACTTATCTCACCTTAATAAACCATAATGAGAAAATAATAATGATAAGCTGAAAGGAAACTAAAAATGGAATTGCCAGCATGATATTTAATTGTGTTGCACAATGTATCTGATGGACTCTGTTATTTTATTCCCTCCCTTAATTCTTGGACACGAACAAAATTTACCTGATCCAAGGCAAAGTAAAGGGATGTAAGAAAAACTCATTGCCTGAGTTTACAGAGAGATCATTAAGCAACAGATGCTTAATGATGGACTAGGCTAATGGAGTGGGAGGTTAAGAACACTGCATCACCTTGAAAATGTTGGTAGAAATCAGGTAGGTAAAAATAATAACCTGTTATTTGGGACAGTGGGCATGCTAGTCATCATCTTTATGAAATTACCATATGAAAAGAATAACCTCTGCATCCCACAGGATTCCCTTTAGGGAATAGGTGGAAAAAGGCTGAGTAGAAAAAGAAACTAATCCGGTGAGAGACTCCTATCCCTTAAACACGTAACTAATAGTAAGTAACTGTAGGGTCTCAATGAATTCAAAAGGATTGCTGCCATCTTTAAAGCTGAGCATGTACATACATATTTTATCAGTTGGGACCTATGTATCTAAAAGTTATGGCAGCAGTTTGAAAGATGAGAGATGTGCAACATTTGAAATTCTTCTGTCACCTCTTACCTTAAGGAGATGGCATGGGTGGCCGCGTGGCCTTGGTGTTCTTGCCCCTTATGGTATACAGAAAAGATTTGTGGCTATAATTTGGTCTTTTTTTGTCTTTTGAAATTATAAGTGAGTAGCTAAGAAATCTGTACTAAGTGATACCTAATTTAAATTTTTTGTCAAAGAAAGCTTAATACAGTAAGAATAAATGGAACGTAAATTTAAGGATAAACACAGATGAATAATAGTGCTTGCTCCCTCTTTTGTAAATCAGATATCACAAAATCTGATAATGCAGTTTTTCCTTTTCACTTATAAAATGGAGATTGAATAATATTTATCTAGGAAAAGAAGCACTATTTTAAATAAAATTAATACATGTTTCTTAACTTTGTTAACTTGTTAGATATTTGATGGCTGCACATATTAATATTACAGAGATCTACTCCTCAATCTTCTTCACTCTTTATCCTTCTGACTTTAATAATTAATGGTGAATTTAGCTCTTTGTATAATCCCATTTAGACCCTATAATGACCATTCGTATTGCATAGGTGCAGACCTCTCTCAAATTTATTCCTATTTGCAATGCGAGAGTAAAATAATACAACTGAATTGCATTTTGCCCGTTGGATTCTGGTTGCAGACATTACTGTCTCTGACTAGATAAGCTTTGGTCATGTCGAATAGCTAGGCCACTAAGTATTTCCGATTAAATATCTACGACACTTGAGTACCATATCTACACTTCTGCTCATGTTGTATCCACACTTTGTGCATCTTTATCCTGCCTGCACATCAGAATTACGACGATGTGCATATCCCAAAGCTGACATTATTTCCCCTCTCAGAGAAGTGCTATGGCTTCATTTCCCTCTTTGCATCTTGCTGACAGCAGTGGGTGCAGTTTGCTGTTGGGATGGACAGGAGATGCAGCTGGGAAGTCGTGGGAAAGGTCTAACAATGATGTAAAAATATCCTAGTGATAAACTAAGCTCCCTCTGACCTAGTTTCTCATGACTGCAAAATCAGGCCATATTTACTGTAATCAAGCTCTTTGCATTTCTTACAAATGCATTTGTGTAAATGTAGCTCCACTGGGATGAGCAGCTTTGGAAGTATGCTGTCACCCCTGTCCTGGCATTTTATTACCATGCTTTCAAAACCCACGGATAATCATTCAAACACTTTCTGGTTCTTTTCTTCACTACAGATTCTTCTTGATATATTCATACTGATGAAGCTGCAGAAGGAAAACACTCAGAGTAGATAGCCTGGGAGGAAAAGCTCTCTGTAAATGGTAAAAAGCATCCACTGGATCTGCAGATGGAGGGGAGGCTTTCTTGAAAACCGGTTTCTCTCAGGCGTATTTGGGCAGGTTGCTCTGAGTAATGCAGTTCCAGCTGTACTATGCTTTCCAAGATGTCCTGACAATATGTAAAACCATAAATGTTTTCCAGTGTTTCCTAAGATATTTATAATTATTTTTTTCCAATCCAGGCAATCACACATCATTTTGCCAGGCTCTCTACAGCTTTTGTGATAGCAATATTAATTTGGATACAGAGCATCTGTAAGATATGTTTTAAAACCCCCAAATTGATCAAATTCTGGGTAAAAGAAGGAAATATTCAGGTTATTTTGAAAAGATGGTCATGAAAATACTGTATTATATGCAGATTGTTCCCCAGACCTTGGCCACGTATCAAAATGCGAGCTTTGGTCATGGTATTGACATCCATAAACATCTCTTTCCATCAGTAGCAGTGCAATTACAGAAGTTTTCAGGTGGGATTGTCAGGGCAAAAGTTCTGTCTCCCTTTCACCACCTGTTCAGTACTAGGAACTACATTTGCTTGTGCTTTTTTTCTGAGGTTTGCAATATTTTCCACCTGTTTTTCTGAGGTTTGTAGCATCACGTGCCAAATCAATTACAAGGCATCACTGACTACTTAATATTACAATTTTAAGACTTCTATGTTACCTTTCTTTATCTTGCCTTCTAATGACAGAGATCCTCTAGAAACAGCAAAACCACTTTCAGCCACCTTGGGATGGGATGAGAGCTAAATGTAAGAGTGATTGCTCCCACAATCAGTGTCTGCCAGTTGCAATCTGAAGGTGCTTAATTCAGAAACCAAGCTCAGATCCTTAGAATGACAGGCGCCGTCTTCTCTGTATGAGCTTGTCAAACAGTCACCCTTTTATTGGAGTCTGTAGAGTTCTGATCACACACAGAGGAGCTGACTGAGGCAGGTTGCTGTGGGTTTCCATCACCCAAGGAAAGAAAATTTCGATGCTCAAGGGAGCACTGAACTTCCAGGGACAATTGTGCTCCCCAGTTCTGTATTCACTTTCCATACAGCTCTGTTCGTGCTCTTGAGTGCTTTGAATAGTGGGGATGTTACAGAATGTTTGTTACTGTGTCCCGGAATCAGAGTTTAAAAAAAGTCCAGATGATGGCCCAGGCTATCTTTTCACTTGTTTTTAATGGAATATTGTGAATATACTAAATAAGTAAAATGGTTTCTGTTATTTTTATCAGGAACTTCTTAGGCACTTCAATGAAACCCATTACGTAGTTGTTGCTGGTTTTTTTAAAGTACAATATCGATGTTCAAGTAATGCCAGGTGAAACTGATTTCAGCCACCACTAACTTTGGCTTTTCTGAAAGGAAAAGAAATCCTTCAGTATTTCCAACTTCAGTTGGAACACTGGCAGGGGAAACAGTTTAGCAGGGGTAGTGTGCAAGGAAGTGATGTAACTTTTACCAGATTTTCTGACTGTGTGGAAGAAAAAATCTAGCATCAGTTGGCCTACTACCCTATTAAACCACTAGTTTCCTGTGCCAATGAATTGGAAAATGAACTGCATCTCTTTTGCTGACATTTGCCGTCTACATCAGCTGGTTTTTTAATGGCTAAATATCAGATTTCCAACTATGCCGTAACATGTGCTTGAGTAAGTTCAATAGGAAATACTTATTTAAGTCTCATTTTGGCCTGAACATAAACTTCCCTTTTCAGTCATATCAGAAACAGAAGTGTGTGCTGATCTAGGACTGCTTGCTGGTTCACTAATATATTATTTTAAAAATCCTGGTTCCTTAGTTCAGAATACAATTCCTAACATAGTGGTAGTAATGTTAGCAGTAGCAAGTTGGAAAGCAGAATTTGTTTTACAAAATGTCAGAATTTTTTTTTATTAGAAGTTAGAAGTTAAAACCAAATGTCCATCAAGCAGAATTTAAATTTTTGCAGGAAATTACTTCTAAGAAAATATTCTTTTCTTTTTGATGTAGCGAGTATTCTGTTGAAATAACCTCAAGAAATTGAAGTACAATAAGAGATCCTAAAACCTGGTATTTGAATAACATTTAACCTAGTATTTGAATAACATTTGAATAAACATGTTAGAATATTAAAGTCTAAATAAATTAACAAAACAATAGTGAAGGAAAATTACCAGAAAAGGTCAGAATGTAATGCTGGTTTTTTTCTTAACAAAATGAAAAACAAGAAGCACCTTTTCCCTCACAGAAAAAAAAAAAAAAGTTAATAATTTCTTTTTTAGAAAAAAAATTTAAACACTGCCTTTTCTAAGGCAGTATGATGGAAAAAAACCAGCTTGCTGGAGCTATCTCATTGAGCATTTTGTCTATGAAAGTGTGTGGAAGCCAGAGCAAGCACTGGACAATGTGAACATAAGAATGAGGATGGGTTTGAGTAAAGAGCTCAGTGGCTTGCAGAGGAAGAGCTGATAGCATCCCTGTAGCACTCAAATATCTTAGAACCAGTAGTGGCAAAACCCCAGCCTTGGTGGCTCTGCTGTTGATGTCCTTGCCTGTGGCTGGGACCAAAGGATGAGGTACCGTAATAAGAGGAACTGGTAGAAATTTTCCTGTTGAAGGTTAAACAATGAAGAGATATACGGGAGTAAATGCATGGTAGAAGGCAATCATAGAATAATTTGTATTGGAAGGGACCTCTAAATGTCATCTATTCCAAAGCTCCTGCAACGAGGAGGGACATCTTCAACTAGATCAGGTTGCCCAGAGGCCTGTCCAGGCCAGCCTTGAATGGTTCCAGAGGTGGGGCATCCACCATCTCTCTGGTCATATACACCTGTAACTATATACACCTTCAGTGACTGGTAGCTATTTAGTATGGTTAATTATTTTTATTTTATTTTAAAAAATGTAGCAGACATTTATTAAGCAGGTGATGGTTTTCTACGTAAGATAAAAAATATTAAGCTCATAGTTTAGATAATTAAATATTAAAGGCAAAAAGTAGTTTTATTTAACATGTACATCAGTTTTAGGTTATTTTTGTCATTTCACTGCAGCATAGAGCCAAATATAACTTTCCTAATAGCTTTTTTTTCTTTTATACTAAGTGCCAATATACTTTAGTGTGTATGTGGGAGTACAAATCATTTGAATTAGATAATGTGGTAACAGATGTCTGTGTTATTGGAGCCTTATTTTGCTAGATGTCATACAGACAGGTCCTAGTTATCATTTAAAGGTCAGTGTAAGAAACAGGGAGGCTTTCACAATGCCAACTAGTTTACCTAGCCTTCTACTCTGAATTACTGCATTAGAGAGTCTGTGTCTTCCCTTTGACTCAAAGAGGAGCCATGGAAAAACAGCTAGATTATTTAACCAGCCAAGTTTTGTGCTGATATTTGGGTAAGCTAATTGTAATCTAAATTATAGTAATGGATAGTGGAGTAGCATTTGAGACAGACCAAATGTCCTAAATTGTAACATTTGCTGTTTAACCATTGTGTAGTAGAATTTGGCAGGCATCCAAACAACCAAACTTTGCTTTCGTTTTGATGTTCAAAACGTTCCATTGCTTTAGAAATAAATAAATATTGGAGTCATCTGTGCCCCCCAGTTTCTGCTGAGATCAGAAGTAGGATAAGAATGGTGAAGAAGGTGCTCATGCGAAAATTCCAGTCTCAGATTTTCTGCCTAAATTCCAAGATACTAAGATAAATTGAAACATTCAGAATTTGATTTTTTTAAAATAAAATGCACTCACTAAAGCTTTTTCAGTTTGCCTGTTATCTACTAAATGTTTCAGCAGTAGTGCTTGAAAAGTGTTGATTTTGCAAATTCAGTCTCTGAAGCTCGAGAGAACAGTAATGGCAATGGCTGTGTGAATATCTGTAAATTAACACAATAACCAACAGTTTTGTTTTCAGCAGTTCTCATAATATCTATTCTCATTTAAGGAGTTCCACTGTACTGACAGCATTCTGTCACCTTCTGTCTCCTTCATACAGTTCTTACGAGAAAATAAAGGAAAATGAGCTGTGCTTTTGTAATGGTCTTCCACCTCTACAGATGTCACCTGAAGACTATCCAAAAGATCTGTCACAAATTACACATATTCTTAAAAATTAATTTACTTCATTTCAGAGCAG
Organism: Oreocharis arfaki; assembly: GCA_013398015.1. Classification (NCBI taxonomy): domain Eukaryota; kingdom Metazoa; phylum Chordata; class Aves; order Passeriformes; family Paramythiidae; genus Oreocharis; species Oreocharis arfaki. Next base: position 1,013,012 of record VZRR01009625.1, on the reverse strand, counting down.
ATAAAAATTCAGCTCTCTGGTCTGTCACAATGCCTGTGTGATACTAAGAAATCAGTTTTAATCACTTTGTCTACAAGCTGCCTAAACTCTGGAGTTCCTTCTCCTTCTGTGGTTGGCAATGTGAGACAATTGAGAGCTGGGATGAGATCTAGACCCTGTTTCTTGTTTTTCTCTTGCCTGCCGGTTTCTCTGTGAAGAAGTACAGGGATGTAAGCTGCAAAAGCACCACACTGCACTGGATAATGCTGCTTGATAAGAAAACCAGAACTAAGTTGTTTGTAGCATCTGCCACACTGTATACATGTAATTATTATTTTTGGATAATGTAGGAATAGTGTTAACTTTTTTCAAAGGAAGAAAGTAATGTTAAGAATAATGAAGCTTTAGTACACTGTAATAACAGAGCCCTTATGCCTCTTCCTAAACGCATTTATTTTGAAGAATCTGTCTCAAACATAGTTGCATACATATAATTTAACAGTTGGGCTTGATGATCTGAAAGGTCTTTTCCAGTCTAAATGATTCTGTGGTTCTGTGAATCCAGACTATCAAGATTTATAGCTATCTAGTCACCCTCAGGGTACGAGTGCGATTGGCAAGACAGTACAAATAACAAATGGATGTTGAAATGTAGCACTGTTAGCCAGGTTCAGATATGGTGGTGTTTTTCCCAGGGAGTCGAGTAGGAGTTCATCACTTTGCAATGTCTGTGAGTCATGCCAGATAGCACTGGCAGCCCTGCATGACCTTGCACAGTGCTGTGTCCCCAGCTAACCCGAGTGTCTCAGTGTGAAGGACACGTGAGAAGCCTTTCCGTGGGCCAGGTGTGTGCAAGGAGGGAGTACTTGCAACCACCCTTAAAGCCCTCAGCAGGCACAATGTTCAAGTCGTGTTATTGTCTTATTTTCCAGCCCAGTTCTGGTTGGGCAGTTATGGTTGACAAAAAGTGTCTTGCATCTGCAGTTGCTTTTATTATGAATAATATTTAAAAGGGGGGGGGTTTGTTGTTCAAAATCTTTTGATTATTTGTGTTTTATTATTTGTGTTGTCTTTCCAATAACATCTGGGCTATTAGGTGGGGGTATAGTTGCAAACTATGGTGATAGCTGTAAGGTCTGCGGTTCACCCATGGCTGAAGTCTGACTAGCACTGAAAAGGGTTGGATATAAATGCTATTTGTATCTATGAAACTTGAGTAGATTATGAGCAAAAAATTTAAAATAATGTTGTGTCCAAACCAATATTTTGGTCAGAGAAGTGGGATAAGGATCAATTCTGGGCAGAACAGTGGGATAAAGACCAATTCTAAGAATCATCTATCATTGTCACAAGTGACAAAGGCCACAGTTACTTTATCCCCTTTATGGTTTGTGAGGACTCATTTCCCTTAATTTAACCCAGGGAAAAGTGCTTACCTAATTTATCTTTTGTTTCAGTCCTGTCATGACTGGCAGATCAGCTGAAGGGTCGTAGCTGGCAGGCACAAGTGCAGCCTGGCCCAAGCTGGGCAAAGCTGTGGGCCTGGCTGGAGACTGAGATGCTTTGGAGGTGAGATGTGCTCAGAAATTGCCCTGTCTGGCATATCACCAGCACTGCGTGCTGCAGCACTGAAATCAGCTGCAACAAATGCTTTCCTTCTCACCTAAATACCAAAAAAATTCTACTGCTTGTTGAGGTGAGCCAATTTGCTCTGCAGAGTAAAAGGATGTGCATCTCTTGAGAGGAGCTAGCACTTAAATGTGTTTCAACATGAGCTACACTGGATGAAGAGCTGTGAAGCAGTAAGAAATGGAGGCATCCTGTGTGTGATTTCCCTGTTCTGGAGGTGTGCGGCCTTGGGTGGGAAGAAAATCTTCCCATCCCATCTGAAAGTAACGGTGTCTTGTTTCTGAGAAGAGCATAGTCTTGGGAAAGTTGTTATTGTGAATATCTGTAAACAATTTTCATGCATTTCTTTCACATGTGCCATTTTCCACATTACTGAAGACACTTATTTTTTTGTTAAATTTTGCTAAGAATTTGCATAAAACTCCTCCGATTGTACTACACTAAACAGCATTTAAATGTATGAAATTCCTTTTCATTATGAATCCATAGACTGTAAAACCTAGAAGCTGGTTTCCAAAAATTTGCTGATTTGGGTATCCTGATTCCAGACAATCCAGTTAGAAGCATCTAAAATTAATTGATTTTCAGGAACTAATTAATAAGTATCATTTGACTAAAAGGTATATGTTAATATGTTTAATATGCTGCATGTTGGTATCATAAAATCATAGCCTGAGGTTTTAAGTTATGATGGAAAAGATATAATAGCTGAGGAAAAGGTATCATCATTCCTTAAAGAGCCAAATTGCCTTTTAAAATATGTGGTATCATGTTTCTTGGCTGGACTAATTCCTCCCATGTCATGGAATATTATCTGCGTTCTCAGAGCATGTCCAATTTAGTGATTTTTCTCTACTATACCATGTAAAATGCCTTTTATGTACATACTGTAGTACCTTGCATTTGCTTAGTACTGCACAGTGAGCACTGTATATTTCCTAGAAAACATGTATTGCCTCTAATGCCCTTGTATGTGGAGTAGGCTTGTGTGCAAACGTAACAAGGCAAGCCAACACACTCACTCCCACATGTGCACTTCTGGGACATTTAGAATTAAAAAGATAAATATCAGGCAATGTGAGACTCCCTCTCTACACCTCTAGCTGCATTACCTATGATCATTGTTAAAAAATTAAGGTCGGACACGAGTTGCAATCAAGTGTTTTAGAATTTCCTTGATTATGCTATAATCAGAACTGGCTGATTTAAAACATGATGTGAACTGGATGTCTGATTCTTCATCCATGTGAGCCCTCTCAAAGTCCTACTGCCCTCTCTCATTACTACTTGTCCTCACAGAGGGGGAAACTTGAACTAGCCATCCTTGGGTCTCTTCTAGGTAACCAACAGAAACAGCTCATTTGATCCATAGGAGGTATTTATATTGCCACACTTTATTTTGAAAGATGAAATGAGCTGTCAAAATGTCCGTGTCTTTCTGTTAACCGCCAGGAAGCCTCAGATAGAAACATTCTTACTGTGGACATATAAAGGTAAAAAAGAGGTGAGGAGAAAGCACACTGCTCCCCTGGCCACTTAATGTGCTCTCTGTGAAGAGAATTTACCACCCTCGGTATTGTGCAATAACAATTCCTTCTTTAGAGCTGAGATCCCCCCTTTGTAGTCTTCAGCCAAGACCTTTCTGTGCCTTATTTTCTCCTGCTTTCTTTCCTTTTAATAGATGAAACTCCTTCTTAAGCAGTAATGCAATAAAGTGAGAGAATATAGTTAAAGACTTCTGAACCAGGAGCTTCTTTATAAAGTTCCATATTTTCTTTGGTAAATTTATTTTGTATGTTTGATACATGCATAAAGCATGACTAAACAAGCCTAGGAAATATATGAATCTTGATATTTTGGCTCGGTACCAGCCTCTTACAAACTTTTCCTCACCTCACTCGTCCAAAACAATCTAGAACTTCAGCCAGGGTTATCTATTTCTATATTCAGCCTATGATGGAAAAAGAGCTTACAAATATTAACAGCTATTCCATAATGATGAGACAATGAAATGAAATACCTCCAAATAACTCCAGCAGATTTAAAATATTTTTTCCCCTATATAAGCTTGAGGAATTTAAACAAATCCCATTAAGGTAGGCCAAGTTTTAGGGGACAGTTAATGACAGAAACAGTAATTACAGGAAAGGCTACCTCAAAGAGCCCGAGTTCCACATCAGTAACAAACTGTTACTGATGAATCAAGGAGATAAGACTACCTTTACGGACAAACGGGAAAGGGTCTAAAAACAGATATTCCTGTTAACAATGGGAAAATATCTGGAGAAAAGCCAAAGTCTCATTTATTTGTGCAGCCTTTAGGGAAGAAAGTATAATGTATGGTCACCATGCTAGGAATATGAGAAAGCAAATTAGCAACTGAGAGACTATTCAAACAGAAATCTATCTTAAAAGGCAGCATATAGGATTTCTGTGATTTGTACATGATGAAGCTTCTGTAACGCTTATGTGGATGGGTTGAGGATGTTTATAATGAGACACACAAAAGTGTGTTTTAGCATATGAAAGAGAGAGAGCACGGTAGAGAATCTGACTTACTATCACATAATTGAGCAAAGTATTGAAGGAGAAGAGGTGTATCAATTTTCTGGTGGTGAGAGATGAGAGGGACAAGGCTGCTGGGATCTGCAGCTGACCTGAGCCAGAAGAATTATTATGTTTGTTACAACCTTGTGAGTTTTCATGTATTTGTTTCCCTGGGGGCAGGCGCTAAAACCTGTTGAGATGTGATAGTCCTTGACTTCCTGGAAGCAGCAGATAGCCCACCAGATGACTAATAGCCTCAGCACACTGGGGTGTCAAGACAGCTACCTCCTACAATCTCCTGGGTCAGTCAATGGGCGGTGTGATAAAAACTTCACCTAGAATTCTAAGGGAACCATTAGGACTGCTGGGACTCAGCTCTAACACAATTTCTGAAGAGTTACGAGCGGCCAGAGAACAGAAGCAAGGATGAGAGTTCGGTGAGGACAGAAGTAGCAGGCTGCCTAGGTCTTGTGAGTTTTCCCATCATTTGGACAGCCCAAGGTGAGCTGAAAGTGGCCAATCCAGGCATAATTAACAATGAACCCCACAAGTACATCAGTTGGAATTTTTACTGCCTTGCAGGATGAAATAGGCCAACGTGTAGAGAGAACTTGATGGTGATGGAAGGTGTTCACTACAGCTGCTCTCTGCTGGCTGGAGCTAGAACTAGATGCTCACAGCTGCAGGGAGATATATGTGTTCCTTGCTTTTGGCAGCTGGTAACTTCCTGGACTTCTGAATTAGGAGAGTCTTAAGTTTTTACCTCACCATAAAATGAAATGCCAAGAGCATCAGGTCTGTAATTTAGCAATAATCATGAAGCCAGTAAGTCACAGCTTTGTTTAAGTAAGACCTGGTTAGGTCATGTCTCTTAAAAGTAAATGAAAAGGAAAGATTAAAGTGGATTCAGCAGCAAACAATTATCTTTGACCACATGTTATCAAGTAGATGGCCTTATGCCTTTAAGTCTAGGTTAATTATGGTTTTCTCCAACAATATCCAATTACATGACGAATAACCTTGGCATCTAAGGCAGGAACCTCTGATATGCGTCACTTCTTACCTCAAGAAGACTGTTTATCAGAGTTATCAGTGCTGGCTGCTGAAAAATCAGCCTGCTATTGTTACATTCCCATTCAGAGCACGCTGTCTTCCAAAACATCCCAGCAGACCTGACAGACTGACAGCTGGGAGTACTTTGACATACTCTACCAGAGGGAACTCCTGGGGGGAATAAGCCAACTGCATTCATTGCACTTCCTCCTTTGTAGCATGTGGTAACATAGCTGGGGAATCCAGGGGAAGTCTCTCCTGTGAGAGGCAAAGCAACAAATACATATAGGAAATCTTCAGGTCGTTATTTCTGCTTTGTACTTATTTTACTCCACGTTCTTTTAAGGCCAGTAGTTGCAAATTAAAAGGACAGAAATGTCTTGCACTGTGAAAAAAAGTTTTTATATACAGGGATCAAGCATTCCACAAAGAGAGAAGCATTCTAGTCTTAGATCCCATAAGCAATAAAGACTGAAAAGCATTGTTACAACAAGTGTTATCATTAAAATGCTTCCTAAGAATAGATTAGAAGGTGATGTAGTTTGTACAGTAACATCTTGTACTGTCTTAGAATAAGAAGAGTCATTATAAATTGGAAAAAGAAGGCATGAACTTCATTACAGAATTGTTTGGGGTATTCATTACTAGAAATAGCTATTTGATATATATTATTTATTTATCAGTGTAGCTATATAATGCAATAATTAACCAGGGATTTGCACTTAATATTTAAGTCTGGTTTGAATCTTGTGTTATTGCTTTAGAAGCATCTACTGCCACAAAGAAAAATTATCTTCCCAGCCCTTTACCAGATAAACTTTTGACTCATAGCTAATAAAACTTTTGTTAATAATTAAAGAATGTTGATTATCAGAAGCAGCCTACAGCTGCTATACATAGATATTACAGATGAGATCTATCAGTCTCTGTTTCTTATTGAATGTGAAAACATTCCATAGGTCATCAAGATGTTACGGACTAAATCCAAAAAATGTTCCTGAACTGAGATTCCAGAACTCCAAATAGTATTTTGTGCTTAAATCCAAGGATAAGACCCTGAAAACTCTCATAAACTTTTTTTTTGACATTGAAAATGCTTCAACACACTGCCCAGTGCAAATTTCTTGCTTTGCTTTCTTGCGTTTTAACTTTAAAACCCAGTTAGTGTCTGAAAGATTTGAGTGTGATGTGTACTCAAAAGAACCTCAGATTGAGCAGAGCTTAAAAGCCGCTGCTGCTTTCATGTCTTCATCCTATTTGCATCCAGATAAGAAAGGTTTTTTCTGGAGTCCCCTTGGGCTCACTCCAGTTGGTGTTCTCAGGACGTGCCAGGTACAGCTCATCACAAGCTCTAGCAGTGACCATTATAAAATAGGACTAGGAGGAAAAGAGATGCCTTTTCTTTATATAGCAATAAAACTGATCATGGAATTTATGTATCAGCTTAGCATTTACAAGGGTTATCCATCAATTGGGGGACCAGTTTAAATTTCACTATCTGCCAGGGGAAGGCTTCTTCCACAACTTGTAGCTCCAAGGAGAACACCTTGCCTGCAGCATTAGGTGTACTGAGCAGGAGCAGCCTTTCTATGTAATAAAGAATTCAAGGTTAGTTGTGTATGTGTGTGCAAGAATGAAATGGGTTTGCAGTGCAATGGTTATGACATGCACCTAGGATGAGGGAGAACGGAAATCTTGTCTGAACTGCACAGTCTTCTTGGATTTTATTACGTGATGTCCACGGGGGACATCTAATCCAGAGACCACAGTTTAGGAATGCTTCTTCAGTAGTGTGAGATATTAACTGGAGCAGATTAAGCTGTAATTTCAAAATTTAATTTATTTTTGGCTTTTAAAGGCAGGCTTTTTTAATTTAAGATAATTTTAAATTTAAAGTAGCTTTACAGTAGCTCTCTGTGGTTAAAAAATTGGTCAGGTGCTTGTGAGGCAAATGAAATGCAGGACCGAGAGTCCTCAAGTGAACAGGGACTGTTTGCAATGAGTTTGTTCATATTCTTTTTCTAACTGGCTGATAGGCTATATACAGATGCTTTCAAAGTCCCACTGGGACTGGAGTGCCTATTTCAATACTTAGTAACTTTAAAAGACTGAAGCTGCAGTTTTCCTCTTCTAGTGTTGCTGCTTTATTTCATGGATACATATTGGAGTTCCCCATTTGAATCGACATTTGCACTTCTCAGGCAGACTCAGACACAAATTGCTGTGATGTTTTGCCTCAGAAAAATTACAAATTACTTGCCTCAAAGTCTTGCATTACACACCAGCCAGCACTTTAGGGTAGCTTTATAATGGCAAGGAAAATATAGACAAAGAACTGTTCTACCAAGAAAGATGCATTCATTCTGGTGGTCTGGCTTCGGAAACTTCATTAAAAACAACTTCTTTGTTTGTTTCTGCTATAGTCAAAGGGTAACTGGCAAGTGCTCGTGCACCAGCGCTCCTGGGAGAAAACAGCCTGGAACGTGGGAGCAGGTGTTGCATTGGCCAACTTGAAACAGAAGGAAGATGACTAAAACCCTCCTTCATTCTCATCCCTTGCCAAATTAAATCCAATTTAGAACAATGTGTTGCTACACACTGTACCAACATTTAAAGAAGATAAAACCCCTGATTTATTTATTTTAAAACTGAAGAAGTCCTGTTTCACAGTACCGTAACAACTGCTCTTACAAAAGAGATGCCACAGGATCAGTGAGCAAAGGGCATTAAGAGAAGAATTTTATATCTCTTCAAGCAGACATCTACTCCATCAGCAGGACACTCTCACAAGCTGCACAACACCACCAATCTACAGCTGACACAGGTGCTACATCAGCTCCATCCCTCCCATTACATCATCCATGTCAATGTGTTAATCCAGCTCATCTTTCTTTATGTCAGATAAGTTTACTACCACAAAGCTGGGTCACTAGAGATCTTACTTTTTAGCTCTAAGAGAATAATAAATAATTAAATAAATAATTTCTTAATAAAGAAATATGGTAGAAAGTGAAATTCTGTGGACAAAGTATTTTTATCAAAAAATTCCTGAATTCCATAGGGATCCTTTCCATTTGTCAGAGCGGTTTAGTGCTCATTTTCTTCCACAAACAAAATTTCAGTTTTCATCTGTAGATACTGGATTCACAGATACTATAGGAATTCCTCAGGTGAACCTTAACATGTCTGTCTCTTTATCCCATTTTCTTCTGTGACTGAGGTTACTCAGCCAAGCTGAACCTGCTGTGAGCTGTCACCAGGGACTCCAGTCATATTCTGGAGTAACTCAGTGAGACCCACAGTGATGCACCTCCCACATGAAACACTGAAGCACCCACACATTTAACAACCCTGCCTGTTAAACGCCACATCAACTTTTCTAAACCTAAAGCTTGTTACCAGCCAAAGGATTTCCACAAAAACGGTTGGATTTGGGTCTCAAGTTATCATCTTTTCCTGAAATGTAATTACAAGATCTAATTTCAGGAAGACAATTTTTGTCAAACATTTCTGAAGAAATTCTTCTTTCAGCCAGCTTAGGAGCACACATTATCAAAAGCAGGTAAATTTTTGAGTGGAAGAGAAGTGGGCACAGTGACAGCAAAAACAAGGACAGGAACTGAATGATGGGCCCTGCCTATGTGAACCTGTACTTCTGGTGTAGCTCCTACTAAGGGAGTTAAATATGTACTTAATATGAGATCCTGCATCACATCTTGTTACTCTCAAGGCAGCTTCAGCAAGAATATAAAAACCAGATGGATAAAGGTGCTAGTAGCTTAGTAGTTCCCGCAGATGATCTTTCCATTTTGAGGAAGAAGATTTCTGGCATGACAGTGTTAGAGCGATTTATGCTGTTTTGCAGAAGGAGGGCTTGAGGCTGCACAGCTGCCAGCCTAAAACCTTTCTAGATCTACTACTGGAAATTCACTTAAAATTAAACATCAGCAACACCCTCCCCCAGCAATGATTTGGAACAAAAAATGTCAAGTTGGAAATGTTCAGGGTGAAGAGAGAATCGTGGTGCTTCTGATTAAAATCAAAATAAAATTCTCCCCCATCCCATTCTAGGATTTCAGAAAGCTTTCCAGCACACATCTGCCTCCAGTTTCCTCTTTGTTTACTCAGTCATCAATTATCAAGAGACTTTTTGTTTTGTCTCAAAGAGCTGCACAATTTGAAGCAACTGTGGTATCTAAGATGGTTCTGCCTAAACCAAACACAGATTCCTTCATGCCACAGAGAAACTGGTTTGGATTAAAATAAAAATATCCAAAACCAACAGCATTTTCTCTGTAAACTGTTCTGAGGGCTATTATAATGTCATTTTTCTCCATGAAACAAATAATACACAAACTTCAAAAGCCCTGAGTCTTGTTCTCAAACAGAAGAAAATAAATGAGATTTGACATCATGATTTATGATGCTTCCATTCCTTTTTTTAAGAAAAGTGAAATATGTTAATAATTAAAAGAATGCAAATTTGTATTCTTCTGTCTTCTAAGGTATTATGACATGCACTTGCTTCAAGAGCCCTCTAGGACAAATGTAGAATGGCAGCAATTGCACTTGTGCCTTAAATGTGATAGCTCCCTGGACATATTATTACCTGTGGTGAACCAGTGGATTAGTATCTGTTGTTACGCTCCCTGCTGATAAGGAATTACAATGAAGCATCTGCCATTCATCTTCCTTTTCCAACAGAACTCTGTCAGTGACTGCCTGAGTTCATTGTTGTTACATCATGTAGCTGCTAGCTGGGGACTCAAATTTAATTTATGCTGCCCCTTAACTCACTTTCACATCTTCACAACTCCTTCAATAGGAGAAGTTCCTAATTAAAATTAAAATGGTGATTATAATTGAACATTTACAGAATGGCTGAGTGTATTGGCAACTCTACTTGGGGTTTCCTAAGCAAAGCCAAATAATACCAGTTTAACAATGATTTTGTTGTATTGCAGATACTGACCCAAGTTTGTAAATATAAAACTTGGGATACCAACAGGTAAAGAAATTAAGTCTGATTAGAAAACCTTCACAGGGCAGTTTGAGCTGAGTAAAATTTCTGTCTTTTTCTTAGACAAACAATGACCTTTCTCTTGACAAATGCCTGTCTCAACCATCAAAGTTCGAGAGCACATTCTGCGACTTGACAGACTGCCCAGTCATGTACCTTAACTATAAATTTGTCTTCCTACTTTTGTAGAAACCTGAAATACAGGTCATGGGGTGAAAATGCACAGGCTTCTTTTTAAGAGTATGTTCTTACATTATTTATTAACAAAAGCAATCATAGGACAAACGTATTTATATCTGTATGGGCTATCTTTACATATTGCTATCTGTCTGAAAGACGCTGAAAGTAACTGTCCCTTCTCCTGTTAGCATGGTAATGTGCTTCTTGCTATGATAATGTTATACAATTCTGCTCTCAGTTTATTGCACTGTTTTCAGATGAAGTCAATTCTAGTCCACTAGTCCTTGCTTTCTTCTAAGAAAAGTCTACTAAAAAAGTGCATGGTTCCAGTATTCCTGAGTTCCTTTCATTAGCACTCTCTGTTATAAAACAAAAAGATACCTCAATAATAATAATTTGTCATATATGCATTAATAAAATCTGAGTATCTCATTATTGTATGTCAATAAGCAAAACTCTGCAATATTAATAATTCCTTCAAATTAAGTGTTAAGTTAAATTTGCTCTGAATTAATCTATAAGCTCAGTGAGAAATCCTGATCTAGACTTCAAAATCATTTTACCTTGTATTTCAAAAAGGACAAATTTCTCATTGGACTAAATCACATTTGCCATTCCCCATAAAACTGTCCTCATTTGAGTGTTTAAGACAAATGCTTGATAAAGTTGTAGGTTGCATGCACAGATTGATGGCATGTGTACTCGAAGTAGGCAAACAGTAAACACACACTTACGACCTGTCATAAATTAAGAATTATTTACACCCTAAGCATCCTCAATTGAATCTTAACTGAACTGAATGGTCCTGAAGGTAATTTGTGGATACAAAAGGCTGCATGTTAGAGCAACTGTTGGGTTGAAGTCCCAATGGGTGTAGACTCTCTGGTGAGGTTCAGAGAAGCAGGAGCACGAGAAGAGCAAATTGGCTGAGTTGAGCAGCCACAGTGGAGGTCCCTCAGTCTGTGCTGTGTATGCTTTTGGAGGATTTTGTGTGGACTACTTCTAATCTATGTCCATGGATTAGATGCTTAGTAGCACCTAGAATGCTCTAGAAGTGCTCCCAGAGCACGGAGCTTGCTCTATTAGATGTGAAAATTGTCCAGTTTGTCTATTCTGAGATTGCTTCATAATGCAAACTGGAATTTGCAGTATGTTGGGATAGAATCTTGAGAACACACTCCTGAGATGATCTGAAACACTAATGTCTACACTTTCTTTACAAAGATGAGCTATAGAGTACCCTCCCTAAAAATTTTACTGTGGATTGATATTCACAATGTTCTGAAAATCAAAACCATATTTGACATATTAATGGCAGAATTTAGTTTTCATATCTAAAGATTTCACGATACAGTCAAATTTTCTACCCATGGGACAGTGTGCTGGATCCCTTAAGTATTTGAAAAATGCTTTTTCATGCTTTCAATTTACTTTATTCAACTCAAAGTCAGGAGATATTAATGTATTAGATGAGGTCCTGCAGCTGTGTCAAAGGGAGAGAGAGAGAAAAATTACGACTTCACAGAAGCAACGAGGGAAAGAATTCAGTTAATAAAAACAATTTTCCACAAACACTTTCCTAAAAATATCCTGAAAACTTAGAACTTTATTTTATGTTAAAAACCAATAAATTATCTTGTAGATGAGGTTGATTAGCCTATTTTTCTATTATTCCCTATACTTTAAACCATAGAGCTTTGAACACCACGAAAAACAATATCTGCCCTTCAGGAGTAAGATTATTCTTCTCCACATGCTCACACCCACACTTCAGTTTCTTGAGGAGTCAATGGGGAGAAATAGGCAGTCTCTGAATAGGATTCCTCAGACCAGTTTTAGATATCTGTTTTGCAAAGACCTGAAGGAAGCACCTCTTTCTTGTTCTTTTCTGCTAAAAAAGGGATTATTACGTGATGGCTGTAGACTTTAAAATTAAAGTTTTTTACAGAAGTTTACAGACATTCTGTGAGATGAATTGCATCCCAGCTGTCTTGAGCATTTTTTCCTCTGCAGAGTGAGAAGAATGCCCTGTGAGGGAATTCCAGTAAGTGAACTCTCTGAACTTTTCTGGAAGAAATACATTAATCTCTTGACATAGCCAGCTGCGATTCAGAAATTCCGTTTCTTGTTGCTAAGTACAATTTCCGTCATTTACTACCAATATTCACAGTCCCACTCCATGATTTCATAAGCCCAGAGCCTCAAGTGTTTGGATCAGATCAGGGCTTGAGCATGCACAGTGCTAGACACTGTGACTGACCCTGTCACGCAAACTTATTTCAATCCACTCATTTTTTGGCTCCAGTGAGAATATGTAAATACATGCTTAAGTAGTTTGATGATCAATGGATGACCTAAGAAAGCAACTTAGTGCTTTAAGAAGTATGAGATGTACAAGAAGACAAAAGATTATAATTAGAAATGATAATTAATTATAAAAATTTTTTTTAAAAAGAAGGAAGCTAAAGCCATCAAGGAAAACTAGTTACCCAACTAAGCAGGCAAAAGAACAGCAGGGTTTTGATTTGGTAGTTTTCTTTTTTATACTAGAGATGAAAAAAAATCCTACAAATATTATACTCCCAATTGTCAGTAAGAATGGTAAAATTATTAACAACATTTCAGAACAGCAAAAATTTAAAATCCAGAATATGAGACATCCTTATAATACAAAGCAGAGAAGAATATAGGAAAATGCCTTCTTAACCTGAGAAGTTTATGAGCATGTACAGCCAGGAAACTGGGTGCTTGAAAGCACAGGAATTCCATGGCTTTCTCAGACATAAATCACTCTTACTAAGTGTAGGTACACAATAATTTGTAGGACATTGCAGAGACAGTGCAATTCCAAGGTATCACCAAGTAAGAATTAAAGAGGCAAAGATTAATTGCTAGAGATGAGCTCAAACCACAAATTATAAATTTGAACCTTTTAAATCTAAGTTTGAAAAGTTTAGGTCTGGAGATTTCATTATACTTATGCTATCATGAAGGGGTGGCTGATGTAAAACTGTGAATAGTTGTTTTCTTCTTCAATTTGGTCCCCAATGTGGAGTTCCTTTCCCCCCTCCCCATCTTTTGAGAGAACGTTATTACAGCAGTATGGTTACTCACAGCAATTTTCAGTACAGAAAGTACTTTGGGTGAACACAACCCACTCATAACAGTTTGGACAAAGAAGATGGGAAACTACGTGAATGCAGCCCGTGTTTGGGCACGAGGTTAGGCATGAGGAAAAATCAAACTGTGAGGAAGCAGAGTGAATAGGCACTTGAAATCTATTTTCCAACAGGGGATCAGCAATAACTCATGTGACAAATACCATGAAATAACATATGAGATCATCTTAAGTAAATCAATCAAGCCACTGTTCCTCTGCTTTTCTAAGAAGTGCTTAGTTTAAAAAAAAAAAAAAAAAAAGGAAATGTCTGTGAAACAAAACTCGGGATTCTTCTTCTCTTACATGTGTGTGCTCCCCCAGATGCGGGGGCCATTTCTCATCCTCCTGGATTCATACCCAGCATTTGTCCTTGCGCAGGGTCAATAGATGAAACAGAGTGCACTTAATCCCAACCTGTATTGCCTTTATTTTGGTAGACAAGAAAAAAGTGAGTGCTGTGAGGTTTAACTATCCTAGGATGATGCAAGTTCAGAATTAAAAGGTTAAACTTTCACTAGATTATTACTTAAATGGGCGGCAGAATGCAACCCTTCTGTCTGCAGCCTGCTTTGGGCAGAACGGGAGTCACTCGGCTTTGCAGTCTGCTAGAATTTGCCAGCGTTTGCAGCTGTGCTTTGAGTGCAACTGCTGGATAGGACTTGGAAACCTGTACCTTTTTCCTAAACGTGCTATGTAGTGAGATTCTCAGACAAGTCAAAAAACCTTTCTGATAGAAAGAGAAGCTGAAGGGTCAGGGGTTGGGCCTATTTCTGGTTGGGGGACTGGAGGGCTTCTTTAATCATCTCTTGAGCTTCTGAATCTCAGCTGTATCTCCTGGTCCAGATGAATTGCTTTAGCAGATGTGGGCAACACAGTAACACTCTCTTCTCCAGAAAGCCATCATGCTGTGCTTACATTATATAGATACTGCCAAATCCTCATTACTGCATTCTCTACAAGTGTCCTGACACTCCCATCTCTTTCCTGTACCAGGCTCGACATAGGATAAAACTATATATGATTCAAGTTAATATTTATGCGATAGAAAACCAAGGACAATAAATTACATTTAGAGAAGTGTTTTGTGTGCATGCTCAAAAGGCCAAGGCCAGTTTTTGTCTCCTTCAGCACCCTTCTGAAAGGGAGAATATTGCGAGAGAAGTAGTTTCAGTCTGACCTGATTTACAGGACAGAACAGGATAAACAGGTGGTCACTGTCACTCAACTACCTACCTATATAATTACCTAAAATAGTAATTAGATCAAAATTACTTGAATAATAAGATGTTATTAGAGAACTACTCTTTAAAATATTCTTAGGGCATCAGAAATTTTAGTTTTTTAAAAAAATAATTTCTTACCCAAATTAATCAAATAGTCATGAAAGTAGAAGCTGGATTTGATATTTACATTCTTTGTGGTTTTAGGCACAACTCTTATCATAGTAAAGACAAAGAGTTCCTACTTGTTTCGCCTGAAAGCATAACACAGTGATGAAGTGGCACAATGATGGTGATGGTGTGTGTACACCATAAAGTCCTTGACAAAGGAGTCGCTGTTGTGGCCTCATGCCCACTGGTTTGCCATTTTCTGTCTCCAAGCAACACTCCAATGTAGGCAGCCTGGCATCTCGGCCCTCCACATAAAGCACGGGGTGATACACCAAGTCTTTAACCTGCTCTGTACCACTATGGCCAACAAGCCATGAGCATTTTGGAGTAAACAGGTGAGATTTAGAAAGTATTGCATTTCAGGAACATACAATCAACTTGGGGAGGAGGTCTTAACTGATAGAAAGGAGCAATAAGCCTCTGTTTCAGTGGTGGTAAGGACACAGAGAATCTACTTTTTAAAATTCATTTACAAGCATAGTTGCAGTATCAGGAGTTAAGTCTTATTTTTAAATTGTGTGAATATACTGGAATGTTATTTTAGAGAAAAAGGGGAAAAGTGTTAGATGTTATTTGAAAATCCCTATTCAATTGGGTAGAAGAACTACAGTTCCATAGGTCCTATTTATACAATCCTGTTCTCATCAGAATAAATTGTTGGTAGAGGGTGGCAGTTGGAGTATGAAATGTAAGTGAAAAACTAGAAGCATTGACTTATATGTTAAAATTTGAATGTATCTACATTAACAAAAGGAGATATCAAAAGGAGATATGGTGTTTATCTTTCTGTATGCATTCACACCATTGCTTTATAAATGGAAAAAACCTGCTTCTCTTCATCCTGTGTTGCAAGCTGCTCATGGAATAAAAGCCTATCTTTTTGTAGCAGACATCCTAAGCCTCTCCTTTCTGACAGCTATGAAATTCTGAGTAATCCTGATGGGCAGTGTAGCGACGAGTATGGATTTCTTGCTAGTCACTGCAGATTTTGGGCCTTTCCCCCATAAATATGTTGCTTAATTTTGCAAAAATTAATTCATGTGTTTATTGCATCTCATTTGCCCAGATAGAATACTTAGTCTGCACAAGGTCAAGTGCACATGTAAGCCTTTGAGTGACTGGGATATAAATAGTCCATATATTTGCCTATTTAGAACACCATTGCTCATGAATGACTATCAGTTTCAGCAGAAGTTTTGTGTGTGCAAGAGATATAGGGTCACATTTCAAATGATGTCAGCGAGGGCTCCAGGAAGATTTGCACAACTGCAAAGCTTCACGAGTGCAGAACCATTTGGTTAGATGCCTCATTTCTTTTTCTCCCTTTGCTGCAGGGAAAGTTGACACATTTAATTACTCTTCAGGAGTTTTTTTCACCCATTAAGTTTTATGGTTATTTACCTGATCAAGTTTTGCAAAGTAAGTTATAATAGGTTTTTTTTTTCCGCCACCAGTGAAGGTGCCTTCAGTGGTTATATAAGGCAGAGACCAGCCAGCCAGAGCCTTGCCAGTACCCCTCTCTCCTGGCTTTCAACACAGTTGTTATTCCAGTAATGTCTCTCTCTCTTAAGCTGTCGCTGCCAACTCTGTTCAAATGTGTGGTGGTTTTCTGCTGTGGGCAAAGAGCCACCAAGACTGGATCCACGAAACTAATTTCATGGCTAAATGCCGATTCCTTTACCCATAACTCTTCATAGGCAATAAATGGTGGAAGTATGCCACAAAACAACTTTTTTGGGGGGCATGAGGGAGATAGACGCCTCTCTGTGCTGGAATATGAAAAAGTTTGTTGCCTCGAAGCAAAAAAGTTACGTATTAGTAGTCTGGAGAAATAAAAAAAAAAAAGGTGGCACTGCCTCAATTTTTTTTAAATAATTGCTTGTTGTTGTTGTTGTTTTTGATTAATTTAAAATGGCTATTTGTGAGGAAACTACTTTTATTCCAAGCAAGGATTCATCTGTCTGTTTTTGCAAGGATTAAGTCTGCACCAAATGGGAGACAAAACTCGGCCACATCATTTCTGTCTGCATGGAATTTACAGTAATGAAAAGAAAGCACCTCAGCCTTTTGCCATGGGGCGTCTGGAAGGCTTGTGTTTTCATCTTGCTAACCAGCTCCTCAAGGAGGGCAATTCACATTTCCCCTGGAAGAATTTCTTCAGACAGCAGAGTTTGCCAGCAAGAGATGTGACTTCTTCAAAATCTACCCAGCATTTCATTAAGGAGCAAAGACTAATTCTGGTGGTGGAAGACTGCTTGCTGGAATAACAAACTAAATAATTTGCACTTATCATCCATCCCCCTTATTTCACTATCATCAATCAGGTTGAACAGATTCAAACCGAAGGGATAATTTAATTTTGTATGTGTTGTGACGGGTGCAACTGCCTATTTTCTGTATAAACAGGTACTTATCTATATTTTAAAAATTTTGTATATATAAACCCCAAAACATATATATATATATCAAAAAAATTGAAGTTTCTCTTCTAGTTGGCACACCTTTTTCCTTCTGTACTAGTCCTGGAGCTAGATAAGGGAACTTAACTTTTTCCAGGACAGATTCTTAAAACTCAGTGCTCTGCTATGTACGGGTTACTGAGTTAGCCTTGGATGAGCTAGTTAAGGAAGTGAGAACTGGTAAAGTTGCCTTCTTACAAGCTCATATGCATTCCTTCCTAACAGAGTTAATTAGCTTAGGCATCCAACCAGCAATTTTCACAGCAAACTAACCCAATTATCTCTGCATGATATGATACTGTGTCATGTCTGAGCCCAGAATATATCTGTCTGCATATGGGAAAAATTAAACTCAGGTTGTGCCATTGAAAATAGCAGTGGGTGCTCTAGGGAGAGGATCTCTTCTGCCTTTCATAATATGAATCTCTAGACTGATAACTACATAGTGAGTACATTTCTATAATCTCAATTTTTGTGCTAACTGTAATTTTTAAAGTCAAAATCATTATAAGTAAGAGCATGAGAAGTCCAGGGTTCTAAATTCCAGAATGCAGCATGAAACAAAAGTTTTTTGACATCCTGTTCAGCGTTATCAGAAATTTTTTTCATGGCCAAGTGCCCTCACTAACTTGATAACAGCTCCAATTTAAGCAGAACAGTTTAGATTTTCTTCCTTGCCCTGGAAGTGCTGATGAGCTGCCATTATCTCCTGGCAGACTTGGAGATTCAAGGGAAACCTCTGATAACACACTTCTATTGACAATGTGGTATTTTCATTACTTCCATTACTGTAGAACTTCAGCTCTCATTGTACTTATAAATTTATTCTTCTTCTTCCTAAGAAGTGAGGAAGCACTTATCTTCCCATTTTCCACAGGACAATGGATGTGCAGGGTTCAAAGTCTTATCCAATGCCATACTCAGAAAGCTGTGATATATTTAGGATCTGAACACTTCAGGTCTTCAAAAGGCTAAGGTGGGCCACTGAACAACTTTCTTCTGTGACAGTTATTGAGGTTGTGTTTCTTTAGTTGGTATAACATATTGTCCTGGTTTTTGCTGGGAAGGAGTTAATTTTATTCTTAGTAGCTGATACAGTGCTGTATTTTTAATTTAGTCTGAGACTAATGTTGATAACATACTGATGTTATAGTTTTTGTTCAGTAGCGCTTGCTCTAAGTCAAGGACTTTTTGGTTTCCCATACTCTGACAGTGAGCAGGTACACTGAACTTGCCAAAGGGATATTCCATATTGTACAGCATCAGGAAATAAACGTGTGTGTGTATTTGTGAGTGTTGGCTGGGAGCTGTCGATCACACTGGTCTGCAGGTGGTGAGCAATTGTATTGAGCATCGCTTGTTTCTCTTGGGTTTTATTCTGCTCTCTCTTTTTCATTACCACTATTATTATTGTTACTATTATTATTATAATATTTTATTTTGTTTCAATTATTCAACTGTTCCTGTCTCAACCCACAAGTGTTACTTTTTCTGATTCAGCTATTGCTGCAGGGGGCTGTGAGTGAGTGGCTGCATGGTGCTTAGTTGCTAGCTGGGATTAAGTCACGACACAGATAAAAGTGTAAAGAATCAAGCACAATATTAAAAAATAAGAGGGAGAACATAATTTTCTGTAACAACTTTAGTACAGATAATCACTAATACTCAACATATTCTGGTCAGAGCACATAGCTATTATCTGTTATATCCTAAGGAAACGCTGCTAAGTGACCATTTAATTTTGTTGTTTAAGTTATTTTTTACACTTGAATTATAAATATCCATCACTCTGATGCTGAAAGATGAGGCATTAAGCTGATTCTATGCTCTTAATCTCAGGTTGAGTGATATATAGTCTGTGCCTTGAAAAGTTACCTACTTTCACTATTTTGGCATTTTTTAATCTATTATTTCCTGTTTTCTAGCAGGAAGATAGGATGTGTACTGCAAACCCCTCTTCCTCAACCTTTATAAAAAAAGAACTTCATACACATAATCCATGTTACCTCAAGGAATGTGGATTCAGTGGCAAGCCTGGCATTACTTCTAAAAAACTTTAAATTTGAAGCTAACCCAGAACCGGTAGTATAAAGCAGATACAGACATTTTCTGATGAAACAGGCTACTACCATTTAAGAGTACAGCTCAATAATGTGCGGTTTCAATATGGACTGATCTTGCATCAAAGATCCCTGAAGAAACACAGTCAGTACTCCGGGCTCATGTGTTTCTTTTCTTACTAGAATAATTATCCTCTTGCAGCTGCTGGAACTTGCCCTCTAGATTTCTGTCAGCACTGTGTCACTGTTACATTAAAAGACAGCATGACAGTTTCAGCATATTTCAAAGATGGAGCATTCAAGAAAGATGTCCCTCTCTGAAGGCACGCTGTGCTGTGCTCACTGGTTACACCCACAGACATTAATAATGGCAGCCTTGCATTGATCAGTGAAAAACTGTGTTGCATTCTCTTGGAAATTCAATTCCCTTGTAAAATATGAGATTGGCCATTACATGGTGCATTCAACACAAAGTCTCAGGCCTTTCTGGCTGCACAGTTTCTCGTTTCTGCTCTTCCCTACAAGTTCAGTACAAAAGGAGAGGTGTCCAGAATGGACACCCTCTGGCTTTACAGCACTACCAGAACCACACAAATTTCTGTGATAAATTGAGACTGTGGAGCATGTCTCCAGCAGTCACTCAGAAAAACCATAGTTTCTGCTGTGTTTGTACTTGCTAGTTTCTTCTTCCCACACCTCTTACAGAGCCAGTTCTGGAACATACAAATTGTGCTTAGAATAGTTTCAGCACTATACATGATTTGGAATACCTTGGGGTGAAATGTAAAATTCTATATTATATATGACACTACAGTGCTTAATTTGTTAGAGACACTGAAAAATAACAATAGCAGGTGAAATATTATTTAATACAAGAGATGGAACCTCTGGGAATCAGTTTCACCTTTGGCATGTGCTCTTGGGAGTCATTTTTACATTCCTAGCAGTTTCATTACATAGCACTGCATATGTTCTCATTCTTGTACTACAAGACATAGATAAGAATATATGTAATGGAAACACGATCTTGTACTTCTCACTTCTCCTAAAGAATTGTTTGCACTGAGAGGGATGTCAAACTCCCAATTTTGGAGTGACTTGTAAAAATGCCAAATGAAATGATGAACCAATGCGTGCAGAAGGGATTTTTTTTGTTCTCCTCTCTCCCATCCCCCATTCTTCCCCATAATGCATAATAACATTTGCATGGATATAACTTCCTTAGAACTAGGGTATTAGGAACTCAATTGTATTTACACTGTGGATTATAATTGGCATGATAAAGGATCACAAGTGTATCTTTTTTGTCAGCTTGTTCCATTAAGAACTTCTAACCATGGATCATTGATGTAACAGATCATTATGGCCCATTGTGTCAGTTCATCTGCTGGGATCTGTGCACGACAAGCATGACAGATTTCCTCTGCAGCAATTATAGTCTATTGTGACAATAGGATTTAATGAATATAAACAACAAACCACATAATCTGTTATTACAGAGCACAGCTATGCACCCAGATGGGAATTGAGTTCTTAGACACTGCCAGTTGCAGTTTAAAAAAATTATGGCTATTTCATTTTTCACATTATTAGATGCAATGCTCTAATTACAGCATATATTTATCTCTTCCCTGGCAGGTCAAAGGTCTTCAGAATTTAAAGCTTAATCTGCAAGTGTTCTCTGATTTCATTTTTTTTGAGTAAACATGATCTCTTAGGTTTTTAGACACTTACTCCCTGCCTTTCACTGTGATACTAGTCATGCTGTTAATGTTTCAGTACTAGCATTGTAGGCGAAACAAGCAACCACAATAGAATTGGTCACAGAAATTAATGAAACATAGCAGAATATTCTTGTATTGTTTCTAAAGAATAGACACTTCTACTTAATATTAACTTTTACAAAGCTAAACCAGTGCAAATCTGTACAATCACACTGAATGAAATTTTCCTGACTGAAGCTGCAGCTTCAGTCTGAAGATCTGATCTAGAGACTTTTGGTACATGCTTATGGAATTGATACTGTCTTTAGAAGTACTGATTTTCAGCTTTTGAACATGATTTCTGGACTTCAGCACATCAGAACTTCCAACTGCAGTGTTGGTACAGCTATATTTTCATCTATGTACATGGACACTACTGGCATATATATACTTTGTTTAAATAATTGAAAGTTCACTAGGAAGAATATATTAATGAGGACTACACGTGGATGAGCTATGTAAATGCCACTGTGGATCGTCATGGTCATTAGCATCTACTTTTGAGAAGAAATTCCCAATTAAACATATTTCCATATACACACACTCTAATAAAAAAGGAAAGAGAGTCTTACCCTTACCTAGCATGCGAACACATTTGGCATTCTGGTCAGGACTATCAAATGAGATTTCTCCGCACCTCTAGGGAAAAAAAAGATATATTTCATTAAAGACTCTGTGATAGTACCCCTGTCCTCATCCTCTGATACCTCTGTTTATGTTTTGGAACTAGGAATTTTCAAGACATTGTAAAAACATCAAAATTAAAGTCTTTCCAAGTAGCCAAAGTTTGAGAGAAAAATGGATATTGTTAATGTGCCAGGATGGGTCAACACTGTACTCCAGGGTGCTCACCGAGGAAAACTTAAGGTGAAATCTATCGCCTTTGGATATGTCTTAAGCTAAGACTGATGTCTGCCCCTATCATCAAGGATGATGTCTCCCTATATATTCCCAGTCAAGGAACATCATTAGGGTTATGATCAGAATACAGAAGTGTTGGGTTGTTTTCAAAGACAAGATATTTTTGAGTTTATGCAGACAGGCCTGTCAGTTTAGCTGCCAGGAGAAACATAATTGGTGTGGCTCATGGGTCTGATCCAGCTTCAATTAAAGAAAATCAGTGGACAGATCCCACTAACTTCAGTAGTGGTTTCTTCAGGTGCTACATGAAAGATTCAGTTTCGTATCACCACACTCAAAGCTCATGAGAGGGGCTTAAGGACACCCTCATATTTTATAGTACATAAATATTCCTTATTTACGTACTTAGGGTTTCGGTGTCCATGACCAAATGAGAATAAAAGCAGAGTGAGTTAAGTTTGGAAAAATAACTGAGAGCTGTGCATTTCCCTTCCTCTTTCTTTCTCTCTCTTATGTACTTTCTCCTTTTCAGCACCTGTGGACAAGTTGTTAGTACTGCGGAGATTATTTGCTCTTTTTTCAATTTAATGAAAGTGACATTGCAGCAAGTATTAAGCATATATATACCTGCAAAGAATCAGGTGAGCAAAAAACCTCAGACCATCAAAGAAGATGAAACACAGCAGCAGTTTCATAAATGAACAACACATTTGGAACTCACTATTTTTAAAAAACTCTTCACCTCCCTCACACTGAAATAAACACAAATAAACAAACAAAAGTCCCACACAGAGTCTTTTCATATATCAGAACATCTAAAAAGAGCAAACAGATGCCTATATTAACCTTCCTAGGTGGGAGCACATACTACTGAAACATTGAAAAAGAAAAACAACATCTTGCATTTCAAAGTTAATTTTACGAATGCTCCTATACCAGCTCCCTGTCAGGAGAAACAGAAACTTGATATTTATTCTTCTAAGAAGAAAGCTAAAGTATAGGCATCTTTTCACAGAAGTCTCCCAGCTGCTTCTTCTCAAGCAAGCATAGTTAGACAAAAACAGATGGAGGAAAGCATGTCAAAATTCACTGCCCACCTCACCCCTGGAGTTATGCTGCTCTGTGAAAACCTTTGGTTATTTTTAATTCAGTCCCTCAGAGGTATTTTATGTTCCAGACATATTTATATAAACATCACATTTCAGGCTGGCAAGTGGTGTCCTACAATATCTAACAATACTCCCCAGTCCTAGTGTTATGAAATTGGGAAAACAGCTAACGTTCCCCAGAGCCCACTAAGACCCCACAGGATCCATTGTGATGATGGATGAACTCTGAAAACTTTGCAAGCAAGATTCAGATAACTGTATACAAGTTCACAGCCTTATCTGAATTCCCTTTATGCCTACAACCCACAGAACTGGTTGAAAATCACGTTGCAACAGTCAGCCTAGGAGACTTTTCACCACTACCACTGCAGTTGGAAATACCAGGAGAAAGAGCTTCTGCAGCAATTTAATTTCTGTTGCCAGCAAAAGTTCATAGGTACATGTCAATGGGATGAAAAATAAACTGTTAACAAACTGCTCAAAGCATCTGAAAAAGACCTAGTTGATCCTGGATGTGTAAAATGGCACAGAAATACAGCAGGAACTCACTTTTGCTCATCCAAAGAACAGAGTTGTTTGCGCATTTTTGCTGTTAGCAGATGTTTTGCATGAACAAGAAGTGAGGAATGATTTCAGAATTTAATCTGTAGGATTAAATCGGGACTTTGCCACAAGTGCTATGAATTCCTTCCAGGGCTGGATAAGCTTCCGCTGTCCTTTTTGTGGACTGGGTTACTTCCTTTTCTGGTTTAGGTTTGTTCTGCCTGCTAGTACATCGTTGTTGGTACTGTGAGATGTGGCCAAGAGTCTCTCCAGACCCAAACCATTTCCAAACTAATCTTACAGCAGCTGCTCATTCCCTCCTGAAAACATCTAAGTTGGCTATAGAGCCAGTAAAGGATCTATCAGGGGGAAGGAATAGGAATTTGACATTAGATCCTGGTTATTCTACTTTTTAATTTCAACCAATCAGAAAACAGACCGAGAAGGAGGCATGACCTCAGACATATCTGAGTTTGGGATACTTTACATTTCAGTTTGGGCTTCATGGCTGGGTCCAGTACAGTATTGGTTGGACTGGCTCTGCCATATGCAATCCTGGATGTTGGTGAGCTCACAGAGGCAGCCCTTCTGAAAATAATACCACCAGTGTTCAATTTCCCTGGAGTGTGAGAGCCTTTGTTGTTGAAAATCTTAAAAGAACTGCTGCGTTTTGAATTGGTCAGATCTAACAAAAAATGGGTAAATACAAGTAAAATTCAACCTTCCAAGTCTTCATTTTACATTCATATATTTTGAATAACTGAACTCTGGAATAGAGTGGGGTTTTTTTTCTCTTTCTGGAGGAGAGGAAGGCATAGGTGCTTTCAGTGAATAATATTTTCAGTAATAGAGGTTTATTTCTACATAGAATTGCAGCCTGCAGTTCATTACACATGTGAAATTTTTTTTATATTTATATAAGAAAAGAAATTAGGAAATTATCTAGTCTCAACTCCCTTTTGTGAGATTGGATGCATACCATGATGTTGAGTCTGTTACACGAGCTGCAATGTAGTAAACTAGAATGGAACTTACACATCCCCCATGGAAAAGAGACTGAATCATGGAGCAGCTGAAAGTGGAGCTTAAAATAAAACAAAGTGAAAAATGAGAATAGGGGCAAAAGGACTTGGAATTCAGAAGAAATGTGGCATGAACTCAGGTCCTTTAGTGAGATAAGTAAATTGGAGAGCTTGAAGCCAGCCAGGATGGCTATGAAGGCCCAGTACCACTCGTCAGAAAAGGGAAACACCAAAAGGCACAGGCACCATCTTCCACAGAGAAAGGCTCTGTAGGAGAAGGGTGCTCTCAGGCAAGAGGACCACTTTGCAAGATGCAGTGAGGAGTACACAGGAAAATGGGCAGACGTCTGCAAGAAGCCCTGTACCAAAACAGTGTAAATAAAACTGCAAAAAAGCAGGGCATGACTAACAGGAAAAAAGTTCATGCAGAGAATGGATGGAAAATCTACTCTGTGTATTAAGGCAGTAACGCATCTCGTGTTACTTCTCTGGTGTTACGTGATCATTCAGAGGTTGGGTTTCCATTTCCAGCATGCCTGGGCTCACACCAGCTGCACTGGAGGATTTGAGATATGTAGCAACAAACAGGGTGTATATACCCCAGCCAGAATAAGCTCTTAGTTTGTTGGGGTTTTTTGTTTTCTTTTTTAATGTTGTGGAGAAAATTTTGCCCGTGAAGAAACTGGTTTTGAAGTCATTCTATTCAACTTCTAGCTGTAGGATAAACTAATGCATCATTTATTTTAAGGAGGAAGATGCGAATCAAGCAATTGAAATAAATGGGTCTAAACTCTTTTCTATGATGAAATTCAGCAAGTAAATGTCTGAAAGTGTTTTTCATGAGAATTGCAGTAAATTGCATGTTAATTTTCTACTCATTAAAGGCATATAATTAACACTGATCTAGCATTTAACTCTTTTAATCATGTTAGATTGTATAGTATTTTAAAAATATAATAGGATATTTTCTGGCGTGAAATTTGAAAGCGTGTAATTTTGATCTTTTTAAGCTGTAGACAAGCAAGTTTTGTAAAGCCAACTTAAAAGGTTATTGGAGTAGGAACCGTATTTATAGGCTTCTTCACTCTGGTCTGTTGTGTTCTGTATGTCCTGAGCATGGTGTTCAACACGTCTCTTTCAACATTGCAATAATCAGGGAGGTACTTGATGAACGTGATCAGCCAAACATGGCAATAAATATTGGATCATTTTATTTTTGCAGGAGGTGACAGGGATTATTGTACATCCAAATAGAGGAGGTGTGTTAACTGCACACTGATTGCATGCCAAATATTTTTAAAGAATCTATTGATTTCTTTTTTTGAAGAAACATTCAGCTAGTATGCTTTGCTCTTACCGATGGTAGATGGAAGTAGATTCCACATAACAATATGGTTCAGTGAAAGAGCTTTTTCTTTCTTTCTTTCTCTTTTTTTCCTAGAGTACTACATACAATTTCTTTTTTCTTTGGAAAGTAGAGTTAAAAGATATACTCGTCAACACAACTAATTAAAAGAATTTAAGGCAGAGCAAAAAGCTTCTATGCTTTTATGAATAAATGGATAATCTCAGAGGCAAAAAAGAGCTACTGTTATTCATATTTCTGTTTTCCTATTATGTTCCTTTCTCCATCAGCTTTAAAAAGTACTTAAATAAAGTTCTCTAGTATGCAAAAACATAATTCTATTTGCCTAAGGATTATAGATGTAAAATCTTTTAGTGTGAAAAACATTACTTTGTAAGTCTTAGCAAACTTCTATAAAAACAACAGGCCATTCATGAATAGCTGAAATCTAAGGGCAATACTTCAGCAAGAGTCAGGCCACATGCCTTTCATCTTCAGGCTGCCTTAAGGTTGATTCACCTGATAAACTATCAGAGTGTAGAAACTGTAGGATATCCAAGGCCTTGTGCTTCCCCTTCTGCCTCTCCTCTCTGACAGGGACAAAGGAAAGTACAGGAACTACCAAAGCAGACTGATGTGGAATCTATCTTACCTGCAGCCTTTTCACTATCACCTCTGTCAAAACGAAAGCCTTGTAATAATATCTGATAGTGATTAAGTCAATTTTTATGCAAAACAAGGAAGTTCCCTACCGATAGTCTTCAATCTTGAGATGCACTTAAATGTCAGACACTTCTGAGTTTTGTTGAACCTCTATCCATGTTCTTTGTTGTCCTTAGCAAAGGAAATAAAGCCACTGCTTTTATTTATTTAGAGACAAAAGCTCCTTTCCTCTGTATCACACCATATTTTAATTTTAACAGGCCTGTATTTGATCAGTTTTCTCTGAAGACAATAATTGCAAAAGCTCACCCTATTCATGTGACCTTGAACTGATGACTCTGCATTCCTCAAGAATTTTACTTAGCCTTTCTTACATGAAAACATGTGTATAATGAATACAGCTTGAGAATTACATATATGAACATTCACATTGGTAGCAAACACTACTAGAATCTTTCAGCTAATGAAATTGCCCAAGATAGAAAAAATTGTGATTGGCTTTATGTACGGCTTCCCAAGGACTTATTAACAGTTCTCATAATGATTATAGATAAAACCTTATACTTGCCTGAAAATTTAGATCTACATTAGGCAAGTCAAGGGTTTCAATAAATTGGGCTGAAAATAACTACACTTCCCTTGAACTGGCATGTGTTATGTGTATGTCCATCCACTTATTACTGTGGTGTAATCATAGCATACTGAGGATTGTCTTTAAAATACTATTGATGCCTTGAAGTGGCTACCTGAAAACAGAGGCTAGACAAGAATAAGAGAATAAAAGTAGGTATTTATTTGAAGGGCCTTGAAAGGTACACCCTGAGAGTCTAAAGCTGACAAGGGGCTCCACCCAAGACGGCACCGGGTCTCGAGCTCTTCACACTTTTGTAAGTTTGGTCTGTTTGCATATCAGGGCTAATTCTCCAATTACAACTTCAGTTAATGATGAAGTTACCCCAAGTTTGCCCCTCCTCTTCAAGAGCTTTTAATTTACACATTTTGGGGCCTGGGACAATCAAGGTGTCCTTGAAGAGCAAACCTAGAGAGGGTTTGTTATGTCTAACCAGCATGAGAGAGCAGTAGTTAACAGCCCACAAGAAACTTCAGAGTTACACAATAGGCAGTACAGGATTTGAAAAATATAAAAGTTAAAACCTAAGGTATCACTATTAGCAGCCAGAATGCTACATTTTTTTCTATTCAAATTACTGCTATTACATTGCAACTATTATATTGCAGCTGTACTGTATTTTGTGGGTAAAGTTTCCAGCTTCCCTATTTAGTATCAGCATTGAGGCATACTTAAACTGAAAATTCAGGTTCTATTAACACCTGGATGATTTTCTGCAGAGTAGAGTAGCTCTATCTGGGCAGACTTGTTTTGAGAGTTCCCAGTAAAAGGGAAGGTTTCTCTTCCCTCCAAGAAACTAAAACATGTTGCTCAAGTAACCTTTCAACACTGTCACTGTCAATCTCCAGCAGCACCCTGGCACTGCATTTCACTCTGGAATCTACTATGCCGTAGACCCTCAGCTACTCTGAACAGAAGACATAGCAAATTAAGTAATTGCAACTAAATTGAGCAATAATTCCCAACCAACCATTGTTGCCAGTAGTCAGCATCTTGTTTGTGGGCTAAATAGCCCGAGGTGAACCTTTAGGCAGTTCATTTTATCACAAACCTGTGATTTAATATGGTTAAGAGTGGTTTGAAAGGGATTAATGTTGCTGGAAAAATGGATATAGCAGTTTAACTGCTTTGTTTTCTTCTCGAGTCAAGGAAAAAAAAGTTTAACAGCAAGTGATTTCATTAGGGAGGCGCCAGTAGCCTTGACCCTCATGAGAATCTGTCAGTGTTTCAATATGGCATCCCTACTTTTAAGTGTTTATAACAGGGACACTGGGAGCCAAATCCAGAATTACTAAGCAATAAAAATGTTGGGTTTTAATAAGCAGTAAGTCACAGTCAAGTGTGCATTAACAGGCGAGGCACAACTTTCAGGCATGTTCTGAGGGGGTGCCATCATCCACGAAATGTTAAAGAGCAGTTTAGTTTCTTACCCTCATGGGATGAATCTCTATTACAATTCATTTTCTAGTTTATGTTTAAGAATGTAAAACATCTTTAGATTACCTAATGGATCCTCCCACCACAAAAACAGTTCTAAGTGGGAGGGATGATGGGAGGAAAATATTAATATTAGGGAAAAGGCAAATATGTTCTCTCTATTTATTGTTGCTCTGATGTGAAACATCAAAGTTCTCTGAACTTAAAACATTTCCTGGACCACATAATTATCTTTCCTCCTCTGAATTCTAGAGCTGAGCTGTTCTCCTAGTTGCTTTCCATGGTCACAGACATTTTAACTTTCACTTTCTATTGAAATATGTAATGGGAGGAAAATATGGGATTAATTTGTGAAAATTTAGGTCTCGACTTCAACCACATGTTTTTGTCACATATTTCCCTCCAATCTACTGGATCAAAGCCTCAGAAGTACCAGCTGACACACTACTCTCTCCAATAAGCAACTCAAGGGTCTAGGGGAGAATGAATCTCCTGAAGAGTCTCCTCAGGCTGTTCAGAGCAATGTGGGATGAATTTTGGCACCTGCTCATTTGTGTGTGCCCACTGCATACCATATGGTTTGCAAACAAAAGCACAGTCTCAAGAAGGACAGCAAGACTGGGTGCCAGTAAGATGACACAGGCATCTGCCGTTTCCCTGACCACTTCCTGAGCAGAACCAGTGGCCACCTGCTCCTCAAGAGCTGGGCGTTCCTGGTTCCCTAAAACATTGGAATATGCTGAGGCAGTCCTGTTTCATCCTTTCTCAGACTTCATTTCCAAGGAATAGGAGTTGGTGAGAGCAACCCATGCCAAAAGCACACCAACAGTTAAGTAATGTGTTCACTAGCCCACTGCTTTCACTCAGTTTCTGGCATACTTAGGTAACAGAACTGGCACTGGACCAAACAAACCACGTAGGAGAGAGTTAGAAGTCATCAAACAAACCTGAAAACATATGTGGAAGGTCTTGTCAAGTCGACAGCTTCAGCAGAAGTGAAAATAGAGCACTTAGATGCAGAAGGCAACAAAATACTTTTCCCTAGTTCCTTGCTTGTGCACCACACGCTGCCTGGGTCTGAAGGTAGTAGGGTCTCAAGCACAGCTGCTCAATGACTGCAAAATTTGCCATCTTGTTAAAAGGGAGCTCTTCTCTTTCTCTTTTCTCACCCTCTAGCTCTCTTCTTGCTCTTTCCCTAGGGTATCTTTGTCTGGCATCCTTAAGGAACTGGGCAAATAAAACTTTTAATGAAGTAAGTCCTTTCTGCAACACTCTGAGGCTGCATGATGCCCTAAGGAGACCCAGGCCCAATTGCTGTGCAAAGAGGACACCACTAAAGGATGGCCACAGGCCTTCTTTTGAGTAGCTGATTGGATGATTTCAATGTGTCACAGCATGAATAGCTCATGTCGGACTGTGTCTCCTGAGTTTATCGCCAGCCGCTTAAAGTTTTACTCCCAAATTTGCTCCTGGTGATACTTTTCAAACATTCTGAGCTCTCCTGCATTGTACTTATTTTTAAGCTGTTTTGCCACTATAAGCAATATTAATATGTAAGTTGCAGAATTTCAATAGTTCTGCAAAACTGGTCTGATAAAAAAATTTTGTGGCCACCTGTCCAGCATGTTATCAAGCACATACTGTAAAAACGGGCGTCTATTTAGGTTGCTAAAACATACTTCTACAGTCATAACTATCCATTACAAGTACTTACTGTACTTATGTGTAATACTCATTGAGTACCTCCTCACTGGAGATTTTCAAGAACTGTCTGGATTCAGTCATGTGTGAAGGGCTTTAGAATATGTCTGAGCAGGGAGGCTGGACCAAATGACCCACTTTAGTCCCTTCCAACCTGACCCATTCTGTAGTTCTGTGATACTCTTACATCAGTTCAGCTTAGAAGAGGAAATCAAACCAAAAAACTGAGTGACCTTAACACTGAAAACATGGCTTTTATAAATTCAAGTACAGCCAGCACACATCATGTTTCTATGTGCAGAACATATGGAGCTAAAAAACAGCAAGTGTTGTTTTGACAGGAAAAATTTGCATTTCAAAAATTGTCATGTTAGACATTGTGAAGAAAATGTCATTGGTACTAACATCTCTTTGTCAACTTTCAAAGCGGGATTAATAACTTTTCTGGAGCCATATAAATGCCATTATTATCAGGAAATACTTAGATGCTACTGCAGTAATCCCTATGCACATATTTCAGACACAGGGAAATCCAAGTTATTTTGACACATTAGCTACTGTTTCCAAGGTTGCAGTCTTTTGGAGTAGTGCTGAAAAGACTAATTTTCTCTCTGAAAATAATTCCCAGAAGCAGAGTGTTTTGTTTTGTTTTGTTTTATGTGTGGAAGCATCAATTTGAAATAGGTGTATTGCTGGCAAGTATTGCACAAAGCTGCTCTTTTCTTTCATTTTTGAACAGATTCTGGTTATAATCTCTTAGCCAAGACTACATTCACGCTTGTCCTTGAGAAAGTAAAAGAAAAGGGCAAAGTACCTGCAAATGTTTCTTCTACTGTTATAAAACTCATCAAAGGAGTTCACATGAGGAATGAAATGCCCAGGAGTTTACACAAGGAATTAACTGCCGAGGTATCATCCTCCTTCTCTGACAGTCCCAAGGCCTTCCCAAGTGATTTGCACCTTGATTCTCCATACAAAAGTTGTACACGCTTTTCATTCTAAAGAGGCTTATTTTAGACTGCAGAAACAACTAGAATAAAAAGCAGGAAAAACATTCCATAGGAACAAAATGTTCCCTAGGTCTGCACTCAATGTCTTTTAGAGCCATCGATCTCTAGTCTAGAGAAAATAAAGCCATCATAGTTTCATAGCTATCTGCAACTGCTGTCATAATCCTGTTTTGAGAGCAGGTATTCAAACAAGTCTGAAATTTTACTATAGAGTTCACTTCCATGTGTAATCCAAATAATATCCTGAGCAAATTGGAGGATAAGAAACCTCTAAAGTCACTCTACTGCAAGCACTTTACCTGCCAGTCTTTGTTTTCTTAATAAGTTTTCATTAATAAGAAACATGAAAGCATTTTAGACTTGATTATGAACAACCACATTTTGCAATAGAAAAAGGTCATTTACCTCACATTTTAACTACAACATACAGTAAAGCACATTATATAAGAAAGGTAATATTTATTTTAAAAGGCAGGGTACAAATTAATTTCATAGGATTCCTCTGTATTAAACCAACTTTCTTTGTAATAGAAACAGGAAAAAGGAAGTAGTTACTATTCTTTCAGGCTTTGCTAAGAGGCAACAACATCTACTATTTATGGGATCTAAATGAAGGCTAGAGAAGGACTTGGTTGAATGTGGTTCCCTCCCTTCAACTGGATTTATTCTCTTGAAGAGACATGTCTTCCTGCTGTAAGTAGTAAACCTCAAGAATTTTTGCAAAAAAGGCAAAGACGTGTCTCCTGTTACTCCCTGTCCTACTAGGTACTGCTTTTCAGGGGGGAAACTGAGAACCGTACTTCATCTGTAGAATTAAGAAATGTTAACCTGTTGACCTCTGTTGTCATGGGAATAATCTTACATTGCCTTTTGGCCTGGCTTTGCTCATACCTCCCACTCTTACCTGCCAAAGTCAACATGGTAAACATTTTACTGATGAAGTTTCTATCCTATATCCCCTGTCTGTACAAAACCAGACAATGCCTTTGATTTTTAGTATTAATCAATTTGATTCTGACTAATACACATGGCATCATCGTTCTTCAGTGTCTGCTACCAATCTTATCACCACACGGCTGAGTTTCTAGCAGTGGGTGTATTAAGCAATGTGACTAATACCTGCCATATATAGTTTATTCTTTAGCTGGTCCCCCAAAAGGAAAACTGGGTGCATTATCTATAATTTTCTTCTCCAAAGATTTTATTCCCAGATCTGTTTGTTTTTTCTTGTGCTTTTAAAGTGTGACTGCTATTATGTATTTATGTTAAAGATGGAATTAAAAAACAATTCGGTTTGAATTTTTTCCTTGAATTCCCAATTTTTATATGATTGGCTCCAGGAAAAATCATTCTCTCTGTATATTTTCAAACAATTGTTAAGGTACTGAAAGTCTTACCAAGTTATTTCTTTAAATGAAGTCTCTATTTTGGTTGAACGTCTGTTTTATAAAACTCCCAAGTGTCGCAGATCGACACTAACAATCAGGCACGGACGCAGGTTTCATACACACGCCAAGGTTTCGGGCCAACGGGCAAAAGCCTGGCCTCTCGTTTATTTTCACACTTACATACATATGTACAGACAATCAACAATTGGATGAAGAGGTTAAGCTTCTCCAAATTGATAGGATATAAATTCAGTCCATCACCTTCCTCCGCCTCTGGAGAAGGAATGCAAAACAATTCTGAAAGTACAGCTTAGAAAAGATTAGTTACAAAAACATGGGCATTGTTTATCTTACAACTTTTAAGAAAGTCTTTCACTGCTAACGTGAACAAAGCATGCAGTGAAAAACCGAAACAACACCCAAGAATCAGGAATCAACATGTATATCATATTTAAAACTATGGTGGGCTTTTTTTGAATCTCATCTGAGGGAACTGAGCTCTAGATTTTTATGTTCATAAAGGAAGAGAGAGAGACATTTCTAGAGACTGATTTATCCTACCTGATTACAGAGAAAAGCCTGGATGCCTAACTTGTCATCAAATGTAGTTAGGAGGATTTAGCTGACTCTTAATGTAAACACTGACTGTACATTTGGACCCTAAAATCAGCATTATTCCTGAATTTTAGAGGTTGGATCTGAACAGCTGGAAAAATGTTATCCCAGTTGCCATACGACAGTAAGGTGGCTGTCAGGTAAGCAGAACTGAGGGAGTTACAAATGGTGTCACTGAGATGTGGGATATCCAGAATGTTTGGTTATGGAGGGAAGACAGCATGGACAGCATGGACTGTTTAATAACTCTAGATACATTGCATTTTTGTGATGGAATTAAAAAGATGTTTTTAATACTACTATGGCCACCATTATTAGGACTAATTAACTATTTGGGAAGAGTACGAGGTGAATAGCAGAATACAGCTGTGAGGCTCACAAACAGCTAAAGGAAAATATGCCATTTTATTCACAGTAAAGAAAGCACCTTTTCTGAAGCTAGGGCTAAATCCTGTTATTTCTACTTAGCTTTAAAGAAATTATAAAGCAGTAAGCAAAATAATGTTTCCCATTTTACTATTTTATATTGTTATAAACCTTTGCATATAGAATACAGTTCTTATAATGAAGCATAAAAATACAGTTATAATTTCATTGAGGTAAGCATTGCTGAGTAAATGATCCTTTGTGGGAAGCAGTGGTACATTGAGAAGTTGCACAGTGCAGTGACTGAGAGCAAGGAGCAGAAGCACAAGCACCTCCTCTCAAAAATTCTCTTTTAAAAACATTTATACATTATCATGGTATCCTTAGTGTTTACATACGGCAGGTTTTCGACATTCTTTACAAATGAGTCATGGTTTCCCATATATTGCAATATACCTGAGCCACGTGACTCTGATAAAATTGCACATATTACAAGTGGTACATCCACATAATTTTACAAGGAAAGAGCAATGACTTTCCTTTACAGCTTTTAGAAACTTTGTTTAAACTTACTTTCCTAGCATTTTAAAAAACTCTTTCAAAACAGATTTTACATAATACGTAAATAATAAAGTTGTATCTAATTATCTTTGCTGACTTTATTTTAAAACCTGAATGTTCTGTTCATTTTATGCCACATGATCCTAATTAATAGGTCAGGTGAAAATGCTGTTCAGAACAAACAAGTTTTTCAGTGGAAACGTGCTAGGCTCCAAATAAAGGAGGTTCTGAAGTACCCTCTATTTATTAGGAAACACATGAAATTTTTGGGTGTAAACTCCTGTTGCTCAGGCACACCTGGAGTATGGATGCTGAGGCGTTTCTTCTATTTGAATGCTGGCAATGCAATGCTGACCTACTGACTAAAGTGACTGTGGCACTTGTCATACTGAGACTGACACAAACAATGTAATGAGATCTTAACAGGTCTCTGTAAGTGAAAAACATTTGGTGTCTCTTGTGATTTTTATAATTTTTCTTAGTTCTTTCCATTTTTTTGTTAGGTTTTTGTTTACAATATAAGTTAACATTCCCTTGAAGCAGGCAAGATTTTACAGTTAGGTACTGTAGAGATGGGAAAAGGAGGAAAGGACTGCTTATACAAACTTGCTAAAGGTCACCAGCCCACTGAAAGACTGCAGAGTAACATTCCAGTTGCCTGTTATTCTGTGTGCTGTTTCTTACATTAACAGTATGACTACATTTATCTTGTTGAGTAATGGATGAGTAAATACAGGAACTAATAGTGCCGACTGATGAGAACTCTCACCTCATAAAGTCAACCAAGCAACTTAGGCCAGAAAAATCAGATTTGAGGGGAGATATTTCGAAAACAAATGTCACATTAGATCAGAAACTCTGTGAAGATTTTATTATTGAAAGGCACCTAGGTGACTTAAGAGCACAGTTATTAAAGCAGTCCTGTTCTTGTTTAGCATTTTTTTCCTTATGAACCTGTAGCGAGTAAATCCAGCACATACAAGTAACGTTTTGGTCAGCATGAGAGGCTCTGTTTGACTCTGATCTGCAGAGGAAGTCAGGACCCTGGCTGGTACAGCAGTGGCTCTTTATCTGAAGATGACTGCACGCACCAGCTCCCACACTCCTCCCTCCCTATCTGAAAGCCACTGGATGAGACCCTGAAGTATCAGCCAGCATCACACATTGACAGCAAAAGGAACTGTGGGGGGAGGGTGAGCCCTGCCAACACTGCAGATCAGATGGTCTATGCTGTGTTTGTTACTGACACATTCATCTTGCAGGAAACTAATTGCATTTGTACAAAAATGTGAATGAGGACTTCCCTTCTAGAGGAAACACAGAAGGGTTTTTCCTGATGAAATTTCTGTTTCCAGAAAAATCAGGCTTGGTAACAAGCCATAAAACTGAAACCAAAGAGATTCTGATTTTGAAAACAATCACCAAGCAAAAACTCCTTGCGTTAAAAAAACCTCTAAGTCAAACTAATCTTCCCATTTGGATGTACAGTAATCCAAGAGGAGGATAAGAAAGTTATTGTGTGGGGTTTTCAGTGTTTTTCTTGTGTTTAGTTTGATATTTCACAATTGTCTGGGGCCTCCTTCCTCAGTACATTGGGAAATATCCATCACAATATTAGATTCTATGAATGAAAAAAAATAATAGTTTGCCAGAAATGTTAGAGTTCTCTAACACAGGAAGTTGGATACTTGAGTAGCTCAGTTTCCAGCCATTGCCAAATTGATCTACAAATGACACACAGCCCTCTTTGGTCATTGGAAATCATGCTCCAGCCAGATTAGAAGGTCTACTGACACCTGGGCTAGTGCTGCTTAGCAATTCCAGTTTCCACAGACAGGGACTGATGTGGACAACACTCAGCATCCCCCATTGTGCAGACAAAAGAGACAGCAGCCATCAACCCAGATCCCAAGCAAGACTCAACCCTGCTTTTCTGATGAGCAGAAAGGCAGCTTTCCTCTCTACACCTAACTCCTAAACCACCACCATTAAATAAAACTATGGTCTTCTATTGTTTTAACTACGTATGAGTTAAATAGCAGGTCCTGTTCATCACTGAATGTCTACCAAAAATCAAAGCCATCACACATCAGTGGCTTTCTGGACATTACTGTGATGACATAGCCTCTCATTCAAGGTCACCTGTTCATCTCTGTTTAGATAGGCTCTGCTGAGCTACTACTGAATTGTTTTGATGGTGCTCACTAACAAGAACATCTCTAAATATGAAATTGGCCAGAGTGGGTAGTATTTTGAAGCATGTTGGTTTTCCCACAGTTTTGTTGCTCTGTGAGAGAAAGCTCTGTCCTACGTTCACCTCCCTTCTCAACACGGAGATTCGACATTGTTGGATCACACATTTATTTTTATCTGGAGACTATATAGCAGGGATTAAAAAAGCCTATTGTAGTAACACAGAAGCCTGGAATAAGATTAAAAATGTGTCATTCCCATGGAAAGGATGTTAATCCAGTATCAAAAGGTGTTTAGGTTGTGATATCTTTGGAAGCTTACGGATGTCACCTTACAATGGTGTGATAGCTGTGAATGGTCTGACTGAAACTAAACAAAGATGAAATTCAATGTCATCCTGATCCTGCTTATCCTTTACACACTATATCACACTAAAGCAGGGAATTTCAAAACAGTAAATCGCTATAATCCCAATGGAAAATCAAGGATGGAGAATTTCCTGTCCTTTGATATTTAAAATCAGAAATGCTGATGTTTTCTTTCAACTTACTTTTATTGGTTTTGCATAATACTTGAAACAATACATAAAATAAATATTTTATAATTTTGTTCCTGAACATTTTCATAAAATAAACACAAGATAGCACAACCTTGTCTCCTCTGTTGGCCTTCACCACAAGTGTCCAGGACATGAGTGTCTCCACCCACCAGCCAGCTACATAAAGGATTAATATGGTATTTTAAAAGTGAAAATTGGGAACAGGTAAGAACTGCTTGAGAAGAGATGATTGGGAAAATACGCTGTTAGAGGGTCCTCCAGGAATCTTTACCAGAACCACGAGACACGGTGAAAACTCAAGGCTTCTTTTAAAAAGTGCTCAGCCCTCCGTAGCTAGACCAGGCACAGCGCAGAAGTCACAAAAGTGTATCTCTGAGGCTTGTTCTAACCACGTTTGAAAATTTTGTCTGACCATTGTTTCAAAGCCAGGAAACCCATGTCTTACACCTGGGAGACCTGATATCTGTCACTCAGCAAAAAGGAATGACCTATCTTTCCTCACCTCCTGCAGAGATTACTAACAAAGAACACCAATAGCCTTTATACCAAAACACTGATACTTTCAAAGTCTGCCAGAAACACTCTTTATCCCATACATCATCGTAATAAAGTAACTTTACTCCCAGAGAAGAGAGCATCATCAAACCTTCGAATAAACATATGTTGTTGACCAGTCACGTCAATGATCTGTGCTTCCAGAACACTAAAATTACCAGATATGTTGACCTGCTAAATCAGAAGAGGTTAACATATTTTTAAACCTCTTTACACCTTATTCAAAAGGAAAGAAAAATGTTTTGCCCAGAATACAGTATGTAGAGGAACAAATGTGAATTTAAATGTGAAAACATGAACAAGCTACAGCCTCAGTTCTTCAGTTCACAATGTTTACCTATCCTTCTGAAGAGTAAACCAAGTAACTGATAGCAGCAGCTCTGGATTACAGAAGAGGTGGAGAACAGAAGATCAGACCAGTCTTTGGACAGAATTTAGAATAAGGACCTGAATAAAGAATTTAAATTCATGCTTTTGTGAAAAATACTTCCAAATATCTCATAATCACAATTTAATACTTTACTATATGGTCTTTTTACATCAGTTTTTTGGATCTGATCAGTGCTTCCATTAAAGAGAAAGCATTATCTGAAAAATAATTGTCTGCACAGATTTAGTAAAACATAATTGTTTTCTGAACTTCCAGTTTGGACATTAAGGTGTTGTCTATGTTAGCCAATTAATGATACCAGGGACAGTTCTTTAAGGCCTACTGGGAGAGAACATTTCACATCCATCATATTAAATTTTGTGTAGCCTCCAAATTCTCCAAAGCAGCCCACAGTGACAAATGGAGTGAGACCAAGTCCACCCTGGGAGGATGAAATTGCTGTGAATCAAATCAAATGCCATAGATTAGCACGGTCCTCACAATTGCTAAAATATAGCAATGCCCTGAAACTGTCTGAATTACTGTGAAACTGCTTATCCCCATAAGCCTGGCAAGAAAGCCAAGCTCAGACCTTCCCTTTCCCTGTTTGCAGTGTGAGGTTTCTGTGTTTAATTACCTCACAGAGATGTTGTGAGGCCCACCTACATAATGTTTGCAAAGTAATGTTTGTAGAGCACTGTATGGCACATGAAAAGTAGGGAGGTGAGCCAGGCACCGAGGCAGAGATGGAACAGGCAATTGAGCTCTGGATTCCTAGGCTTCTGTTTACTCCTCTGGTAGCTTTTGCACTGTGGCTGCAGACATTTAGGTAGCCCAGCCTCACAGTTAATTAATTATTTTCTTGGTATAAAGCGTATTAAGGGCCCTGTATAAGACTACTGTTTACAGATGGCTTACAAGTGGCTGCTGTTTTCTGCTTCATGTTACATCCTGGCAGAGCTACTGCACTTGTACACAGATTGGCATGGATTTTCCACTTAGTTACCTGACCTTGGACAGTTTTAGCTCCTAAGGAAACTGCTTACGAAGTATGTGTGAAAACAGCACTGTTAAGGGAAATATTGTTACTGAATTGTAGCAGTCCTTACCAGCGACTACTATAGTGATATTCATGCACATGTGTGGAGGAATTCACTGCAGGCTCACAGCAATCGGCGAAAGCCAGACCCATCTAGCATGAATGGTGTCTGTTTAAGCAGGGCACAATATTGCTACTGTTACAGACAGCTGGGAGGAAGTCTTAGAGAGGCATCATGGTCCACTGCCTGCACACTTCTGTCTGACAGCTTTGAAAGAGACCAACAAGAAAAATCTTCGCCTATTAAGCAGTGGCAAACCCCGTTCCTCCCTGGGGAGCAGTGAGAGCTGGGAGACAAAAATTCAGTTGCCTTAACCATTCCCTCCAGAAAACAAAAATATCCTACAATTTAAAGTTCCATTTTACCTTGCCTATATTGGCTCAAATGCATTAAAAGGGTTGAAATTGCAGAAAGCTGGCCTGTGGTTTTTGAATCCTGAGAGTCTAAGTAGGCAGACATGTAGCTGTAATCTCCATGTATCTCCTATTCAGGCCATTTGGCTCAATTACTCTCAGAATAAGCTCGCCTGTTGCTGGCATCCGTGCACTTGCAAAATGCTCTCAGCACAGGAGCCAAGACTGGTCCAAACCCAATTTGAAAGTATGCAGTGCAGAAGGTGCAAGCTGTCCCGCCTGGTTTCATTACTACTCACACTAGGCAGCCTTCTCTGTTATTTCTTGTTACAGATGCTGTTATGTACAACTGCTGTGCTTTAAAACCAGTAAGCATGGCCAGGTTACTCTCCAGGAGATGGCCAACTCCTGTCATTTAAATCCACTGTACCATTCCCATTGGGCAGGGACTCATGAAAGCCCAAGTGATTTTATCTGGTGGAGATTTTATCTGGAGAGTAGTACCTCACAGACAAGTTTCAAGGCGGAAATCAGTGTAGAATTACACTCAGGGTTACAGCAAGAAACAAGAGGGAGAAGCCTCCCTATATGGCCAAGTGCTTGAAAAAGTGCTTGAAAGCCTCCCTATATGGCCAAAGTGCTTGGATTCCTCCTTTGAGAGTTTAGGACGATGCCAGCTGTTGATAGCAGCTAATGTGGCACAAAAGAGAGGCTAAATTTACACTGGATTTAACACCAATGAATTAACAGAACTGCAGCAATATGAATTAGTTTGATTTGCTCTGAATAGTGTCTATAAAATTTGATGCATACCCTAGAAAGCATTTAATTTACCCAGCTTGCTTTCTCCTTATCTGTTTTTAGACTGTTAACCATGACACTTCACATTTACATCACCCTTCCACCCTGAAAAAACATCTATGCGGCTAGAATTACCATTATTTTTACTGGTTATAGACATCACAGTTTCTGAAGTTAAGATGGTGAACTCTTCATAAAAATTTTTGTTTGAATTCAGTTACTGAAATCTGTAAAGATGTCTGTTGCTATTTAATATTTACAGTTAGAATTATCTGTCCACTAATGAAGGTGGAGATACTGATGTGATAAAATGAACATGATATGAAAGGAAGGCAAAAAGAATATAAATAAAGACAAAACATTTGTAGTAAGTTTGAAAGTATGAAGGAATAGCTTGTTCCTAGAAAACATAAATTCTTAAAAATTAAAATATACATAATATATAAATTTTAATTTTCAAAACTGAATTTCCTTCTAAGAATAAGAAGAGTATAATGAAGAATACATTTAGCATATAGAAAGAATTGCTGAGAGAGCCTTTGAAAGAGTAGTAAAATTTTTACTTTTGAGAAACAAAACATAATTTCAGAAATAGAGTTCTGCTTAAATAGATGTTTGCTTGTTGCTTTCTTTTTTAATTTGGGAAAAGTTAAATTCTTTAAAATAGAAATCTTGGTATGAAACCAAGGGAAGTTGTATGGGCAGGAATCAAAAATAATCTGGCATCAAGGCAATGTCTCGCTGTTACTG
This sequence comes from Oreocharis arfaki, assembly GCA_013398015.1. Lineage (NCBI taxonomy): Eukaryota > Metazoa > Chordata > Aves > Passeriformes > Paramythiidae > Oreocharis > Oreocharis arfaki. Next base: position 971,838 of record VZRR01009625.1, on the reverse strand, counting down.
CAAAGACAATAGCTAAGGAAGGTTACGTGCCCACAGCTGCTGCCCTGTAAGGAATATTCTCTGTAAGCATATTCTTGTAATAGTTGCTCACAAACACACCTAAAAATAACCCTATCTGTAGAGAAAGATGCTGTTACTTTGCAGGTAATGCCATGCACCAGTCTTTGTCCCTCTTTCTTTGGATTATAATACTTCCAGCAAATAGTATAGATTGGTGAGAGAGTGGGATAAATTAATGGATTGTGAATGTGCATATTGATAACACATTGATAAAAAGTATTTTCAATGTTTCTTAACTTTTCCATAACAGTCCTTAGAAAAAAACTGGGGCAAAGGGATATTTTATTTTGAAAACGTCCAGACTTCCCTTCCCAAATATTTTCATTTTTAGTATTTCTCCTCTGTTGTAGCGCCTAGCTTCTTATTTTCTTCCTTAGACTAAATTTGCTATTTGCCTCTGATTTTAAAGGTCTGTTAAATTTAATATGCAGAAGAGGCAAATCAGTTCTTTCATTTCTATAATACTTTATCTAGGAATTTAATAGTTTGGGGTCTTTTTTTTTTTTTAAAACATTGCTGCTATTTAGTGTAATGGTATCCATTCATTCTTGTTTAGGCTATATTTCTTCTCCCACTGTTCCACAGCTTTGCTGTCATTTCCCAGCTCTCTCTGTTGAATTATTCCCCTTTTAGTTTCCTTTGTCTATAGACTGCTATACTTTCTCCCAATACTGTAATCCTCCATCCATTCCTAAATGCTTTTCTTCTATCTCCTCTACCTGATTCTCATATTTATCTTTTACCAACAAGGACATAAACTAACATAAATTGCTCCAGAAAATTACGCCCTGTAATTTAGTTTCAAGAAATTGCAGCAGACCACAGATAAACAGAAGGTGCTAAGGTAGGACACCTGAAATTCAGATATTTGAATATGCCATCATCAAAATCCCTGCTCTGTAAGTTTTTGACAGCAACTTTTCCCCTCTCCTTAAAGATGCAATTCTGGGTATATTTATTTATTGCTAAGCTGTTTGCTGCCTGTCTTCAAGGGTGTGCTGACAAATGCACATCAACCTGATATGAACTTGGATCATCCTCAAAGAAGAAGAGATTTCTGTGTCTGAAGATGGAAGGGAAGGCAAAGAGGAGTTATACACTGAGCCAGCTTTGAGCAGAAGTATTCCTGAGAGATGACAGTGGTGATAAAACACAAAACTTGATGAAAGTGACATTTTAGAGCTTTGTTCATAACCTTTCTGTGATTTTAACAGCTGGTCTTACTGGACTATATGGAATCATCTCCAGAAAATCCCTGCCTGTCTCATGTAGGAATAACTCATTTGAGAACTGGATTGGACCTTAGGGACCACATGCATTAAAGGTCTGTGCTTAAGGCACCGACATAATAAACATAATTTAATACTACACAGACATCTCATCCAAAAGCAATGTGGCTGCCCAATGTGCCACAAAATGCACGAAAATATGCAAATGCCCCCTCTTTTACTGCCAGCTCAGGACATCAAACACTGTTTAAGCTACTGGAGTGCACTGCTTTTGAAGTAACAAGGACTTGTTTGCAATAGGGAAGGAAAAAGTGCGCAACATTTGGCACTCATCGTACTGTCACCTGGAAAGGAAAGGCTAGGGCTCAGATTCCTGACTCTGCTCTGTATTTTGCATTAAATAGCTATTGACCAATAAATATAAGCAATCCAGAAAGCAAAGACTACAGATCCTTCAGCCTTTGCCTCCTAACACCATTGACCAAATCATAAGGAATGAGAACTGTGCTTACTCTCACTCCTGGCCCTGGTCTACTCAATCTTTAAAAGCACCAGGTAAAGAAGAACACATTCAAGAGGTCATACGGAACATATCCATACCCCAAACTGCACGTGGTCTGGTGGCTGGGAAGGTAGATGTCAGTCTCCACAGCAAATCACTGCTCTTAGCACAATATCATATAGAACTGGCTTCAATAGAGCAGTGATGCTGTTGTAACATCAGTCGCCTGCTTATGTGAAAATACGTTTTTTCTGTATCTCAACAGAGGCAGGATCAACTAACAAGTGAAAGGAGTTGCACTGTGTGCCTTGGACAGAGGTATGTACACGAACCTGTGAAAAGGATGATGTTCAAGAGACTTTTTTATAGTTACTTATCCTTTTTGCTATCTGAAAATGCTGTTGTCTCAGTTGGCTCAGTTTATAATTGGCTCCGTTTCTGTAGGCCTCAAAAAAAAAACCTATTTGAAGAGCATCAGCCCTTTTTACTAGCATATGGAAATGCATTCAGATATTTTTCTGCTAGAAATCCATGCTTTGGGAAGATCCAGATGGAAAACAATTGCACAGCATAAAAGGAAGGCCAAAGTAGTCATTAGAGCTGTGGGCAGCACAGGCACTTGAACAGTTACTTAGCAACTTTTAAGGAGCTGCATTTACAGAAATGGTTTAAGAGTTTGGTCAGGCAGATAGATACATAATTTAGAAAGAAATAAATAAGGAGTCACTAGAATATAAAAGCCCTGAATGTTTGTTTACTAATAATGGGAAAGAGAGGTTGCACAGTACACAGGCATTCAGTTCCTATGAGCAGCACCATCCCTATGAAAATAAATTTTGTAAAACCCACTGCAGAGTAAGGGTGGATACTGATATTCCAAAGTATTCAGCAGCTGATCCTGTTCAAATCAGCGCTGTTATTCTCTGGAAAGATGCTGCAAGGAACTCTCTTCAATGAAACTAAAATGTTACTGCTAAAACATTGTTTTGCTTGCATTTCCAACACTGCATATGTGTTACTGTGTAAAGCCTGTGAGAATATGTTTGCATGGCAGATGCTCCACAAAATAAAGCTGTACTGTACTTTTGCTTGCCACTAACAACATCTTGGAAGTTGGGAGATATGCCAATAATCATGAGGCAGTTATGTTGTTGAGCTAAACCACAAAGACTCTGCAAGCTTCTGCTATGCAATTTTTCTGCAATTCTAGTTAGCAATTTAGTTTCCATAGCAGTGGTGTTTGCTCATTCTTACTGAAACAGTTGACCTGATTTATTAATAAAAGAAATGACCCAAGTAAGTAATAGTCAAGTTAAAGTTGTGGAGTTCCAAGATGTGGGGAAAGAACAAGCTGCATTTGGTGACCAGTGAGCTTTCACAAAAAACAAGACCTAGCTTGGACCAGCGCTTCACAGAATTGTAGAAATATTAAGGTTGGAAAAGACCTCCAAGAACACCAAGTCCAACCTTTAATCAAGTCCCACCATGCCCACTAAACCATATCGTGAAGTGCCACATCTACTCATTTTTTGAATGCTTCCAGAGACGGTGACTCCACCACTTCCCTGGGGAGCCTGTTCCAATGTTTAACTACCCTGCCTCCTTCGCACTTGTTCTTTTCTCTATGAAAATCACCTGAACTTTTAAAATTATTTCTCAGTTGGATATGAGTTTATTCTGTGTTTTTACAGCTATTGTTCTTACATTTTAGGAATACATTTCAAGTCAGTGCTTAAAAGGGAATATATTATAAGGCCCACGTGCACTCGCTCTTCCAAGATTGCCTCTTGTTAAAATATAAGCACAATAGCTGTAAAAACCTTTGGAAAAATATTTCATACAACTTCTCTGGCTATTCCGTATAGATGACAGATGTTCATCAGTGTTTATCTCAACTCATGACAGGTCCAGTCCTGCCAACAGACCACACAAATTCCAATTTAGGCCAGAAATCTTTTTTCTTCTAAAAAAGCTGAGATAAAAGTACATGATATATCTTTGCTGAAAAAATGTCACAAAGTATGTAATGTCATTAAAGAATGTTAAATACATATCCATGATGAAGTGGCATTAGGGCAACCTTAAACCTTATTATTTTCTAAGGAAATGTCATTTCTTTCAAGCTCGTCAAGGTTCTCATTGTCACCAAGTTTGAATCTTTGCCTTTATGACTTAAATGTTGCTTAGCCTCACTTAAAAAACATCTAATGACACATGGCAGTTAAAAAATACGGTAACAGGAAGGATGTAAAGAAGTATGAAATTACGAATGTGTACATCGCTTCTGGACTCAGTTCATTGCAGAGGTAATTGCAGACATGATACTGCCACTCTTCAGATGTAATCAGAACATGTAAGAGTAAAGGCTCTTTTAAAATTTCTAAATTTAAGAGCCAATTATTTGCCAATTATCAGTTCTGTCCTCATGTCTGCACATTCGGGATGAAACTTAATTCTTCCAGAAGTGTTCTCAGTCTTAATTAACCACTGACACACAAACACCACAAATCTTAGATTCGAAAAGCCTTATTTGCTTCAGCACCTGAGTTTTCTAATCACTGATGGTCTACTGCCACAGTATATCGAAAAAATGCACACCATATTTGATTAGCCAAAAAGGAAGTACATGTGATATGATGAGAGAACTGACTAGCCTCTAGATGGGAATTTGCCAGTTGTAAATCTTACGTGTTTTTTTTTTTTCAGTGCAGATTGCTATGTATTATTGCTACTCCCTGGACTATTTTTCAGTGAGCTCTTTATGACAGGGAATCAAAACTCTATTCACATAGTACAATGTGATCAATCATTTTTCTGCATATGGGATTATGCCTGCTAGCATGTATCTGTCTTTTACTTACAGATGAAAAAAAAAAAAACCGATAGAAGACATCAAATCAGGTCTCAACAATTTGCTCTTTTTTTTTTTTCTATCTAAACTGGAGCAAAAATGGAATTGAAAATCCAAAATCAAAATGGAACTTTGGGGGGTAAAAAAAGTGTGGTAAAGGGGATAACTCACTGAAATTACACCTGGATTTCTGAAAACATTTTTGGTTTGTGTTTTAGTTTACTATTGATCTGATACTTGACTTAATCAGGAAGAATTTTTCCTTGAGAGTAGACAGTGTAGGCGCCAAGAAGGCATGATTATGGTAAGTCACAAACTATTCACCCCGTCCTCCAAAATGCACCTCAGTGAGGTACTTGTTATCATCTTCTAAAATTAACTGATCTCCTCAGCTGTGATAGTGTCATCACCATTCTCCGAATTGGGTTTTACACTGCAGTATGAGGCCCGTGACACCACTTCAAAGTATGTCTAGGCTGTATATTTCTCTTCCTTGTTTATAACTTGTCAGAACAAATTGTACTGTGTTGTAACAGCTTCAGATCATGACCACACTGATTATTAGTCAAAGCTACAAGATAAACAGCTAATTTACTTTATCACAGTGAAGGTAAAACAACAGGTGTTATCTTTAAACAAGCTACACCAGATAAAGTAATATGCGCTGTACATCTGATACTTGTGTTCTATCTCTAGCAGAGCCTCCAGATTCCTTCTTGCTAGAGATCACTTGTCTAGGAGAACCAGAGATTTCCTTATCTGGCTGGCCAAGATGCCAGAGTGATGCTTTGTAAAAGAATCATCAGGACATTGCACAGCATGTGGCTGTGGACTTAATTACCACAGCATGCCTTATCTGGCACACCTTCTCTTTAATTTAGCAGTTCTAATCTCAACTTGTGGTCCTATAATTATACCTCCCTCATTGTCCCTAGTAACACTCTCTTTGCTTGGTGTAGAAGGATGCACTGAAAACTTTCAATCAAATATGAAGAAAATTGTATTCATTCTATTAAAAAGAACATTGATACCTGAGAACCTACTTTTTGGAACAACCTCTCTGAATATTCAGTACATAAAATCACCAAGATTTTGTCCACATGGCATTCTCAAACATAATCCATTCTGCAACATTGTGCCTTAACAGAAACAATTTGCATTACTTGCATACATTTTTAATATTAATAGACATACACAGTACAGTTAATTATTTTTCTAAATTTAGATAGTCTCAAAAGTGTAGAGAGCCCAACAGAAAAACAAATAGGGCAAACTTTTAAGTGGGATATTATGCTTATCAGTATTCACCCCATTACCTGTCACAGTTTTCATTTCTGGTGAAAGAACAAATAGTTCTTCTGATCCTTATAATGGAGATATGGGATAGGCTGAAAAGTGATCTAGAGGAGCATGTTTTGTCCCCACAATCTTTTTAGGAGATTTTGCTAGGAAGTAGTTTCCAATAACCTTACAAAAAGACTCTTCCCAGTCTTGCCTTACAACAACTACTCCCATAGATGCCCATCCTTCGTGGTTTCTCATTCTAGTGTTGTCCTGCTGTCAGAGGAACACTTCTCCTTTTTTCTAAATTGGCTAGTGTTGCTTTTTCAGCTCTAAAAAGTTTCTGTAGTAAATATTTGGAGAAAAAAGCATAAAGCCTGCCAGAAAAATTATTCAACATTTCAACATACCCACTTCCCACCTAAACATAGTACAGCTTGGACATACTCTGTCTAGTTTCAGGCAGAAGCAATCGTAGCATATGATTTCAAATCTGAGCTGTCAGTTTTTCTTGACTGTGAACCTGGACATATATTTAAAGGTATTTTCCAACCTAAACTGTTTTATCTTATGTTTTTCCTCCTTCTAATAGCAGAAATAGTATGCTAGAGAGCCAGTGCTTCCATGTTAAAGAGACAAAATGGGGGCCACTTGATAAGGGTATAATACTTACATTTTACACATGGAAACTAATTGTTACCATGAAGCGCAGTCTTAATAGAAAAATAAAATATTGATGAAGAATCTCATTAACTGGCAAAAAGACAGATTAAAATGAAAACTTGTAAAACTTCAGGCAAAAAGAGCACTGTCCATGCAGAAGACAACCACTAAGCATTAAACTTTGGTAAAGAGTTATTAAGCATTTCTTTAAGGGACCTTAATTAAAAAAAGTCAAAATATAGCAGAAGTCCTCAAGCAGCATAACTGGTATGGTAAAAAAAAAAGGTGAACTGTGTGGTTCATTTTGAAATACATTAATTAGAAATAGTAAAAACCTATTTATTTTCCACTTAGCATTACATTGTTTGCTATAAGACATGCTCGTTTCCCATTTAAAATGTCTGATGAAATAGACTTTCCTTCTTTATGAAGAGTGGTCTGACAAAGAATTGATAGCAACAAAGATATGTGTATTGTAAGTATTTCTGATGTTAACATTTTCCAGCCAAGTATGACTGCCTGTTTTTCTCACTATTCCAACACAGAAAAGTTGGACGGAAGTAGGTCTGTGTGAAATATTTTTTAGAGGTGAAGTATCCAAAAGTGTGTGCTTCCCCACTACGAAAATGACAGTAAAATCTTGTTGGGTATCCCAAAATAATGCTCTAGAGTATAGCTATTAATTAGAGGCATAAAGTAGTCCTTATCCTGTTTGTCTGACAACATTTACTTTATGTGATAGATAAAGGGATAAAGGAATGATAATCTACAATAAAGGAAACACTTCATAGCACCAGATCTCTGCTGAATCCCTGAAGGCAGGGGAAACTGGATCCAAGCAGAAACCCACTGTTCACAGCAGCTGAGTAACACAGGGTAAAAGCAGGAGAAGTGCTCTGAAGTCAAAGAGCTGTCTGTCAAACAGAATTTCAAGGAAGAGAGCTGTAGGTGCCCTTATCAGACATTCAAGGACAGGTTAAGTAGGAATGAAAGAAAATCATCCAGACTGTAAGAAGCCAAGTGATCCAAGAGTTTTCATGTACCTACTTGTTTAAGAGTTTGTGAGAAAATAATTCTGCCACAGATATCTACACATGGAGAACTTTCTCTAATTAAAAACACTAGAGTTTATAGGGTCCAAGCCAGTGGCAGAAAAATCAATGCAAAACGAAATCTATAAAATACAATAGGGGGAAAAAATCAAAAAATCATAAACAATTGGAGCTCTTGTGTGACACAGCAGTATTCTTTGGTGTCACTATTCCTTCTTTAATCTGGAAAACAACAAAATGAGCCCACTTCACTCCAGAAAAGGGTGGAAACACCATTGAGCTGACAGCTATCTAGTCAGGCCTCTAAACAAAGGAATCTAGTTTTTATGATTACATTTTCATACCTTATTCAGCCATGTGTCTGCCCATGTCTCTATTGCACATAAACACTGACTTTTTTGTAGAGATAGATGACATCCCACTGTGAGTTGGAGTATAATAACATATTGCAAATCCTTTAAAAAAAAGTACATATTTAAGTAATACAACTGAATAAAAACACAATCAACACTGCTCTTTAGTTTAATATGTAAATAACTGGGATTACTTCAACCTCCAGGGTTTTTTTTGACACTACAGAAATTTTATCAGAAAGTGCCAAAATGAGTTTTTAAACAACTGTAATAAAATGGTATTGTTTTCTACTTTGCATCTTTGTCTTTCTGCTTCTGCTCCAGTAGCACAAAGTGCTATTCTTGATTTCATTACTGTACAAATCTGCAGAACTGTTAAAACCCAAAATGATTAAATAAAAAGCAGTATTTCCAAGTTAATTTTTGAAGAGAAAAACAAGCTGTCTTAGCAACCTAATATTCAATTCTTGTCAAACAAAATATCTCAGGCAAAAGTTTTGAAATTATTTTCCTGAGGAAAAGAATTTCTTTCTTTCTTTTTTTTTAATCTATTACCTCTTTTGTTTAATGTTTTTTATTAATAATTAAATAAAAAGATTTTTTTAAAGAAGTGATATTGGTATGTCTTTCACAAATTTAAACAAGCAGAAAAACTAATTTTTTGCATCTCCTTCCAAACAGAACAATGCACATGAAACTGTTATTTCAGCAATTCCTTGGTTTGTTCCATTTTGCTTTTTTTCTGTCCTGTGCTTTCCAGATAACAAAGTGATTAAGGGGAAAGATTAGGAAAAAAAGCCCACAGCACTGAAAAGTTAAAAACACCTTTACAAGAAATGTGGGCTTTTTTTTTTTCAAAATAAGGATTTTTTTTTTTCCAAGAGCAAGAATTGGGCAAAAAATATCATTGGCCAAAATGGTGATGTTGAAAGGAATGTTTCACAAAACATCAGCCCCCCTTACAAAAATCTCTCTGTTTCTTATTTGGAAATAATGACTATACATAATTTCCTGCAGATATTTTATTTAGCTAGTTTTTTCTTTGTAAATCTGGTGACTAAAGAGTTAACAGATTTTGGGAAGGCATGGTGGCGAGCTATGGTGGAGGGCACTGACCAGCTCAAAACTGCCCCAAGCAGCTGGGGCTTCACGGAGTTCCAAGGAATTGCAACCACTTATGCCAGATCTAAATATATCTGCATCTGAAGAGTTTCTATTAACTAAAATAATCATACTTCAAACAAAGGTAGGGGTTTGTCATGGTTTCTGTATCTGGAGAGTTTGGTTACAGCACTCCTCTGAGCTCTCCTTGAGAAGAGCCAAAACTAGTCTGGTCCCCACCTGTGACAGAAAACGTTTCATTTTTCAGTTTTCTGATGACGAAAAAAAAGATGTTCAAAGAAAACAGACCCTTTCCAACAAAATTTTTCATCAAAATATAGCAACGAGTAGTTGTGCTGTGTGAAAATGGTATATTTCTGTGATTGGTTTCCATGCTATGCATGGACCACAGATATGATCCATTGACTTTTTCTACTTCTGTCCACCTTCTTCATATAAACCACACAAAAAAATAACAAAAAGAAGGTGATTTTTAAAAAGAGTTTGCCTTTTGTTATTAAAAAGTAATGGAAAATTCTTTAAATAATGCCACATAGATGAAACGTTAACCCACCAGATACGTAAATAGTTATGATATCATATTCTTCTGGGCTGGCTCTAAAAAAAATAAAGCAGTAAAAGCTTTAGGAGAGGAAATCGAGTTGTTCCTGACACATTCCCTCAGCCAGGGAATGTTTAGCTGAGGGCAGAACATGACTCTACCAGGGCTGCTCTGGAGAGCTGTTCTGGACAAAGCTAACAGGGCTGCTGTGGTTGGGGTCCCTGAAGTTTACAAGTGTTCTGACTCTGTTCACAATTAGAAGAAAAAAACCCAAATAAATGGGGTCAGGTTAGAGATCCTTCTGCTTTGTAAATAATTTTATTAAGGACAAGGAAGAGATACTGAGGTAAAGACCATAAGAAACAGAACTGGGAGATTAAACCTCTCCTGGTTAAGTAGATGTCATGGTTTGGGAATGGTATTCTCCAATTTAGTACTCCCACTAAAATCACGTGCCTCTCACTCCCTGCTTCCCCATCCTCTGCAGCACTCTGGAGAGGGAACCGGAGTCAAAAAAGGCAAATATCACAGATTGAGATAAGAACAACTTGCTGGAAACAGCAATGAGATAAGAAAATGAACAGTAACAGCAATAGTAATGACAGAGCATGCAAGAAAGAAATAATTCACACAGAACCTCCCCCCCGCCGACAACAGGCAATACCAGCCCGCTCCCTCTGCCACCTTTGCTCAGCCAGACCAGAACCCCTTCTCCCTGGAAGAGAGCCTCCTCTCCTCCTGCCTCTGGCAATGACATGAGTGTTATAGAATAACCTCCAGGTCCTGGCCATGCCACCTCCTGGATACTGAAAAGAATTAACCCTGTCTCGGCAGGAACCAGGACAGTAGCTGTCCCCTTTCTGGAGTTTGGCAATACTGTGATTTCCTGAGCAGGTTGTAGCTGAGCCATTTTGTTTAGCAGCATTTAACGGATCTATTCAGCATGAATTTTCACCTTTCATCTTTGAACTTATTTGTATTTTTGGCCTCTTCCATATCCTGTGGAAAGGAGTTCCATTATTTAATTATGCATTGTGTGAAAAAGTACTTCCTTTTCGCCTAACTCTGCTGTCCAACACTCTCATTTAGTGTTTCCTAATTCCTGCCTTATGAAAAATAGTGAAATTCCATACCTGTCAAAACTTCTAGACCTCTGTTGAATCATTCTCTTTCTTGGTGATCACACCTCTTCCACTCCATCATTTTTCTTGACCTGGAAGCTGAATCCATTTACATAGTATTGCTCAATAAACCCTACTGCAACCAGACCAAGTTGGTTGCATTCTGGCTGAACTGGCTGCCTGACCTTTTCATGGCAATAAGGAAAGTGGCTAGGGTGGATGTGTTATTTAGTAAGCTTTTCTCTGAGAATCTGAAATGCCACCATCCACCACCATTTCTCTCCACAAAGGAGGGTTCATATAGGTGGTATTTTACATTTCGGTAACGGAGTGCACTTAAATCCGTGGAAATGACTTCACCTTTATGCTACAATTTGAGGGGAAACTGAGTATTACCTTTACCTCATTTCTTTAACATGTTACCAAATTCTAAGATAAGGAAGACAACCTCTTAAAAGCCAGGGCGAAATTCCATTCTCAGTTGTACTTGAATAATATCTTTTTGATGTCTACAAAATTACAAACTCCTAGTCAGTGCTTAATTTAGTGTCTGGGGGAGGGGGAGATCCTTCCCTTTTTATTCTGGGCAAATGTTCCTGGTAAGTCACTATTTTAGCTTTGACTGTTTGGAATTACCATGGTAGTTCATTTATTTTGGCTTGAAATGATTTTCTATAAGCAATATTTGTCTCTGAATTTACATGACATTTCTGGCATCAGCTACACAATTGCACCATAAAACTGGTTTATTTCCAGAACTTTCACCCTCCCTGTCAACACACAGCTGGAATGGAATGGAAGGCAGACAAATACAGCCTGTTTGTGAGGTTCTTGAGAGAAATGCATCAATCACTAAGACCGATATGAAGAGGTACAACTGACTTCTTAACCACTTTCTTTGCTACAGACCATTTTTCACTTACACTACTGACACCTCTGAAATGTATTCTTGGGAAAGGGGGTGAAACTGTAACAAGTACAAATCTTGAAGCCATTTCTTTCTGGTTGCAAAAAAACCTGGGCTGAGTAATTATCAACTGTGTCTGTCATCAACTTTAAAGAAAGCTGCACTAAAGTATGGATGCAGAAACTAACTGTGTTCTTGGAACTAAATGAAGCACTACTCAGAGTTGTGAGACAGGCTGCCATAAGCCAAGTTTTAGGAACTTTCTGCTATAATTCTAAAAATGGAGGAACCTGGAAGAGCAGCAGCATCAGCCTATTTCACTGCAAAATACATGGACATGACATCTTAATGATGTAGAATGCAGAAAAAGAAGAGAAATGAGGAGATACGGAGATCATGAAACAAAATCTAGTACCAGGAGCAGAGATATGGAAGAAATGTGAACAAGAAAAAGTGTGAATGGGAAATGCTGCCAATCAAATAGAAGAAGCTGTGTCAGAAGCTTAAGCACAATATCCGTGGAAATTGGCTCAATAAATTTGAGAATACCAATCTAACAAAGAGGAAAACCCCAATGCTGTAGCAAGAACATATACTGACTATAAAAAAGCTAATGAGGTTGGTATTTGGCACAGAAAATGAGAAAAGGGGATGTGGGTAAATTTGAGGGTGCTGCAGAATCATCATAAAGTCTAAAAGAAGGGAAGTAAAAGGGGAGGGAGTTCTTAGAAGAGAATAGGAAAAGAGAAATCAAAAAGAGGAACACCCTGGATTTCTCAGAAAATCCGATTGGCAGTCATCAACTGCATGCATGAAAGTGGAAGATGATGATGAATCAGGGAAGAAGCACAACAAACCTAAGGCAATCTTCAGTGCAGCCATAGAAATACCTACATACTCATGTAGAATGAAAATACATCCTTAGCGTAAATTAAAGTTGCTTTCATGTTTAAATTCTGTAGACAGTGGAGGCAATCTTTATATGAAAAAAATATAAAAACAAAGACCTAGGAATTCAATCTGCTAAAATACTTTGAAGTTTCATCCACTTCAAACATATATGGCAAAGCATAAATTCACACCCTTCTATGCTACTTTCTCTATTTAAATTTGCCTTGAATTGTAGCCAAAATACCAGTCACAGGAATCAGATCAACACATCAAGAGTGAAGTCATAAATACGTGGTCATACACAGATGGCAAAAAGATTTCTTTCAATGAGGACTTGAGATCCCTGATTTGTGAACATGAAAGACCTAAACGCACAGCTTGAGTCAGAAAATGCTTCATCCTATCACCTGCATTCGTCCCCTGTGTAAGGCACCAATGCCCCTTCCATCACTTCGCCCACCTGCTGTTCTGTCTGCTGGTTCTCAAGGAGCCCTTAAGCACTAGGCTGGGCAGTCAAGGTGTGAACAGGAGTACAGTGCTTGGTATCACTCACACTTTGCACTACCTTCTCAAGCATGCCCCTTTAGGATCCCAGCACATGCTGAACAGAAGGATGACAAGATGGACCTTATCCCTCTGCAGAAAAATAAAATCTCTCTATGACTCTCTGAAGGTATGTCAGCAGGAAGAAGCATTCCTTCTCTAGTAGAGAAATTGGTCAGAATGAAAGACATTTGGAGCTTCTGTAAATTCAGTTTAGGAAATGGGACTCAGCTTCCATTATTTCTAGGAGAAGCTTATCTGCCAATGTGATGAATGCCATCACAGTTCCAAATATGAGTGCAAAACCTCTGCACGCTGCAAGGAGTTGACATTTCAGCTTCTTGTTTACTTGCTGTTATCTTTTCTGCCTCATTCAATGACAGATCATTTCTAAATGATGGAGATACAAAATTACATTGAACAAATAGGCTCTTCAAAACCTCCATGCTACTCTGTTTCCCACCATATCATTTAAGTCCCAAAGTAAGTAAGGATTATGCCACATTAAAATTCTATTTTGAACCGAGTGGCATGTAGGACATTGTTTCCTCTTAGTTATAGACTGAATGTTCTGAAATAGTGCATTAAGATCTCAGTGGATAAATGGAGAAGAGCAGGGCAGTGAAATAATTTGTTGTCGTTGTTACTAATTTTTTTTAATGTGGTGCTTAGGGACATGGCTTAGTGATGGACTTGGCACTGCTGGGTAAATGTCTGGGCTCAATCCTAAAGGACTTTACCAACTTAAATGGTCCTATGGTTCTTTGATATTGTGAATAGCTCTAAACTTTTGGCCAAAATATGTTGTGTACCTATTAATGGCAGCTGAGGCCACCATGAAGGGCAGTACAGATGCTCTGTTGTTGAGCAGACACACTCCTTCATGGTTAATGGCAACCAACTTCAGCATAGCGAAGGATGGGCTGGCAGGAAAGAATCACCCTTGGCTACAGCGTGTTATATCCTGAGATATGAGGAAACAAAAAAAATTCTGCAACACCTCTTCCAATTAAATTTGCCTTCCAATTAGGAATGTGGTGATATACAATAAAGATCCTTTTCAGAGGAATTTGTTTCCAGCTCTCTGCTTGATTTTCAGTAGAGAGGATGTCTTTGTCAAACAAACATATGTGTTCCCAGATTATTCCTCCTTGTTCTGTGTTATTTCCTTACCTTGTATAAAAGTGCAGGAACTTTTCTTGTTTCTACAGAGCTATGTCTAGCTCATCACTAAGTCTCTTTGTGTCACTTAGAGATGTGCAGTACCTGACTTTCTGTTCCTGTGTCTGAGTTCCATGTCTCTTCACTCTGTCACAAACAATGAAGTTGACATTTCCTTCAACTGAGAAGAGCAAAGAAACCTTTAATGTATATTTAAGGTTGCCAGTCACACTGATTGACACAGTGGGCTGTCAGAAGCATTAACTTACAGGTTAAAAGGTGTACATTTATTCTGTTTGTTTAATCTCCAGTGGGACAAGTACCACAGAACATGAATCATTTCTCCCTGTCAGGAACTTGCAAATCAATAGTAACCTTCTGTGATCTGCTACTTTGAGCTGGGTGAGTTCATAAAACTGTATTCAGTCTAAATCCACGATGGACAGTGTTTAGAGACTACCTTAACCAGTCATACAGCATTAATAAAATCAAGGAGATGTTTTCCTTGGCATCTCAAGAAACATTGCCTGCCACTCTTTCTAAAGGGTTTCTTTACTTCTTCAGAAATATCATATTGGAAGAACTTTAGGGAGCACCCTACAAGCACTGAAAATATTTTAATGACATATTATTATCAGAGCTCTTCAACCAGTATTGCAGACTGCATGTACTTTGTCGCCTTGCTACAACAATCTTTTTAAAGAAAAAAACCTATGAGGTTTGAGGAAAAAACTCAATTTCTTTATTTGAAATAAAAGCACAGTAGCTTGTGAGATGTGATTCTGCACTTGACTTGTAAGTACACTACAGCCATGGGTATAACAGCTAGAAAGGGTGAAAAGTACAACCATCCTCTAGAGTCATTAGGTGCTTAGGCTGCAGCAATGGACGAGCTAATTAAATAAAAGTGAATTAGACTGGAGCCCTTCTTGGAAAAATACTTGGCTAATGACTTTGATGAGAAAATGTCAACATTCATTTTCAATGTGTTTCCAGATTACACAATAAGGTACTAATAGAAAATCCTATTCCCTTGAGAAATTTCTAGACCAGTTCTTCACGGGACAAAGACAGCGAACAAGACCCTATTGCCGTGACTTCTAAGTTCAGAACAAAGCTTGGGTGCCAGTATTTTCAGATTCTGCACTTTTTTTTTGGTTTTTTTTTTTTTTTTGGTTACAATTTTTAAAAGATAACATACAAACAAGCACTCAATTCTGATTATGCATTCTTTTTCCTAATTAATGCATACAACTAGGCAACCTAGGAAGAAGATAATCTTATGAAAAGAATCATGTGGATGCAATATTTCAGTAAAACTCTACCTGGATTTGCTGGAATGGTTCTTTTTGCAGGATCCCCTCTTCCATTTGCAGCATGCATGATCAAAGTATGAGAGCTGTATTATCTTTGGCCCTCTAAACCAAACAGCACACACTTTCTCTCAGTAAGATCTTAGATTCTAATTTATTCCCACACATTAAAGGGAAAAAAATAAGTATTGTGTGCAAACACTGTGTGTGTATGTATGTGTGGGAGGTATTTTGCAATGTAGATGCAGCTGTTGCTTTGTGAGCTGCAGCTAGTAAAACTAGAATTATGAGCTGAAGGTGTCCACTTCCAGGCTCCCTTTGCAGCACTATGAGGCCCCCATACATTTTTGATCCTGCTATCAACAAATATCTTCGAAGCTTTCTGAAAATTACTTTTGGCTTTGTCTGAAGGTCATTTCCATGAAAGATGAGGAGTTATTCTGTTGGCTACAGTGGAAACCTGGATACTGCTACCTTTCTGTATTGCATCCAGAACAGATAGAAACACGTTTCTTATGTTTGTTTTTTTTTTTTCCTTAAAAATGCAGGAACCTGTCCTTCCTCTGTTTAAAAAATTAAGACAGTACAGAGCACCAAAAAGGAAAGAACCCCAACTGCCAATTTACTTCAGCTAAAACAAAAATTAAAATCCCTCCACTCTCTCATGAGTCTGTATTTGAGAAAAAAATCTAACTTCACAACCTCCTGAGTTTCTCTCACTAAACCTCTGCCTGGTTTATCAGGTAAGTGACAGTGCTGAGGATTAACCATCATTTGGTCCCCACTGCTCTCACAGAGTTCCTGGGTTACGCCTCCTAATTTAGGGACAGATTGTTACTTTGATTCATAAAGATGCAAATATGTGCCAATAGGGATTTCAAGAGGAGAAACATATTAGCTTTACAAATGGCTAAAACATATTTTTTAAAGTGGGTTATGGATTTCTATTTGTTACTTTCTCAGGGCCCAAGTAACAACTCAATGGGAATTGTGTTTTAACATATAAATATCAAAATAATACAAGTAATTTTGAAATCTAAGTTCCAGGCACTAAAAATTGGGAAAATCAAAGCAGAGTATGCTCAGATTTGGGGAACAGGATTATTTGTCATCTTTGAAGATTATGCTTCTTGAACTTTAGAAGGATTCAGCTTTCTTATTTTACAGATTAATTTATACTACTGATTAGCTGAACTGGTTACTCTTGAACATAAACTGTCTCAGGAAGCAACAAGCCAGGTTAGGCAGGTAAAAATTGACTACTTACATAGTTAACAAGTGAAATATGAAGTAGGAGAACAACAATTTCACAAAAAACCCCAGGAAGACAAAGGAATTTTGCCTGCCTAGCAAACAAAATACGAAGGTAAAAATACTGAACAATAAATTTATATTATAACATATAGGAGAATGCTTTTATACAGTGCAAAAAGAGGATAAATTATTAAATTTATAACTATTAAAGGCACCAAGGAGATGAAGGCATGGGCATCTAACATGTACTGATTACCCTGTAGAAGTATTTGTTACACAGTAAGAGAACCCACAGTACTTGCTCATAGGGTAGCAGACATAAACAAGGGTATCAGACCTGTAGCTCTTATGTACCTAGTAAACTATAAACTGTATATAAAACATCCACATTCTCAAAGAACTCTGAAGCAAACAGAAACAAATGTACAAGAAGCTGAAATAATTAATTTTGACAAAATGTGAGACCATGAGCCCCTACCAGACAAAGTGATTGTTCCTATTTAAGGCCAATCATATCTCAGTTGGTCTCAAGACATCCTGAGTTGGAAGGGACCCATGAAGATCATTGAAGTCCAGCTCCAAGAAGTATAACCATACAACTACAAGGCATGTAAATGCAAAACTTTCAATGCTGTCAAGAACTCATGACATTGCAACAGAGATCCTTTCTCCTGCCCTTCTGCAAGTCTTATTTCAAACAGTGATATTGAAACATGAGCAATGGAAGAATGCACAACAAAGCTGGTAAGATCTTATGGGCCCAAAGAATAGGTAAAGGGCTCGTTTGTTTTTGCATGGGCACTTCTTCTCACATGGAAATATAAAAATGTTACGTGGCCACCATCACTGTTAATGCAGTCACGTGTGGCAAATGGAACGGGTGTGCCTTGCGTAAATTGCTATTACTGGGTTCTGCAAATACGATAAAGGACAATACTTAGACGTCATTTATAAATTACAACTATTAGGAAGAAGCAATATAAGCACTGAGCAGGCACCTTTCCCCTACCAGGAACCTATGAGAAATGCTCAGACAAGAGAATTGGTTCAAAGTTTACTGCAGTCGAAGTGAGACTTCTCTCATATTTTATTGGGCTTTGGATCTGCTCTTAAATCACAAATAGCTTTGCAGATGAGAAGAACATTATACTAAAGAAACAAGATAATAAATAATGAAATAAAAATTATTAACTTGAAACTAGAAAATGCATTTCCTTGTTATGGAATGATTTCCAGCAGCATTTTCAGTCTATTTTGCAGCACTACTGTACGCTTTTGTCTCTGGCAAACAAGGGAGACAATGTTGTACTGTATATTTATCACACACAGATTTCTCCATGTCAATAACTAACCAGGAGCCAAAGAAGAGTTTACAAATGTAGTATAACTAAAAATTCTTCAATATGACAAATATAGCTGTGCAAGGACCACAAATATGATATGTAGGACTTGAAAGCTTTTAACCAGTCCAGTATTAAAAGTCTGGCTCATTAAGGACTAATAAGCCTATTACTGTTATTGTCAAGTTTGACATTAAACATTCACTGAACTAACTTTTTCCAACCTAACTCTAGGCCTGCTGCTACTGTGTTACTACAAGCAATATTTGCCATAGAAAAATGAAGAAAAGCAAATTCTGTCATACATACGTATGAAGATCCTTGATCAACAAATACATTTAGAACATTATGAGTTTGTCCAACAAACTCTTCACAAAAATAGCATCCAACTAATATGTTGACTATTTCAGAAAACCCTATTTACATAGAACCTTATACAAACAACACGGCCTTTTGATTTATTAATTATTCTGTAACTAGAATATGCAGTCACACTTGGAAGTTTCAAATACTGTATTGCTAAAAACTCACTGTAAAAACTTGGATAGGAAATGTAAGCAAGTCGTGTAACTTTTTAATAAAATCTCAATTGATGCTGATAATTCCTTTATCAGGTTTCAATGTATGAGGTTGCAATGTATGCCTATATGAAATTAAAATTTCAGCAAACTATGCAACAGACAATGTACACATAGAAACACATTCACTTCCACTATATTGATGCAATTTCAGTTGCTAAACAGGAAAGAAACATGTTCCACGTGTGTGGAAACACATTCCAATTGCCTGTGTCCTCTAACAGTGTTACAAACAAAAGATACTCCTGAAATTCAACACCAAAACCTAGATAATTATTTCCAGTAGGTGGCCGACAATTGGCAAATGCAATTTATCCATATCTTGCAATGAGGTTTAAGAAGTAAGCTAAGCAGTCAGTCCATCTCCTAGGTATGTGATTTCTTTCAGAGGTTTCTGGGAGGCACATTTCCAGTGTATTGCTGCCAAAATGATTTAGCCACAGCACCAAAGTGTTGGAATGCCACCTTCTGAAAAATTCCACAGGCCTATCTGTTCTGCATTCAGATTCTCAATTTCTTATATTGGTAAGAAGTTTCTTGGCTGACTAGTTACACTGAAGTTAAAGAGGTTCCTAACAATGGGAATAAGCACAGCGCAGCAATCGGCTTTAGAAAGAGACTGTCTCAGACAAGTAATTTTTACTTGAGAAGAGAACAAATCCAGCTCAGTTACATTGAGATAATAGATATAGGGCTCCACATTAATGGAGTGAAAAATAATTTTGTTGAAAGATTCTTTGCCATTTCTTGATCAAGATGAACCACATGGATGACTGTATTAATCAAACAGGGCAGACTGGGACATGTCAGGAGATTTAATAAGTTCTGCAGAGTTTTGGTTCCTACTGTTGTGCTAGTTCCTCGTGGTTATTTTGATATTCTGGCTCTGCTGTAGTTCACAGGAGATTTATTACAGAGCTCATTACATTCATTTGATACACTTTAATTAAAATATTAATTAAAGATAACTGTAACAAGGGACCTGGGATATGTTGTGTGAGATCAGATTCACAAAATGACATGCTGCTTCTCATCTTCAAGTGCAAACTCTTAAGCAGGGCTGCCACACAGAAGCAGGCTTAAAATCTATTGATGATACTGACAACATACTGGGTTTTTCAAGGTTGTTCTTAAACTGACAACTATCTGGGCTTTATGCCTTACTTGTAGTAAATTTTCACTTGTATTGATTGAGAGCCCTAGGAATTTTCAGGGATGTAAATATCTGAATTATAAACTATGATTCATTAATAGTTATAAAAACCTTTGCGGTAGTAGGCTTTTAGAGCAGAGAATGCGCAGCTGATGCTTTTACACAACCCCGTCCCTCTAATACAAGCTATTAATCAGTGGGTTCAGAACTATTTTCCCTTCTGAATAAATCTAGCAAACACAGGCAGCAGACATGCTCAAAAAAATTAGAAGTTGTAAATGTAAATTATGTGCAAATTACAATGTGGCTTCCCTGTGGATTTCATAGTCGTTGGAAGAGATACAAGTACCACTGCCTGGGCATGTACACACACATACATACACATAAACAAAATCAGGCCTTCAAATTAACTATAGTAGCAATTATTTGGAACATCATAAGAAATGGGACTCTTATTCATCTTCTGAAAGCATAAATACTGACTGAAAGCATATGTTATATTTGAAACATTTACTATCGTGTTCCTTTTGAACTCTAATAGTATACTAATGGATGTGCCAGAAAAATATCAAAGCATAGATGACCTAGAATGCCCACTAGCAAAAGGGTACCTTATTGAATGTGAATTAATGGATAAATGAAAGAGAATTTGACCTGATTAATAACAGGAGGAATAGACATAATCCAGAATATTCTCAAAATATTCTGAAAGATATGGAGACATAAATTATCTTCCTTGTTTTGATAAAGAAGCAAAGGTATTCATTTCTATACTTATTTGAAACAATTTCTTAGCTTGGACCTCCCTGCTACAGAAAACTTTTTAATAGAGGGATGTTCCTTCTGTCTTCTTCCTAAACGATATTACTGGCATTTACATTTCCAGCTGGTGCCTGCTGGCAGTCCTACCACAGCTGTGGGGCTTGGCACTCTACCAGCCTTACGTGTGTCATGCTTGGAGTCACCAAATGGTTGGGGTTGGAAGGGACCTCCCGAGATCACCTGGTCCACAGTCTGTCTCTCTCTAACACTTTCCATCAGCTATCTACACACAGTGATAAACCTTTTCCAAGCCTTCTCTTCTCCAGGCTGAACAGTCCTAGCTGTCTCGTCCTCTCCATGCATGCCAGATCCTCCAAGTCCTTATCCATCTTCGTGGTGCTTCACTGAACTCACTCCAGTAACTCCATGTCTTTCTTACACTGGGGAGTCCAGAACTGGATGTGGTGCTGCAGATGTGGCTTTACAGCCTGGATTGTAAATAAGCTGTGAACCTCTAATGATCTCAGCAGAAGCTGTCATTAAGGACTGTGAATTAAGAAGGCCTACAAAGTCTTTGTTAGATGGAATCAAGACTGATTCAAAGGTAGGCTAACAATTTAGCTTAGCAAGGATGCATCTAAAACAGTAACTTCTAGTGAAAGTATAGTATGAATTCCCCAAAAAGTAAAAAAGTGCTTTTGCTCAGAAGTGAATATAAAGGATAATATCTACATCATGAGAAAAAACTCTACATCTGAAAAAGTTCCATACTTCATTAGCTCACTTTAACATGCAAAAATTTAGATATCAGCTTATGCAACAATTAAGCAATGCAAATATCCAATCTTGTTTTTGTATGCTGACATTGCTTCTTCTCTTTTGCTACACTTGACTTTTGTTTCCAATTAAATGACCAAAGCAGTGTCTTTCTCTCTGTGTCACGTTGATTACAGAGCAGCTAGAACAATAGCAGAGGGAAACAGCATAGCTGTAATGTAATAAAATACATAGGGAGCAAAAACATGGGAAAAAAGTGGAAACAAATACTCCCTTCTTTTCATTCAGGTCTGTCTTTGGCTTTGCATTTTAAAGGAAAGCTAGACTTTGCTATGATACCATGAAATAATTTAGAGATCTTTGAAAAATTTGGTGTTAAGATAGAAAAACTTGCTTTGTCACAATAGAAAAATTCACTGGTCTACAAAAACATTGATCTGTTTTGTTTTGGTTTTTTTTTTTAACATATTGATAAGGAGTAGAGTCAGTTTATCTGTCAAATATTTCTGTATATCAGAATTAAGCTGTCCAGTGTTTAATCAGATACCAGATTTCCAGGAAGGGGCAATATTGATTTATTCACACAAGTATATAAAATGTCTATTTACATTTTGATACCATACATCTTGGTGCTGCTGGTGGAAAACTTCTTCCTGATCCTGTGGAATGGAAATCCGTACTTTCAAATATGGACATACTACCCTTACCTTTTCCAAACATCACACACGTATTACAGCTTCCTGCTCACACTTTTCCAGTAGCAAACATGCCTTCAGATACCAATTACTTAGAACTTATACTCTCTTCTGTTAGTTCTCAAGTCCATCCTTCACTTAAAATAAGACTGCATTAAAAAAAAAGTTTGTTCGCAGTAAGAACAACTTCCATGCTTTAAAAACAATGAAGCCAATGAAGCAAGAAGAAAACACTCTCTGCAGAACTCACATGGTACAGGGAAGCCCTGTGGCTTTGCAATAGATGGCTCCTGTGGACTGGTCTTTTAACAGACTGTCCTGTGGTCATTTGACACTAGTATTCAAATTGACAGTGTCCCCAAATGGCCATAGGAAGTGCTAATTTAACATGGCTATGATGCATACAGAAAACCAGAGGTAGCAAGATGTTATATTATTATTACACCAGATTTTTGTAAGTTGTTTGTACTCTGTTCTTGAAAATCAGCACTTTAGACTTCCTACATGTTGTACCAGAAAAAGATACTATGGATCAGTGACTTTTTTCTTGTAGTATTAAATATATGCCTAGTTTGTTTTTACAAGAGTTATTCTCAGTTCATTCAGGTAAAAATTCCCATTTGCATTCTAAATTAGCTTCTGCTGTAAGTAACAAATCCATTTATAAAGATTTAATAAGGAGATCTCTAAGTAGGTCTGGAAGGCTAGCCTAGCTACTAATAATATTGATTTAAATATATATACATTTTAAATTACAGTAATTTTTTATTGCTATAAATCTTCCTACTGATAGCTTCATACAATTTTTAGAAAACCCTATATTTTAGGGAAGAAAATCCTTTCAAAGTAATATCATGAAATTAAAAGAGCATATAATTTTTTCCTTATTTAAAACAAAGAAAATTAAGATTGTGGCCTGTGATTTTCTACGTGTATTAAGGATCAGTATCGAAGAATCAAATATGAATCAAAGCCTACTGAATTTGTACTAAGATGAATTAGCAAGTACAATCCGAGTTAACAGCATACTTCATTTTTTCTGTATTCATCCCTGCCATTTAATTTATTGATTCCTTTCTCCATCCTCATTTTAGTGAGTGTTACTGAGATTACTCAGCAAACAATGTTCTTCAACTGACCACTCTAACTCATTAGTACAGGACCTGTCACATTAGAAAAAATCCTAAAAACCTCTCAATAACACCAGGTAGACACTGCTGATAAAGAGCAGTGACATATCCTGGCACATCAGACCTCAGCCACCCGTGTGATGGGCAGAGCAGTAGCCAGGAGCAGCCAGCCAGGGCAAACAAAGGTCACCAATGGCACCATTTGGTGAGCTTGGTGACTTGCTGCCCACACTGAGAGGCACAGCCAGGCAGACCATGCATCAAGGAATGGTCTGAAGGCAGGCAAATCAGGCAGCACACTTGAGTCACAATCAGCTTTCAGGAGCCTGTAGAAGACACAGCTAAATGGGTCTGTAGACTAAACTTCCATCAGGCAGAAGTACAACTAGAACTTCACTATGCAACAAAATTGTGGAAACTGATCCGCCATTTCTTTTTAGCAATATATATATCTGTATATTTATTCTGTGCATTTGTTGCTTCTTGATAAGACATTTCTGATTATTAAGAACAAGTTTTGCTGTGCAAAGAAAGCTGCTGCTTGTCTGCCATTGGAACAGACAGTGAGAGTAACTTCCAGGCTGAAATCAGTCTCTTAAAATATTCAAACAGCAAAGGCCAGGAAAAGTCTGAGGATGCCACTATCTAAATCTTATTAAGCAACTGGTTATTTTCCTAGGAGTTAAACTATTTCCTAGCATTTAAATTATTCTACGTCAAACTGCATCTTTTATCAAGACTTCCTACATAGTGGGGTGATACTACAAGAAAAATGCACAGGTAATATTCCAACGTGGCTGGTATGAGTGGAGGTACAAGGAAAGGGAAAATAAAGAATTAGACAGACCACAATGCCTGGAGGCCTCGCACATTGTTTGTTGTCAAACACTAACAGTCTAGTTTGATGTTTGTGAGAGTAATGTAAAACACGTGGTAACCTTTGCCCATTCCTTACTCTGGAATTCCCATGTACCAAGTGCCACCGAGGCAGAGCAGCTTCCCTGGGATGGCTGCCAGCACTCTGAGTACAGCTTGCTGAAAATAAACCTGGTGCCAAGAAGATGCAAAGGGCAATCACTTAAAGGGAAAGATGCCATCAGAGGATTAAGCGCAAAAAGACTACAGCAACAGAGAGAGAGGAATATATGTCTTTAAAGTGAGAACCAAGTGACAATTTCAGAACAACTACTACAGTTCCTAGGACTTATTTCATTAGTTACAATAACTTCAGGTGCCTGCAGGCAAGTTTATTTTAAATTTGTACTGATTTCTTCAGAATGATTAAGAATCTGGAATCTAGATAAAGGCATAGCCTGATTTGCTGATGTGCTAGTGACAAGAAGATGAGAGAATTCTGCCAAATTCATTTATTTATGCACAGTTACTTGTTTGGAGATATGGCAAAGGCTTTGTAATCCCAGAAACTTAAATTTGGCTCTTCAAAGTAAAATGCAGTGGGGATATTGCAGAGTATTAACATAGAACTTACTTAAAACACATAAACCAGCAAGGCCTGGTTGATAAAATAGGAGAGCAGGATTTTTCTTATTATTAGACTCAGACATAAACCGAATACTAAAACTGGAAACAATAATGATTTCTTTATATAACATCGCCCTCTTTCATACTTGGAAGATTACCACAAAGCCAAGCAGACTCCTTGCACGTGTAAGAGGACAATTCGGTTATGTCTACTAAGTTTTCTGTACCATGCAGTTTTTTCAGGATAGCTTGACAGGTTAAACATCCAGTCACAGACCTTGTCTTTCATCTTACGAGTTTGTGTTAGATCCTAATTTCTTTTTCATATCTGTATTTAATAACTCACAAACAATTAATAACTGAAATCTTTCATACTGATATGAAATTTAGAAGGTTACAAAAATACTTCAAATCCATAGATATATTCTGCCAGTTTGCCAAATCTACCATGGCCTAAATATCATACAGGCTTTCTAAAAATATTTTAGTAATTGAGAAATCAATTGCTCGTACTGTGCAGTGGTATTGTTAAGACCTGCGGGGACATTGGCACTTCCTCAGTATTTAAACTCTCCTAAATGCCTAGCTATTCACATAATTAAATACACTGTTACAGATCTAAAACATTCAAAGTCTTTTAAATCACAGTTCTTCACATTAAAAAAANACCCTATTATTGCTCTTGTGAAACACATTATTTGCAGGTAATGTCATAATGATTTTTATTTCACATATCAAGTAAAATTGCCATTACAAATTCTCGAAGTATGTGTGAATGGTCCAGATAATTGCATGTAATGGGAGGTCACAGGGTGAACTATAGAGGTTAAAAAAAATTCTGGAGTAAATAAATGCTGACCTTCATTGCTTCTTGTTCCTAAACATCAAATATTTACATTTCCAATAGTCTTCTCAGATTTTTCCTATTTTATCCCTCATCCTCAAGGGTAAATACTTTCCAGTGCTGCACAAACTAGGACTGTGGTATCTGTTATATTTGATTTGTAGTCTCAATTACCTTCTTTTAAACATGCGATGATTTCTTTGAAAAATTGGGAGAAATGTTTCTTGCACTTGGAAAGGAAAGTGTTGAGGAATATGATAATCCTCAGTTTCTTAGCAGCTCATTTTGAAATTTCACAGAGATGTCTCCTACACAATCTTTATCCTGATGCTGGAAACAGCCTTTATGTCTCCATAATCATGCAGCCCACCATCATAAAGAAATCTGTGTAAAGCTGGACCCAAGCCCCTGAGAACCCTGATGTTTAACTGATTAAAATCTTTTATGAACAACTTGTGTAAAAATACTGGGGGTCAAAAGATCAAGACTTGAAGGAAACAAGGAGAAACAGTGCTGATATAGACATCAGCAATTTTATTGCAGTGAGACATTGACTTAATATCAGCAATTTTAGAGTCAGTATCAGATGGAGAAAGGTGCATTATTACAGATGTTGAAGATAGTAAGATACAGTGCAATTTCCCCCCCATCATTCTCCGCACCCACCCTTTCCCATTTCTTCCTCCTCCACCCTTTCACTCCCTATCTGCCCACGCCCTGCCCGCACAATGGGAAGCAGAGCCAGGGCTTTTGGGTCAGAGACGACAGATTCTCTGCGGGAGATTCTGCTCACAGCCTGGGCTGTGCTCAGTGATGCTGCGGAAAGCTGCACTCTTAGCAGAGCTGTGGGATCACTCGATTTGGCATTCTCTGCTGTGGGGGTGCCTGTAGGAAACAGAGCTCCAGGGTACGTGAGGTTTCCGCCCTGCCTGCTGAAACAAGTCTGTGCTTTGAGATCAGAGGGAGGTGGGTACAGTTTGTACTCAGGGTGCATATGGTAGGTGAACTAAACACTTAAATTTCATTTTTTTAAACAGTAAAAATCAAATAGATACATGAACTCATTCTATTCTCTGTTCAAGGACTCCCAATCCCTACTACACAGAGCAATTTGCCATAGCAAATTATTTATTTTATGAAATGGCAAATTTCCATAGTAGAAAACTCTGTCAACATAAACTGCTTAAAACAAATGTTTGGCTGTTCTGCAGTCGAATAACTAGATTCACAGACAAAGAATAGAATGCCCAGGTATTATATTTAAACTTTAAATGATTCCTGAGTTAAGAAAATAAATATTTTCTGACTTAGAAAATCTGGAATGACAAAAGCTTGAACCTCCAACTTTTGAAAGATTTATGCACTGATAGGGAAGCCATTTCCAGAAAGTAGCCTTTAATACATTTGCTTGTCAGCCTGTGGGGACTACAGGTGTCTTACTTAAATTAATGTTACTTATCTGACTTACATTTAACATATAATATTTTCATACTCTGCTGCTACTGCAACACATTTTGCAACGTAGAGCAAGAGCCTTAAATAATCTCTTAGCTCAATACAGTTTTTCCTAGGCTAGCATTTCATCTGGTATGAGTCTGAACATGATATCATGTTCCTATTTGGGATACAGAGTCTCTGAGACCATCTCTTCTTGCCTTTCTCTCTTTCACTCTCTTATCAGCCACAATCAGAAATGCTTCTGACGTCTTGGGATAGATGAGGCCATACCTTCCTCTGAAGCCTGCCCACAGCACAGTGCATCGACTGCCTGTAACTGCTCACAGATCAGGAGGACACTGTAGTTGCAATGGCTCACAATCAGAGGAAAAAAGATTATTTTTCCTGTGATATTTCAATTTTTTAAAATTAGTTAGATAAAAGATTCTTTATCCTTAAATGTAGTAATAAGATAATTTTTTAGAAGTAGCAAGCAGCTGCTGTGAATGTAATATAAAATATGGAAAGAAGGGTCACAGTTTTCAAAATGCGCTCCCCAAAACATTTTAAAGAAGTGAATAAGTTTGAAAATTCTGATTTTGGCCCTTAAAAGAAACTTTAATTAAAGAAAAAGTGTCCGGGTGACCAAGTGAAACTCAAACTGTTTCTATGCCTCTTTTTGTAAACTTAATAATGGTAAAGCCTCTCTTAAAAAAAAACCAACAGATTTTTCTTTATCCATCAATGTGTTCAGAAACATTCTCTGTCTAAATGAGGGTTTTCATTAATACATCATTTTATATGAGACTCTGAGAACAGTGAATGCCATTGCATGCATGAAGCATGAAAATCACCTTATGATTTCTTATACCATACACGGTAATGTCACAGCTTCGGCTGACGCAATTTCGTATCTGCCTGGGCTAAGACTGGGGCCATTTCCTTTACATGACTGAATTCCCAATGAGCACCAGAACAGATTGCCCAGAGAGATTGTGGAGCCTCCCACACTGGAGGTATTCAAGAACTGTCTGGATGCGATCCTGTGCCATGTGCTATAGCATGACCCTGCTTGAACCAGGAGGTTGGACCAGAGAACCCACTGTGGTCCCTTCCAACCTGACCCATCCCGTGATTCCATGAGCTCCTCTTCCAGCTGCAAGAGACTGCAGGAACTGCCAGAGGTTCATGGGCAAGGTGCAGAGAGACTTTAGAAAACAACCTGCATGCTCAGCAAGTACTCTGAAAAGCAGTGAGGGCAATTTAAGTGACCAGCTGAAAGTTATAGCACCACTGGTGACTTAGTAGAAGCATCTGGTGGTGGACTGACTCTTCAAAAAGCTCTTCTGTTCCCTTTATCACTGAAATCTACAGTTATCCTATAGCTCAGAACTACCCTATCGTCTCTACACTGCACATTATTTGTTGCCAGCACAGACAAATATGTAGTATATCAAATGTGAGGGTAAAATATGTTGAATCTCATCTCCTAAGAACCACAAGAGCAACTGTACTGTCAGAATTACTCATATTTGATGTTTTAATGTAAATTAGCTAAACCAATTTTTTTCTCTCTGCTGCACTCAAGTGGCGCTTCTCTGCAGAACTCAGTGGTACCACAACTCAGATCCCAGTTTGCCACAGAAGCAGACTTACTATTGTGACTTTATAAATTAATTAATGTCTTGTATACTTGCAACATGGGCAAGAACTCCCTGGTTCAAAGGCATTAGATTTGCTTGTGTTGAACTTAATAAAGTGTAAAACAGTTTAGGTAATGAAGAAGTTGTTAACATCAGATTGTGACTAATTTGTTGTCTGCTACTAGGAGAAAGAGCATTATTTCCCATGCCGGAACCTATAAATCAGTGTGGTGAAAACATAATTTTGAGACAAGTGTTCTCAGGAGAGAATAAGGGTAGCAGATTCAAAAATGCAAAATGCCCTTTTAATATAATATTTCAAAAAATGTCTCCAGAAACTGAGGAATGAACTCGGAGGCTTCTGAAATTCTCTTAAAATCAGAGCTGAAGAAGTTCAGCTGTTGAAGTATTGTCAACAGATGACAATTACAGGGTGGGTAGCAAGCACTGAGACCTCTCTGCTAATTGTTTTCTACATCTTAAATATCAGGATCTTTTGAGACTTTTTCAGAAATTGGTTTGCTTATTGGCAAATAAATATCACAAAAAGGTGCAGTGCCAAGCACAAATTGACATTAAATGCTTTCAGCTTTATTCTTTTGTGAAATGTGAAAGAGTTTTCACTAATATTTAGAAAATAGCAGAAGTCAGCTCCAGCTGGTTCACATTCATAGTAAACATTATTAAAATTTTAAAAAATTATTATCCAAGTGATGCTCTAAAACCGTGAATACCGATTTAAAAATTCTAAGGTAATGAGACCAAGCTACAGTGGCTTATTAGGTGGTCCAGATAACTGTGAGGCTGCCCCCCAAGAGGCTTTCTGATCAGCTGATATGTTTCAACATTATAATCCTCCCTTTGTCATATTATTGGATTTGAAACAATGTTTGATATGGTGTTTAAATAAAAAAATAAAAACCCAGGCAGAATCTCACACTCCTTTGCTCTAGTAGAGAAGCCCTAAATGGCTGAATTTGGGGGAGGGATACCTGTAGTGCATATGAAAACCTCTTTTTAAAGCAAATGTGTTTCACAGAAAAAAAACAAAAAGTGAACTCTAAAAGCAAATCTTCATGCAGAAATAATCTATTCAGCACTATAGGTATCCTATAAATAAAGCATGGATTCCTGATATTTTCCCCCACTTATTTTGAAAATAAGAAACAGAAGCAGAACTAAATCTATTAGGAGGAGAGCAAGAAGAGGATTGCTGAAAGATTTGGAAATTAAAGGTTTCAGTGACCCCTGAGCTTTCAATTCAGGTGCTACAAAATAAAAACTAAGCAGACGTTTCAAAATGGTCACCGGATGGGAGCCAGAACTTCACAGAATCATCAAAGTTGGAAGAGACCATGTAGATCATGTAGTCCAACCATCCATCACTCACCTCTGCCCACAAGCAGGCACCCAAACCAAACAGGGTCTCTGTACCCCTCAGTCCTCGCAAGCAAGGTAGACATTTTCCAGTAGCGGTGAGGTTTTTTTTTCCCCCCTTTAAAATATACCTGAGCTTTCTGTTTAAAAACAACTATTCATTGGTACAAAAGTTGTTCAGAACGAGATGCTTATTTGAGAAAAACACCCATAATAAAATTTTCTCGGGTTTAGGACAGAACTCCTGGAGCTGCCAGTGAAGATCTGCCTGAAACCACTTTTGTGTGCCCCTTCAGCAGTGTAGAAGCTCGAGTTCCTCACTGGCGCTAAAGGTGGGGCAGTGGACAGTGGGTTGTCTCTGCCAGGCCCCATGAAGACAGAGCTCAACCCACAGGGAACACTGCAGTGGTAATCCACCTCAGGAAAGCTGACAGAAGCTAAGAAGGTACTTGAGTCTTTTTCTCCCACACATTCCTGAAAGCACTAACAACAGGCTACTTCTGTCTGTCTAAGGTAGAAATGGAAAAGATTTCCCACGCAACCTCTAACACAGCAATTTTTCAGATCCAGCTATTTCATTTAGAGACTAAACTGAATTTTAGCTTTTTTGAAAGCCTGGCCATTTCTATCAGCTTTGACGATGATATATAGGATGAACTTCATTCAATGTTGTCGTGTTGCACTGGTGTTTGTTACCATACTATTACAGAGGTTATGCTTTCATAGTGGACAGGATTGTTATAGTTATAGTTTCATGGTTCAAAGAGACAGGATGTTACAATCCTACTACATGAAAAATTTCTCGTGATACAGCACAGTACATGTTGGTTCCTAAGCAAAATTACTATTTTCCTGTTATTCCTCAGCTCTTAAAAATATTACTTACATAGTTGTGTCCTTAAAACAGATCATAGTCTTTACTGAAATTGAGCAACATCAGCCCCTTCTGTATTACAAATATATACAGTTTTGCAGATGCTAGCACATAAGCTAAAAATTAACTGTGGGGTTGTGATTTCAAATAAAATCTGGTAAACATTTCTTTTCTGTGAGAAAGGGAAGGAAAGAAGGGGGGGGTTAGAGTGTGATGGAAGGAAAATAATGCATCACAGCTTCTGTGGAACCACAAAAGCAGCCCTGTGGTACTACAGTGCTGAGGAAGTTGTGGAAAACTGGTATGAAACAGGTATGACACAATGTTAATGAACCTAAAATTTGATCTAACCATTGAAGAGAAGGAATGCATTTTAGCCCTGAAAGCTCAGTGTGTCTGATCTCTCACAGATATAAATTGATGGAGTCCTATTAAACTCAGTGGAATCACGACTTTTTACGCTTTCATGCAGAACTTCAATTTCAGTCCTGTTTTTATCTTCTAGTTGTTCTGCTTTTCAAAGCAGTTCGAGAAAAACAAACCAACTGTGCACCGGAGGAATTTGCTTGGTGAAAAATATATTCCAGTTGTATCTTTCTAGCAGATACTTACAGTTTGTTCAAGAAAATTATTTTTTTTATGAGAGAATTTTATTTAGTATTGTAGGAGCATTTTCAAGAGTATTTTTTAGCAAGTGTTCTCAGAACTGCTAAAGCAGAAAGCAATTCACTGTCCTCCCAAGCCTTGAACAAGCAAAGCACCTCTCTCTTCTTCACTGATGTGTGCAAGTTCTTCTTTATTAATCAGGACTAATTATTGTTTTCCTGGCTGTCCTACAGTCTTCTAATGACCATATTGATTAAGCTGGAGATACACTGCCTAATTACATTTATGATGGCCACTCTGATGCTACTTGAACATTGTTATTAATAGATACTTGGAAATTATGGCAGTGTGTAAAACAAAAAATGACTCTGCATAAGTAATACAGAGCCAAGTGATATTCCAACATTTGTAACAGAAAGGGCCCTAGAAAATAGCCTGTTTCAACATGCTTCTCAGTTAACGAGGAGCCAGAAGTGTGCTTTCTCCATGAAGGTGTCATGCATCTGTGTTCATCTCTCTCTGGATGTCTAGGTGAGGTCTCCTCCATCCCAGCAGTCTGGTATGCACCAAGCCCTCATTCTGTATAACCTTCTCAGAGGTTTAAAGCCAAGTGGTAAGCTGAGGAAAAGGCAAAACCAAATGTCAGGTGTTGCCCATCTTTAGTGTACTTCAGTGTGCAGCTGCATCCGTGCTCCTCTACAGAAACATGAAGCAGATTATGTCCTCTGGGGCTATGTAAGCAGAGGTTCCAATTGTCACTCTATACCCAGATCACTGAACATAAAGGGGAAAATAGCTATACCCTTTGGATGACAGCTGAACTTTTGAGAAAATACTGAGGCGTTTCATGTTGGTATGTGCTTGTTTCCAAAGCCCAGCAACCACCTGGGTGGCTGGATGAGTCCTTGCACACTTGATGGTTACTCTGCCACCTCATATTAGGACAAGCCCCAGAGCTTACCCAGTCTTAATACGCCTTGTAGGAAGTGTGCTAAGCTGGGTAGGGGGAAAGAGAAGGATAAGAACATTATTGTTCATATCCTTTCTTTCAGAAGTAATAAAGGGTGATTGCCAACGGGAGCAGAACTGATCATACTGTAGATCAACACCATCGTCCAGGAGTTTTCTAGTTAAATTGATGTTTCTTAATTTCATTTTTACAGATGTGTATTTCTCTAAGCCATTCTTGAGTTGCTGCATATTCAGTTAAATTATGCCTACCTCCCCCTTTATTCTTTGAAAGGTAATGGTCATCCTGTTCAAAACATCTTTCCTGTATACAGATGGGTTAGCATCATAGATCCTGCTGTGAACAACCATGCAGAAAATTGTATACAGGTCCTGACAGCAGCTGCCCCACAAGTGTGTTTTTACGCCACCATGACAATTAGCTAAACTTAATTTGACAGGAGATTCTGTGGTCTTCTTTTCAAAACCTTACACTGCCAGCATTAGCACACACCATAGTGAGATATTAGCTGGTGAATTTTCTCATACCAGAAATTTTTGTGTGTGACTAGTACAAATCTACCAGCTACAGAAGAAAATGCCTCAACAACTGTTTCTACTTTTTTTTTTTCAAATAACCTACTCAAAGAGAAGTAAATCTTGCTGCTTGTGTCTTAGGGCAATTCTTCTTTAGCTAAAATGTAACAAATGTGCATGACTGGAAGAATCCTAACAGTTCATGCCCACCTATCAAGAGGAAGAGGTCATCAGCTATGTTTATCCATCCAGGCAACCTGGATCTTATTTGGCTGGACAGCAAGCTAGCAGAAGAATATCATATGCCACCACAAGACTATGTGACTTAAATAAGTAGCTAAACTGAGTTTTTATCCATCTTCACTCACAGCTCCTACTGGGAGGAAGAACAGAATAAACAAATGCAACCCAATAGGACCCTTTCATTAGTTTAGTTTCTCTCGTTTGACACTGTTTGCATAATTAAATGATAGCCGTAGACTCTGCACTTTTTAAAGAACAGAACAAATGACAAATGTATATCAAAATTACTGCATCAATGGACTGATGATATCACACTATTCAATATGTGCAAAAGAAATGCTTAATTCACACAACTGCTGGTTTTTGAGAATTGTCTCTGTCACAAACTTTTCACTTAGAGTTTTGTCACTGAAGACTGGCTTCTGGAAATACACTCTCTTCTATCTGATCTGGCTCTGATTTGTTAATTTTCTACTTTAAAACTGGAGGCTTTAAAACAGATAGCTATCACTAGCCCAGACATAAGCTTTGTGAACCCTTGCAACCATCTTCTGAATCTCACAGTCTGTTACAGGATAACTGAAATGACAGGGTTCAGAGCTTCAAATATTGTTTTCTAATGCAATTTTTTTAAAAATTTCACTGTAGTAAGAATAATAGTAAAAATTAAATTTAACAGTTCTCCACAGTTTCTAGGATGATATAGAAAAATTCTTTTTGCAAAACAATCCTGCAGAAGTTGATTTTGATTTTCAAATTCTATGCATTAGTTAAATAAATTGTCTTAAATACAACAAACACATTCTATCTCTCTAGTATTTATACAAAGCTAATACTTCAGATCTGAAAAACTCCTACTACTGTCAGAAGGCATGTTATTTGGATTCCACTCATTTACTGTAAAACACGAAAGGTTACTAGCAGTCCTCATCTGATTGCAGATGTGGTACCTGGCATTGTGACCCATCTTCACAGCATTATTCATCTTTAGGTGCCAAAGTTAATGCACCTTGTGGCGGCCAGAGAAAGAAAAAGCATCAGAACTTCTGGACTACTTTTGTACACTTAGGCTGCATCTGTGTCCCAGTGTAGTCAGGGTATAAACTCTAAGTAACATCAATTCTACACCCTGAAGCTTGGGACTGAAAAGCGCAAACTTCACACTAGAGGTAAAGCCAAAGTTTCTCTGGAAGTGTAAGAACTGATGTCCCTGCAAGGGTAAGCCAGCTTGCTGGCTGAGGGACAAGAAAAGTGAGTTTTATTGTTCCAACATCTTCTGCCCAATATGGATGTGAGAGGAGGAATACTGAACCACCATTTCATTACAAAAGACTTAATTTTGTTCTGGCAGCTGGTAGGACCCCAGCTGTCCCTTTCACTTTCCCCCTGTGACAAGCACATGGAATGCTGTAATAATTTCAAGCATGAAAATGGAGTAACAATGTGACGATGAACAATACCAAGTAGCTAAGAATTCCTATTTACATGGGATATCTTCCTGGCTGCACCAAGTGACTTGTTTTTCTGTTAGCCCAGAAACAAGAACCAACCTCATCAAGAGCTTCTGGCCATATATCTACCTTGATTAGAGGAGAGACTAAGGCATAAGTATTTCTTATGATTAAATAGAGAGGTGTCAGGTTTTACTCTACTGACAGTAATGGGTTGGTCAGTAGCTGGCATTTTTGCTTCATATTACTCCTATAAAGGAAATTACCAGTTCAAGAGCAGTTTTTTGCCTGAGATTGAAAAATTACAAGAAAATCATATATGTGTCATAGAATACCAATTTTCAGACTATTTCTCATTAAAATATGCCTTAGGTATTGGTAGAAGAACCCTCTGACGAGTTTAAAGGAATTACATATGATCAAAAGTCTCAAATGTTCTTCATAGTTGCAATGAAGACACTGGAAAATCAGTCTGCTAACAATGACCTACCTAGAGGTCTGGTAAGGGCAAGCAGAGGGCTCAGTTTCAGAAGGGAAAAGGACATAAACAGGGAGGAAAGGGAGCTGCTGTTATAATTATATATTTATATACTATTTTACACCATTAAACATTTTAAAGTTTATAAAAGTGATCTGCGGTATATTGGAGGGGGCTCAGCAGGTGTGCCTTGCTCTGACGGAATCACTGGAACTTCACTGGTGACAAGTCCTGTCCACCCTACGGAAATAAACTCAGAAAAATCAGCCATTCATAGCCCATTAAACTTCTGCAATAAACAATTTTTTGGAGACAATGTGAGTGCAAATGTCAGTAAGTGTTTCATCCACTGCAGAGAGGCCAACCTTGAATTGTATTTTTCCTAGATGCTGCATTGAGATTGTTCAGAGGAAACACTGCAGATGAACTTTTCTTACCAAAGCAGCAAAACTCATTCCCTCAGCTGAAGTCCATTTACCATATTTTCTATTAGTACCACCACTAGTAGTTGCTACAGAACACAGATGCACCAACATGTAGATATAGAGCTCAAAAACAAAGCTTCCACAAAAATTGTTTATCAGAAGAAGTGAATAATTTAATTCTCAGAAATTATTGTAAGATGGTATCTTACAGATTGTCTTTTGGAACTTGAATATATTTATACAGTTACAGGGTTTTTCCTTACAGAACAGGTTATAGTCTCTATAGACTAAGACACACAGTTAAATTTACTAATTAAGCATCTGACCAACACTATATTAGCCTTTCCAAACTTGAGGCTAGAGAAGCAGTACTTTAGTTTTTGAAAACAGCTGGCAGTTCACACAGTAAGAATTTGGGAAGGGCCGAGAGGAGAGAATGACGTGGAGATTACAGAATAACAGTTCATCCAACTAAGCTTGACTTTGGGTTGTTGGATGACACGAGAAAATATCTTCAAGCATCTCCAAAGAGATGGGGCACTAAAGAGCTTATCTGTGACAAACCTCTTTGTTTCAGCTGTCATCAGTGAAGATACAGCAAAGGAAATGGAGGAGCTGCAGTTATGCATTTGCAATACACAAAGTCCTTGTTTTCCCACTAGGCACTGCAGAATAGCAATTGTCCATTCACAGCACATAGCACATCCTCTGCATTTCAGAGCTAATATTTTTGCAGTCCTTAAGCTAGCATGCTTCAGCCTAGTGTAGTTAATTTTTTTAACCCTATGGGGTGCACTGTAGGAGCTAGGTGTGCTCATGTTCTGTTCCTTGTTAGAGAAATTGTTTTTTTCAGGTATAATTTTTAAAGTTAAACCGAAATATTTTATAATTGCAGAGGATTTATATCTACAGCAATATTTCAAACAGAGCTACAAAAAGTCTCATTCCACAAATAGGAAAAATATGAAGACTGCTGGTCATTGAACATACCTGTATATGAATCCAATTAACAACAGAAATCTCCTGTGTTGGCTGGAGTTGTTTTTGAGACCACTCATACACACACACGCAAGCTCTGACAAGTGGCTCTCGCTCTCATAATTTAGAATCACACTCTTGAAAACAATGTTAGTTTCATGGTAGCAGTTGCTTTCATTTACTGCAGCACACACTGCCCACTGTAATGCTGCAACACTCATTCAAGGCAGATCACTGGCTCAGACATGAATTGAAGCTATATGCCATCAAACAAATGCCAGGCTACATCACTCCAGCTCCTGAGCAAATTTCCACTTTTCTCTGTTTAAGTAGCAGAAGCTGTGCGAAAACTGGTGCTGATATAAGACGACCAGCTTTCCCTCCTCCCACTGAGGATCTGCTTCTCAGTCAAATCTCAGGCTGCTTCTTAATTTTGAACTTCTGAACCCAAACCAAGTCAAGCAATCTAAGCATGTAGCAAAAAAAAAAAAAACAACAAGCAGTACATGTACTCCTAAAAATGAGGCCGATACTCTTTTCTGCTTGACCTGTTTATTTCCAACTCTTTCTCCCTCTGCTCTAACTCTCAGACAAACTCACAGCCCCCTCAGGATAGGAACAAGTTTCTGTTTTCTTGTCCCTTCGTCTAAGCCAGCCAAGTCCCAGGTCTCCTCTCCTGCCACAGAGCAATAGGAAAACATACAGAAAAATCAATCACACTTTCCCCAGTGGGGTCAGAAAGGACGACCACAAGAGATTCTTTCTTCAGTCTTCTGTTACCATCAAATGGTTAAATCAACATAAGTCACAATTTTCATCTAGTTTGAATAAAGAGAAAAGGGGAGGAAATTCAAAAACCGGTTGCTGTAGTAACAATCACCAGTAAAAATCTTTTCCACTAAATAATAGTATCATCTCCCTCTCCCCCTCACAATTTTAGTTTCCCTTGAAAAAATAATCATACTGCCTCTTTTAGATTTGCTGTACATACCTCAACCATTAAACAAGACATTTAACCATAGTGGCAGTTCTGTGACCTTTGAATGCCGTGAAATCTCTAAGCGGTGCAGCTTGTTCATGAAGACTTGTACTGCAGAATCCAGTAACTGCATCCAGGATTGGGAATAGAAATAAGTAATGACAGCAAACTAGAGTAATAATAATTTTTTTTTTTAAAAAAAGAAATTTTAAAAAGAAGGAGGAAAAAAAAAAGAAAAAGAAAAAAAGAGAAAGAAAACCTCCCCAAGTCCCCCAACCCAGCCAATAAAACCACCTTAAGAAGCAAAAAGGCTCGGGAAGAGAGCGCACTTCTGTGCCAGGGCGAGGGCTGGGGTAGCGCTGAGGCTGCTGCAGTGTGGCTGCCGGTGTCAGCCAGCGCAGGCCGGGCGGGCTGGGAGGTGCTGTCGGTGCCACGGGCGCGGAGCGCAGACCAATCCCCGGCCGTGCTGCCAGCGCCGGGGAGAAGCCTCTTCTGTTTATGTTTCCTCATCTCGGGAGTGACGTCAAAGGGTTTAGTTTTTCCTCTGCATGTGCTATTAATTTTAAACGACTACTATGGGAGGAATGTGGCAGTGATTTAGGCAGGCTACCCTATGAGAAAGAAACCGGAGTCATGATTTATCTGTCCTGGATTCAGCTCAGAAAGATTTTATATCCAGAGGTACCAGAAAGATCCAAAATATCCTCACAACATGGGGAAAGGCTATAAATATGCTTACATATATTGAAGTATTCTTAAGTATACACAAGATATTTTCCAGGTAGGGCTGGGTTATCTCTGTGGGTTGTGGTGCAAAATCAGACCTGATTCTGCCCTTGCCCAACAGTAAATCAGGAACTGCTTGCCTAAATTCAGCCGTGTCACACCAGTGTAAACCTGGCTAAAGAGATAAGACTGAGACTACTGTACACATCCTTTTATCAGTCAGCAGGAGCCACACTGCAGATTAGCTAACTTCTTTCATTACCCCATCCGAGTCACGGATGCAGTCACCCTTGAGGTCTGTTCTGGGCAAACAACTGTTCCTTCCACCAGCAGATCACAGCCCGGCTGTGCTCGCCTGTGAATTCTGCTGTGGACCACCACGCAGCCTTTTATTTCGTACCAAAGTCCACATAAAAATCAAGAGGAAGGTAGAGCCTGGCTTTCAGTATGACCACACCATTGCCAGTGCAGAAACCATGCCACTGAAGATTCAAGAAACAAATAACATTCCTCAAGCTCAATTAGCATGGGCCACAAAGGCCAAAACAGCACAAGATAATTGACAAGAGGTCAGTTGACAACAGTAAGTATTTCGTTATCTGCATCATTCTAATTTTATCGATTTGTTCTTCTAGGGAATCCTTTCAAAGAGCTCGGTCTATGCGGCACAGTTCATTTCTAAAAAGTCTTAACAGTCTTGCATTTGATTTTAAAACACAGAGAAGTGCTTTTGAAAATGGATAGGAAGAAAGCTCCTGAGAAAGAAATCTCACAGTGCTTCACAGAACATGTACAAATACGGTAGAAGTCATAGGATCTCCTCTATGACCACCAACCGATTCTACCAAAATGCAGCTCCAGAGAGTCCAAAATATTGTATGATTTTTGCTTACTGAAATATTTGCCTGTGTCATCACTGCTAATGCAATCATCTTCACAAACAAATGCTAAGGGTTATGGGGATGTAAATGCTGGAATAACATATCAAAAAATATTTAATAAGTTAGAGATTTACAAAATCAGAGCACATTGAGTTCACTGACTGTACTTAGAGAACTGTATGAAGCAATTTGAAATGCTCAGATAGAAATATTATTCATAGTGCACAGAAAATCACCATGTTCATCTTCACTCAGCATTGGGGTAGCTGAGTAATGCACTTTGGGAATTGCACTTCAGGAACCAGTTTTAGGAATGTCAGCTGAAAATTAAATGGATTTCAGTGGGAGTGATCTGGAGTCTGTGAAGAAAGATTGAGATTGATATTGTTTAGTCCAAAGAAAGGAGAGTTGATAAGTATTCATAACTATATAAAGAGTATATTTCTCTGAAAGAAAATAAACAATACTAGATAAAGTTTATTCTTTGCCCTGGAGACATTATCTGGCCTTTAAACTTTTTCACCCTTTATGGCAACGTAGCTGCATCTTAGCTGGTTGTAAGTCTCAGACTGTGTTTAGAAAGCAATCAGGGCAGTGTTCAAAATCTATGAAGGTCTGTTCTAGAAACATGACATAGTAGATAATCAAGGTCCACTGTTTTGAGATGTGTTCTGGCTCTGTTTATTTTACTAGAATAGATCCAGACAATTTGCAGAGAAGGAGGGATTACATTTTTCTCTTTATGAATTGTGGCTAGAACAAGTAAATAACAGCAGAGGAAAAGTTCTTTTACTTAGGGAAAACTAAAGGTAGAAGAGTGAAGTACTGAAATAGATGGGCTATGATAGTCTGCAGTGTCTTGTTACTGACTATTTTTAAAAGTATGGTTAGTCAACTATCATTCATGAACAGTTTTGATACAGATGATCCTACTGTGGAGTATAGATGTAAGACTAGGAGATTTTCAGATGTCTATTTCAGTCTGATTATTTTCTTGGTTTTGCATCTTAGGATCAATCTCATTAATAACATTACGTTGCATTTCATCAGTTAGGATCCAGGTACATTCCAGTTTTGCACAAAGTCTTAGGTCTTGTTTGTCTCCTAAATAAATTAGAGGTCACTTCAGCCTCCTGGAACCAAGAGGCCCTATGACAGTGAGTGGTCACTGTGGGTTTTGTGATATAGAGGCTTCTTTGTTGAAAAGATAGAGAGGCTTGGAAACTTCTGATTCCAGTTTCTACTTAGACAAAGAATCTCAATGCCTGCATGAGTACATGCAGGTAAGGGTGGGAATGATCTTGGTTACCTCAGCATAACCAAGCATTTCCATGATGGAGTGAGAAGGACTGATGAGAAAAAATAGGCTCCACCTAGCAAAGAAAAAGCTTCAGCACACATTTGCTCATCTGATTTGATAGACACTAAAATATCCTGTCAGGCTGGTGCATGCACAGATAAATGGGACCCACACGGGCCTAAACAAAAAAGCTGAAACAGTGAAAACTCTGATTATTTTTAAAAATGTCATTGGAGGAAGAAAAAACAAAACAAAACAACTGATGCTCTGCCTAGGCTGATGTAAACTGTATCTGAATAAATACAATGGAGACAGAACACTTAAACCAAGATCAAAATTACAACCTAATTGACATAACAGAAACTGGGTAGGGTAGAGTCATGTGAGTATGTGACTGGAATACTAATGCCAAAGAGCACAGCTTGTTCAGGAGCAAGAGAAGGAAACAACAAGAGGGAAAAAGGTAAAGGAGACTATGCCTCATATCTCACTGAGATGTTCAGAATGCAGCAGGAAACATGCATTGAAAATTGGAGCAATAGTACAAAGGACAAGAATATAAGCATTGTTGGGGAATCTGCTGCAGATGCAGGCAGATAAAGTAGATAACTCTTTCTGTTAGAAATTAGCAGGATTGTCCAAAGCACAAAACTTGGCCATAATGGGAGATTTTAATCATGCAGCTCTTGAAAAAAG
Organism: Oreocharis arfaki; assembly: GCA_013398015.1. Taxonomy (NCBI): domain Eukaryota; kingdom Metazoa; phylum Chordata; class Aves; order Passeriformes; family Paramythiidae; genus Oreocharis; species Oreocharis arfaki. Next base: position 930,654 of record VZRR01009625.1, on the reverse strand, counting down.
AGCGGAGCTGGACTCAGATGCTGTGGTTCTTTCTCTCTGGAATAAGCCCCAGAGTATATATGGGAATCCCTCAGATATATGAGCCTGCCTTTTTGAGCAATCCTACTTCATGAAATAACTTATTTGACTTCCTTTTACAGTCCTGATTCAGCATTGGAGACACTTTTATATTTGGTTTTAGCTATTCACCTTTCTCAATATAGGTGGCACACCAAGAACATGTTCTCTCTTACCATGGAATGGCATTCCTCTTCACTAATCTGCAATCCTTTCATTGCAGTCTTTGGAATGGAAGTTGGATATTAGCGAGGCTGCTTAATTGGCCTCACCCAAACCACATTCTTTATACCCAGTTATAATCCCTGAAACTTAAAAAATTAAATGCATCTCAGTGCCAGTAAAATTCATGTTTGCACGTGATAGAATGGCAGGCACCACACATGGACAGCCTAAAAAAGATGGGTCCTTCCTAAGGTACCTTCCTCTTTCTGCCAATTGCTTTATTTCCACATCAACCATCTTTAAGAAGGGCTCCAGAACTGGACCAGATATTGGTCTTTGTATTGCTGTTGGTGACATCTGAATGGAAGCTGGGAATAAAGAGTGGAAAATAAAGCATCATTTTCAAGCTGCCACCACTGATGAATGAGCTCATGCCTGACTCTCTCTCCACTTTCCTCCATTCCCCCCAAAATTGCTCTGAAGTGCAAGGTTGCAGATGCTACAGTGATTCCCCAAAGTATTTCTACTTTTCCTTAGGGCATAAACATGTAAATCTGAGGATGCTGAAAACTCTGTGATGAAAGTTGTCCTTTGTCAAGTCTGTTGCAGATTTCTTTGTCAGGGGACAATAAAGGTGGACAAGTAGTGCAGAGTGACAGTGGCTTTCATTCATGAAAAGAAAGGAAGGAAAGGGTTGACAACCGCAGCCAAAGTATGGTTTCAAGGAAGTTTATGCTTATCCCACCCCATAAATACAGATACACTACTCTTGGAGGTGAGTTCATATGTTACACTGTAATTGCTGTTGGGAAACTTCTAAAGGCAAATTTCTTCAGGCTGAATTATGTGAAATTGCTCATCATGACTAGATGTGAATGTTCTGTGCCTGTTAATTTACAGATCAGTGCCTTCAGTTTAGTCTTGTTATAGATACAGTAGATGGCTGGAAGCATCCTTGGTGCAGTTTGTGGAAGAGACTCTCTTACAGTTCTTTTCTTCTTCTGGGATCTGTGTGATGTTTTTAGTGTGTTTACAGAGAGCCTGTGTGAACTGTAAGAAGCTGCTGTAGGCTGATACCTGTTCAGGGTTGTCTGAAACGATCCAGGGCCTTGTGACTCAGACATGAAAGGAGTGAGTTAAGTGCACGATGTTGTTCAGAGTGAGGTGTTCCCCAAAGGAGGACACCGGTTGCTGACATGACTTTAGTCCCTATTTATTTGACCTAAAAGCTGCTGTGCTGGTACATGGTTTGGACTTCCGTGCTTCCACGTGCTGTCGTAAGAAGGTTACACCTCTCCCAAGAAAGGTGTCTACCAAAAGGGAATGCTCTCCAGCTTTCTCAAAATTATGCATTCAATATTCTGTCTGGCTTTCCAGCCTTGATGCTACCTACCTATTGTCAGACATATTTTCCTATATGTGCTAGGAATTCAGCTGTTTCTGGCAAATAATTTCCCTCTAACTGTCCCCTATGCCCCATGAGAGTTCCCAATCTTCTTCCCATGAACTGCCAAGCTTAAAAAAAATAAAGAGCCTTTCCTTATGTCATTCTGTTCCTTTGAGCTTTCTCCTTCTGCTTGGACAGTGCAAAGCCAAGGATAGGAGAAAGGTCCCTTTCTCATAACAATTCTCCATCTCAAGTATAGTTCAGGTATCTCAGTCTGGAAGTGGTAGTGGACAACAGCTGTGATCTGAGCCCAGCTTTCTGAGTGGGTTCCCAGGCCGTTTGTGGGACTTTACACATTTCTGTGGCAATGGAGAAGACAAGGGCATTTGGGCAGACAGCCAGCACTGTGGATGTGTGAACAGCCTCCCACTTCACAAGGAAGAAAAAATCTAGGCACATAGAGAGCTTTAGATGCCCATGCACTGGTACACTCGGGATTTAGGCAGGAGGAGTACTCAAGAAAGAAGGAAATTTACCCAGTAGGCATGAAAGACCCTAAGTTACAGTAGGTGAATTAGGTATGAAGTATCTGTGTACCTCTGGCAATAATTTTTCTATCAAGGCTAGGAAGGAAGTAATTAGATGGAAGGCTACTTCTGTGGTCTATAAAAGATTAACATATCACATTACTGTTCTGTAAAATTTATATTATCAGTATATTAAAATCTATAAAAAAGGAAAAAACTTCCAGAACTTTGACTTGGTTTGTTTTAAGCTAAGAACATTTGGAGTTATGTAATAAGAGTAGATTTTTAGAAAACATCTCCACTTACTTCTATACACTTTTTCATAGATTTAAGTGATGGGAAATATCCCTAAAAAAATTTTTTTTCTTTTAATCAAAAGAGAATACAAATAATTTCTCATCCATGGACTAGATAGTTCATGTAAACAGTATTGGATGAGCTCAACAAGCATTACATAGGATGATGAATGCATCAGGAAGAGAGCTTCAAAAGCCCATGACCTTGAGGCAGTGATCTAGAATATTGTGTGGACCTTGATTTTCAGCAGATGGGACCCTTGAATTAATAAAAAAATAACTGCATCCATGAATGTTATGAACTTATTTTGGGCCCAGTCATAGACTGGTTTCTGTTTTGCAGCATTTAAATTACTTCCAAAGGGTGTCAGTTGGATTACTCTTGAAGAGGACAACAGGAATAGTCTGCCCTCAGAGTCAGCTCTCCCGGCCATAGAGCAGATGTAAAGCCCCCAAAGTCAGCGTAAGCAATCCCAGCAAAGGTGTAGCTAGTACAGCCACCACAAATGCTGTGTACAGGCACAAAGGACTTCACCACATGGGACAAAGAAGCTGACACACAGTTCCCAGGCATTGAAAATGAAGGGTGAGAAAACACTGCTGTCAATGACTCATATTTGTTTTAGTGATCAGGCCATATGCAAAAACATTTTGTTTTGTCAGATTCAGTACAACAATACTTGACATTACATTTCAAACCCATAAAATTGAGAACAGAAAGGTGAGAATTTTAAGTATTTTTCCTTACCTGAAAGAGAACAAGCTTTTAGTTTGGCCAATGCTGAGTACTTCTGTCTTCAATCTATCACTCATAGGTGGGTGGTACAACTTCCCCCTAAAAACCAAATATGTTCAGAGAAAATTTGAAGTCATAAAGAGCAGCAGGATCAGCAAATCCAAAATTATCTTTTTAATACCACTGTTACTTCTCCAAATTCATCCAGCTCTAATTTGTGCAAGCAACTTCTTTTGTTTATCTCCTTTTCAGCCGGTGGATTATTTCTATGAGGCTCTTGGTGTTTAAAACTGTTGGAAAAAAAGAAATAAACCAAAACCAATGCTTTTACATGCCACAGAGGAAGTTGAAACAATAGAAAAACAAACCAGATGCAATTCTGCATCAAAGGGTTACAAGCAGTGCCAGAAAGGTTGGTATATTAACCAGTGAGAATGTAAAAGTAAAAAAGTACTGCAAGAAAAAAAATCCTTGTTTATTCAATTGAGTATCTTATATTCTATGGTCAATAAAAAAGAAAAAATAGGAAAAATAATCATATGATAGTTTCCAATTCAGAGCCTCATTTTACTATTTAAGAATTTGTACTGCATCACGATTTTAGACAGATAAACACACAGGTAGATGCTATCTTAAAAGATACGGAGGAGTATGGTAAGCAAATCCTAGGTTTTCATTTCAACATATGTGAACTACTAAATGTTTCATTCTTGATTTTTCTGGTTTGTTTTTTTTTTTTTCTGACACCCAAAACATTTTAGGTGAAGGAGAACTATTTTTACAACTTTCAATTAATTTTACTGATTAGGCATTTTACTAAGATTTTTAGAATTTGAAGATTTTTTTCTTATTTACACTTTATTTTCTGTGAATTAGGCATTACTTGAAATGAAGCCAAGGCCAACATCTTCTAAAAAAGATTATTTGATCTATCAAAGAGAATTTTAGCATTCACATGAAGCTAATAACGATTAACTTTCTTATCCTATTGAATTGAAACACGGTAGTATGATCCAGCAGGTATAGGCCTTGAGGATGAAAAGTATATTGAGACACGTAGATGAAAATAATTTGGTTTTTCTCAGCAACTAGTACTTGCACATGAATGATGCTTTGGCCAGTTTTATAGCTGTCCACCTATTTTCTTCCCCCTCCCCTCCTCATTCCACAGCACGCTTCACCCCTGTGCTCTTAGATTCTCAAACAGTCTGCAAGCATTGAATGAGCTCTCTTCAAACATTCTGTGTAGTCCACAAACTTGTACTTATTTCATTATGAGTTTGGTCTTTAACAGACAGAACTGAGCACAAATTGCTGTCCGGGTTTATGTACTTATCAGAAAGATAGAAAGAAGAGTAAGTGTACAGTAAGTGTACACGCTGGCTGGTGCCCTCACCAGCATGGTAACTGCACAGATTGAGCAGTAACCTTGACTTCCTGAAGTCTTCAAGCACCTCATAATTTTATTTCATTACTTGAAATTGGTCAATGATAAAACTAGTATAATCAGATGGAAGATTAAAACACCCCCAAGCCAAGCAAAAGGGACAAGTTCTCTTACAAACAAGAGTCAAATTCTCAGCAGACCTCAATGTTAATATCTTCCTGACTGTAAGGTTTGAGTCTTAATTTTTTGCATCTTTTTTTACCTCTTATTTAAATCTTCTCAGTGCTGTGTTGTCTGTAATTCAAGCCAAAACGTAGCTTCCACAGAAGAAAGACACTGTTGGGGTCAAAACTTTTTTTTTCTTAGCATCTCATACAAAAACATCCCTAATTACCATCACATACATGTAAAACAGTCTGCAAAGTTAAAGCATATGTAGCAGTGTACAATCAATGACATTTATGGTTGCTTTCGAAGAATGGTGATGATTTGCAGTGGTTTTCTACACATTTTGAGCCTTAAAATGAATCATAATTAGAAACTTTTAAAGAAACTTTTTTAAAGAGGAAATTGCAACTAGTATGAATTCACTCAAATGCTAAAGATGTGAACAGTAGATAAGGTAGGTAAGTCAGGAAAACAGTGGAAATTTATGGAAGATACATAATGGATAAAATCTTTGAATGAAGTCAATGGGATTTCACCATTTGCTTCAATGGATTACACCTGATATACTCTATAATTATACACTTAGGGAGAATATATTCGGTGTTAACAGTGTAGAGATGCTTCAAGATGCCAATCTTCACATTTTCACATATATTCAGAATCTGGATGAACGGGCTAAATAGTTAAGCAAGACACAAAGCATGTAAATGCTCAGCTCCTCTTGTGAAGGCAGACTCATTAAGGACAAATACAGGTTGCTTTGATGTTGTGCCAAGCATCTGTAATTTTGTAAATTACAGAATACAGTAACATTTTGAGACAAGTTGCCTTGGCAATGACATTGACAGATGACAAACCATGGATTTTCTGTCAGCTGCTTTCTTCCTCCTTTATCAGTTCTTGAATTCTAAATATCTCTGATCCACATCTTCACAGACCTTAACCAAGACCATGGCTTTCTACCGGGTTTCTAGGCAATAGATGACCTTGGGTGATGGAAGCCATTGTTCCCTACATTCCTCAGCCTACGTATCACTCGGAGGATGCCTCCTCTGCACTGAAGTGCTTTCTAGAGCTGCTTCGAGGACAATTCAGTTGCTCTTGTTGTGAGGACAGTGACTTCCAGGAGAAGCATTTCCTCTGGGAATCTGACTTCATCTATACCATCCATCAATATATTGTGTTGATTTAAAACTCAGGGTGTATAAGAACATACGTTACTGAGAATGTGTCAACCTAGGTTGCTTGTTTCTGGGTCATTTAGAGGCAAAATGTAGATTATCTTGCCTAAATCTTAGATTTTAATTATGTTTTATGCTATGCTATCCTATTTATACATCTATTCCAGACTTGTAAACAAATGTAAATGATGATTTGAAAAGATGGTTCCTTTCCTAGAAAATGCTATAAATGCCAGGAAACATCTTTTCCAATTTTTAAAAATGTAGAAATGTTATCAGTTGGTAATTCTTGTAGGACATGGGAAAAGTAAAGTCCATTGACATTAAATGTAAGAAATTACAAATATACTTATTAGGGGACTCATTATGTATTCGGTAAAAACTTTTGAGGACAAAAATGTGGTCCCAGATGGGGAAAATAACAAATACAACAGTTACACACGGATCTGACACGATGAATATTTCTATTTACTTGCATCAGAGGCCTATATTTATACAGCAGTAATTACAAAGTTGTTCTGGCCTTCAGCCACTTGACTACATTAAAGATAGGACACAGCTACCAAGGTCCCCTATATTTTGGAGTCCAGGTTTCTCCTTTAGAGCAATTTAAGCTGGCTTTTTAATGGCATCAAACAGGACTTCAATTAATGCTCCCTGTTACTGCATCTGACCCACCCTCCTCCTGCACACACAGTTTTGTTTTATGAGCAAGACTCTTTCCCTGTAAGCTCTCTAGATTCAGCCTGTAAACCAGGCTGCTTTGCACTCCTAAAATATGCAATCCCTTTCCCAGATGCTTGAAATGCCAAGATGCATAAAGTGTAGCTCTGTTTTATGGTCCTTCTGTCTGAATGTCACTTTCAGAGTCACAAGGTTTGCTAAACACATGGAAATATGTTTTTACAACTATTATCCAGCAGTAACTATTAGGAATCAAGGTCAAGCCAAATTAAGGTATTTAATCCATCTTCTGAAACCAAATGAATACTAAAATAATAGCTAAATAAAGACTAATAAAATGAATTTCTGTTGTATGCAGTTGTCAGGTATGGCTACATATCGTGTGCTTCTACAGCCAGCTCATACCTGAAACCCCAGGTCATTGTGTAGTAAAGAGATAACACAGAATCAAAATATGAGGAATTGCAGCTGTAATGCTCAATGAAGCCCAGCCACTCACACTGAAGTGCAATTGCCCTCTATCTAGGATATTCTTCTGTGATAAATAAGATCATTAAGTACCTTGAAACATACTAATCTCTAGTAAGGGCAAACATGACATAAATGGAAACCACTAAAGAACAAAAAATGAGCAGACAAGAGAGAAAATATTATCAACAACAAGCATTGTGAGAAGTATATTTTTACCTGGTCCTAAATCTTTCCAAAGTGCTTAGCTTTTAATCCTAAAGGCAAAATGTCACACCCATGAGATACATAAACAGACTAAACATGACCCAGATTAAAGACAAAAGCAAACATGGGCCTGAACTGACACACGGAAGAAGTTGAGATCAGTGATGCTCAGAGATTAACTCAGCCACACATTACGGATCAGGAGAGATTTGACAGCCAATGCCCTGTTAAAACAGCAGCAGCATTGCAGACCACTCTCACAAACTGAGATACCAGTTGTCTGATCAGGACTGTGAAACACATTGCTCTAATCAATCTGGTTGATCTCTTAACACAAACAATGACTTTTATTTTTGAAATCCGAATTTAGACTTCCCTGCCTACACACAAAATCCTCTTTGGACTGCAGCTCTGTATACTCACCGACACACAAACACATACAACCATGTACTTCTTACTCTTTAACAAAATGTCGTTATTTACCAATATAGAGTTCAAATGAACTTTAATCATATTCCAAAGAAAGGTCAATATTTTAAGTGTAGAGGAAAGTACTTATTCCTTTTTACATTGGTTAGTAACTCTGGGGAAGTACTGTTTTGTGAAAGTCTCCTTTCACAAGGAGACTCTGTGAACTTTGTGACTTTCTTTCAGTCAGCTACACCATCATACCATCCCTTCCCTGGAATTTCAAGGTCAGAGGACAGTGAGATAATTTCTTGAAAGTCGGCACAGGTCTAAAGAGAATTTTTTTATAATTAAACTTTCTTTAAAAACATTAGAAATCAAATGAAGGATCTTCTTTCACACAAGATGCTGTTACACTTGCATGAGAATGTCTTTATCTGCATCTTCTGTTTTCACTGCTGTCTTACATTTGTAATTGCCATATAAAGAGAGATAGAGGCAATGGGCGATTACAATTATTATCTGAACTAGTATTAAGGAGTAGAAATGGTACAGGGTGAAACACTGACATTAGAGAAGACAGATGAAGATTTGATTGATATAAAATATGGGAATTTGGACTCAGGGACTTGCATTTTACTCACAGCACGAAGCAAAACCAGACAGGTTTTGTTTATTGTTTGTTCGGACTGTAAAGTTATGAGAAAGATTTTCCACTGTGACTGGGTGTGGAAGCACTAGAAATCTCCTGAGAAAGTATCTTCTGCCCAAACATGAAAAGCCCAAGAGACTTGCCTGGATGAACTTTGATACAGCACTATAAATAATGAGCATGTGTTTGGGAAACAAGGCTGGATTCTGAGGTTTGTTGCATGTCATTCATCCCTACCTCACTAAAGAGTTAGAGGAGCAAAAGGGCTCATCTGAGGTTTGCCACCATCCTTGTATCAGATCTTGTGCTCATGTATTGTACTTGAACTTTTTAGTTCCGCTGTGTAAAATGAAACTCTCATACAGTTGCTGCTGCAGGAGGTTAGAAGTTTTTGTTGTAAATGGACAAAGGAGAGGAGAAATAAGAGCAAGCATTAAGCAGAGAAGATCTGACTTGGGCTGCGTGCTGCCTAGGACTTGGAGTTTTCCACTCCACGACTACAGGAAAATCCCACGATGTGGCTTTTCCCCTACTCCTGCCGGATATATCAAATCGTAACATGGCTTGGCTCTCTCTTTGGATACTGTGGTGCTTTCCCAGGCTGCCCATGCATTGTAGAACAGATGGTGGGACATCTCCCAAGCCTTTAGGAGCCTGCTGATCGCACTTGTCTGCACAACTTTGCATTTCTACCTTCAGATTCAGAGCTCCATAGGAAATGAGTTTGGGTAGAAAGGAATTATAGGAGAAAAAGCAAAGTATAGTGAGAAAAATGTAAGCAGTCAGGTATCTCTGGTCTCTGTATAGATCTGAAAGTAGAGCTATCCTCCCCTATCTGAAATACAAATAGTTTCTGAAGGTCTCTGAAGAAGAGACAAGACAAGGTTTCCGAATCAGAAATTTGCCAAACATGATGTTTGCTGTCTCTCTCTCCAACAGAAATAATGTTTTCTGGTTCTCCCTGACTACAAATTTAGAGAAATTTATAAGTTTCCTCACAAGTTTGGGAAGGAAATGCTGTGGCGTGTGCCAGGCCATGTCAATCCAGGCAGATTCAGGCTGCTCATGATGGCTTTGCCCATACTTTGTGCTGCTGCTGAATGAGCCAGCTCAGACACGAGCATCACAGAAATGCATCCAGGTAGACAAGATCTACATGAAACACTTGAAGTAGGATTTTACACCTTACTGTGGTAAGTCATAAAGCCACTTAGAACTTTGAACAGCACCACACAGCTACCTATAGGGTCCCTGGCTGTTTTTCTGAATGATGGCACGAGCTGCAGCTCATCAGGAGCCATTTTGTTCCCCAGAGGCAGGATTCAGCTGGGGGATTGGTGGCTCGTTTGAAGTTCTTTCAGACAATGCATTCACATTGCTATGAATTCACATTCACATTGCATTCCAGAAAAGAACAGTTGGACCCAGCAGTAACTACATTCAGTAATAGCAGCAGTAGCAAATGGCTGTAATCCAGATAAATTTTTTTATTGTGTACTAAAATACTGAAAACGAATTTAAAATCAAAGCGTATATCCCACGAGCCCTACCAACAACAACATGAAACTGTTTTCTGTCTCAAAAAGTGGGTCACATATTTTGCTTGTGTTTGCTTAGCACCTGTCACTGTAAAATCCTGGTCCACGACTCACAAAGCACCAGTAACAAGCAGAAATTTCTTCTTGCGCTTCCCTGCTTCGTTCTCTTACTGCAATGTGATCTGAGAGGACAGGGATTTCTTTGACCATTACTGATTAGAAAGCGTTTGAAAGTGTGATAGGCATCAAAATTCAACACTATTCATATTTTTCGCTGTTGAAGATTTAACTAAAAATACCTGTTAAGTAAAGGAGAGGAGTTCATGAAAGTGTGCAAGGCACAGAAAAATTCCTTGCACATCAGCTCAGTGGAAGTGTGAACCCCTTTGATGGCAAGACACACTTATCTTTGGCTCATACCCTTAGTTCAGCTGAGACACTTCCATAAGGCCAACTGTAAATTTATTCAGGACTGGAGAAAGCTACTATTTATTAGATGTGTACAAGCATTACTGGGAAAGAGAGGTAGTATTTAAGCTTTTGCTAATATAACATATGTTTTATAAATCTGAAATGCATTAAAGTTAGTATTACTGTGGAAAAATAGAACAGGATGATGATAATTACTAAAAACACTCATTGTAGTAATCAAGAGAAGTAAAGGTCATGCAAATGAACAACATTCAGAGAACAGGATATGAGACACTAACTTCCCTGGACGGAGGGCAGGGAAAGAGACAGGAGAAAATGTTAAAGCGGAGTGCAAAGGAAGGAAATGTGAGACAGAGTGAAAAGACAGCAAGTCTGTGTCATTTACGTCACAACTGCCTTAAACAAGAGCAGCCAGGAAGATGTTTCAGAATTTTTCCATTTTGGTAGCACTGAAATTATTTATGTATGAAATTTGTAGAGAATCATAGTAATTTAGTTTTAGAGTAAAGCACAGATGTTTGAATTCAAACACATAGAACTTGTTCATGAGCAAGATGACAAAAACGGAAACTGATGAGAACAAAATAAACTGAAGAGATCTGATCTTGTTGCTACAAATTCCTCTGTATGGATATGAACATCATATCTCTCAGTCCTTCCAGGGACTTTTCATCAGTCTGGCTATAAATGAAGGTGCTCAGCAGTTAGAGGGACCTTACTTCACATGCTCCAACAAAATGTTACTTGATCTTTCCCCTAGGTTCAAAAATAATTCTTTTACATTTCTTTTAATCGAGCCTGAAGGTCTCCCTCCTCCTGCAGCTCCTCACCAGTTTCTGATCAGCAGAGCCTAACAGAAGCTCAGTACAGTGCTGAACCCAGTGTATGGAGATTCTCCTCAGCCTGTGTGCTGCTGCATCCAACTGAAATTTCCAGAGAGGCTGGGGAGGCATCAGCCTGAAAACCTCCAACAGGAGTAGCTACGTGTTTTGATAAATCCTGAAAACGGTATTCACTACATTCATATGTAACAATGATTTGCTGCTGGCATATGTCTTAAAGAAGCTTCCTTGAAGCTTTCTTCGTGGAATTCTTTTTTCTTCCCTGAGCTGCGAGAGCAAAATCAGAGGTGTGTGGGCAATGATTTAACAGGCAATTTCTCAAGCAAGAAGTCACAAACATGATTTTTATTTCACTTACTCAGTTCAGCTCAGCCTCAAGAAAATAGAAAGCATTAAGTTTTCTAGTTAAAATTTTGTCAGGAGATACTTCTTCAGGCTGAATTCTATACTGTAAGTAAGCCTTAAATAACAATTGTTTTCTTTAATATTACACTGCAAAGATTTGATTGATTGATCCAGCCTTCCTCCTAGTTAAGTGAAAAGTGGAGGAAATCAGTGTCATCCTTTACAAAGAGCAAAGGCTGTCACACCAACCGGTTTTGTTCGATGTAAAGCTACAGGCATAGAAATTACATGCAGAAGTTAGGCAAAGACTGTGTGTAGGAGTTATCATGATGTTCTAATAATCCCTCAGTGTAAAAACATGTCCTGGGGAACTACTGACTGAAAAATAGACTATGCACATGCACAAAGCCAGCTGCATCCTTACTGCCTTCAATGTGAGAACTAAAAATCTCAGAGGTAAATTTCTATTGTTTTTCTTGCAGTAATGCCAATTCCTTTAATCTCTGTGCACCCTGAAAAGTATTTGTAGATTATTCTGCATAATACTGCTTACCTCACTGTTTACCACATGTTCCTTTATTCTTGTAACTCAACAGAAGATTTTTGGGGAAAAGCTTATGAAAAAACCCAACAGCAAAAATTTGGCTCTGAGTATAGTTCAGCTGTGACTCAGTTGAGAAAAGCTACTACTCTGCAGTTGATCAGTCACGTATATTTTAAAGATTAAATAATTCTCCTGACTTCTGGTTTACCTATCCATAAATACACATTAAAATAAACTGATGATAAAACATGCACAGGATTTCATGTCCCAATGCTCTGCTTCGATTGATTCTTGAGATATACCATTCCCCTTAAAACACACAGAGTTAGTAATTTGTTAGTATTGTTTTCCACCACAGGAAACATCTGATTTGCTGTAATTAGGCAAGGCAGCAATACATGCCATCACTCAGCAAACTGAACAGCAATCGACTTTCGTGATCGTTTGCCAATCTCCAAGCATTAATAGGAAGCCAACATTGCTTCTTTTGACGTAATCTCTGTACAGTAAATAGGGCACTTGTGCAAATTTGATGGGCTTCATTAAAGCTTGTGGAGCAAGAAAAAAAGGAAAAGATGGTGCAGTGTAATGGAGTGTAGCCTTGGGACATTCTATTCTGTGATAGTAGAGAGTTGCCAGGGGAAACTGCAAGATGCAGATGCCAAACATGTTTTGTAAGGGAAGAAACACAGATAGTGGAATGGTGTCCTTTCTTGCTCCCTTCTCTGTGTGTGATTGCAGAGCTCATATCAAATGCTCATATTACACCTTTTGTACTGTTATGTGTTGAAAGACTTCCTAGTTTTAAATTAAGTCTTAAATGAATGCTTAGCAGAAGTGTATTAGTACCAAGCTAGTACTTGTTTTGTCCAACAGCAGCTTAATTTTTAACTGCAATGCACTCGACTTCATGCATACCGTGATTCACACTTGGCAGACTATAGACCTAGGAAGAGGAGTACAGACAACAGACCTTCCTTCCTGCTGATTGTTTTGTTTGGGTTTGTTTGGTTTTCTTTTCTTTGTTTGTTTGGTTTCTGGTTTTCTTTTTTCTTCCCTCCCCCCACCCCCCTCATCTGATTAGATCATCTGGTTTTGTCCAGGAAGTGCGATCAAATTTCTGACATGGACTTACAAATTAATATATACTCTAAACTCCATATTTTTTTTGCTAAATACTACATTAAAGGTAAGACTTTCAATCTAACTAGAAACAGATTTTTTTTCCACTGTGATTTGTACCTGAATCAGGTACCTTTATTAACAAAAGTACATATGAGGAATACAACTTCACGTAGATCAATCAACAAACCAGATAACCACAAATTTTCTTTTTGTTGCTTCCTTTTACTGTATCTGGTTAGATTTAATAACTGCACCTGTGCAAAACCAATTCCTCCCTTGCACAGGTGAGCAAAGCAGAGAGCACAGGGCAGTCTTCTCATAAACCTTATACGTGAGACAGCCATCATTGACACATCAGAGAAAGAAATCTGCATTCTATGAACACCCCAAGTAGTCATTTGCAATGAAGCAGGAAGACCATAACTGAGAATTTAAATCACATTTTTTTCTAATGTGGCAGCAGAAAGCTGGCTGCCTTTGCTTATAACACTCAAGATATGAACACAATACCATACATATCACTCACCAGGCAGGGCAGGCTGGCGTTGCTTAAGTGCTGGCCAATCCTTAAAACGCATAACTAAGCCAAACAGTAAAACTGAAAAAAAAATTCTGAGGGGAAAATAATCTCACCCACCCCCCTCAAGGCAAAGCAAATAAATCCTTCCATTTATATCTAATGCACCAGCTGCCCCAACATACAGCAATCACCCCTGGATCACCACTAGAGTTTTTTACACAAGTGTTTTTAATTTAGAGTTGCATTTGTGAATATACCCACAGCACCAGAAGAATCCTGCCTTGTAATTAGCAACTCCGAACATAGCTTGTAGAATACAGCTGCAAACCTTGTGATTTTATCCTGTCTCTAAGGAAAATCATGAGGAAAAATTTTCCTTTCTTTATCTTACAGCCTAAGCCACCTAGTAAGCCTGTAATTCATCAGGTTGTGGTTCACAATGATGAGACGTGCTCTCATGTAGAAATTAGATTTATCAGATGCTGAAAGAAGCTGATCTTTACAACTGCTTAATCCATTTTGATTAAATCAGCAAGGCTCCTAGTGAAAAGCAACTAGAATATTTCAGAGAGAGCTACATGAGGATGGATTCTCAAGTCAAAAGTGCCAGTTGCGACTTTGTAATAGAAAGAAAGGCATTTCAACTAGGAACTCATGGATGTTCACAGACAATACCTAAATTTGAGATGCTCTGCAGTGTTTTGACTACCATAGTCCTGTTTTAGATCCGCATTTTTTGTATATGTCTATGCGCTTTTCCCCAATACACATTTTATGAAGCTTTTGTATACTGCTTTTATTGGGAGCCATTCAGAGGTGCTTCTATATGAACCCTATCTCTCTTACTGTCTTTGTGATTTACAGAGTGAGAAAGAGGCACAGCACTCCAGTGATTTATCTGAGACAGTGGACAAGGTGAGGCATACAGACGTGTGTTCTGTTCAGGAAGTTATGTTGTCAGCCACACACAGGCACAAAGTTATACATTCCACAAACGATTACTGAAATGAGAAATCCATCTGTCTATGAAATACTGCTACAAAGCCAAAACAAGTGAAAATTAATACCACCAGCCCCCTCAAATATCTGAGCACAAGGCTTGTTCCTAAATACAGTACAAATGCTGCGTTAAATTGGAATCTGTGGGGAGACTGGGGAAAAACTACTTCAAGTGAAATAATAGAAAATTTATCAATTTTCAACAATTTCACCAATAGCACCAGTGGATGAATGGGAATTCAAATTACTTCTAGTGATTGAAGTATCATATATTGTTCAAAGCACTGTAATTTACTCAAATACTCTGAGATCACATTTAATCCCTTGGATTGGAGCAAAGAGCAGATTCTAGACCACCTGATGAAACTGAATAGGCACAAATCTTTAAGGGGCTTTCAGCAAACTGGTCCAGCAGAAGGTATCACTGCCCATTGCAGAGGGGTTGGAAATGGTCTTTAAGGTCCCTTCTAACCCAAATCTTTCTATGATTGTCTTTTTATTTTGCATTACCCAAAGGCTTTCAGCCTTTAACTGAAATGAAAGGCTCATAAATAGAAAATAATTCAGACTAATTCTATAAGTAATATTACAGGTCTCAAAGTTATGGCTCAAAAAGCCCTGTCTTCCCTATATAGACTACCGGGGTTACAATTCAATTTGGAGAGAAAATTAAATTTAGTGGTTATCTGTAATCATTTTCCAATCTAGATATGGTATAGATAGTCAGCTTGGCACATATAAGGTTATCTATCATCTGGAGTCTTCAAATAGGTATTAGATGCATTTTCTTAATGAAATACTATAGGTTGGAGAGAAGTGATAGATGAGTGCTACTTAAACTTCTGTTGTCCTGATGTGCAGCAGTTCTTAGTAGGTCATGAGCACAGTGCTAAAATGTAACTGTGATTGAGAAATCACCTTCACATTCTACATGTAAAGATTCTGGTTTGAGACTGAGGCCCCAGAATAGGAGTATGCTTGTACTTTGAGAAAGGCTTACAGAGTCAACTCTCTGTTGAGGGCAGCCATCACAGCATCTGCTGATAGCAGTGCTCTTCCCCCTTCTTTGCCCTGGTAAATACACAGACTATAATTTCAGGAAGAAAATATTTATTTCCTTCTTTACAGTTAAAAGTTTAACATCTCTAGTTATTGTTCTGAAAAATGAGCAGGCTCTCTATCTGTAGAGAAGACCAAAGAGTAAGAAACTGGGTTTATGCTTTATGCCTGTTTTGAAGTGACATAGCACCGGCCTTCACTCTCGCAAGGTTAATATTTCCTAGCCATGCATTATTTAAAAAGTCTTTATGCGGGACTTAAAATTGGGAGAACATTAGTGACGGTCCTCTTCCCAAACTTCACGTGTCCCAAAGTCCTACAGATATGCCGGCTCATTGTCTGGATATCCTTTGGATATACACATACCTTCTGTGCCACAGATCTGCACAGAGGAAAACTGATTTTTTTTCTCTCACACAGAGTGATTAAAGTATAACTTATTTGGTAATGCCAATGGCCTTAGACATGGTTGGCCCGCCCTTATTCTTTTGGAAAGTAACAATGAAAAAGTTCTAGGGAAGAGGAACTAGCTCAGCTTTGTTCTTAAAAAACCAAAAACCTAAATTACAAAACAAAGGAACAACCAAGGAAAGGAAGAAGTCTTCCTGACAGGTTTTTGATTATGAGAATTGTTAGTGCCCTCATACTGGTCCCCAACCATGCTGTGACACAAAGTCAGACAAGATGCATCCTGCCTGGCCACTGGTTAGGAGAGTATTTTTGAATAATATTTTGTCTTCACAGAAAAAATAACCTCAGGCAGTCAGAAAATCTATTGAAACTCAAGTGCTCTACCTTACAAATCAACTTTTTTTTCAGCCAGGCATTATTTTCTGAAGAGACTGAAATATCAAGAGCCATATAATGTTCTTTGTACCATCACAATTAATCTTTAAAATTTTTCCAATGTTTTGTAAATGGGCATATGTACTGGAAAAAATTTCCTCTTGTTGACAATGCATAAGACAGTTAGCATGTATAAAACTGATGTTTAAATACTATACGTTAATAAATACCTAAGCAACTTTAGATAAGCATATTATTTGCTGAAGAGACCACACACCTGTATACTTTTGGGAGCAACTCTATCATATTCAGCTGAGAGATGATCAAGTGAAGAAGCAGTTTGAAAACCAACTTGTAAAAGACATCCATCTAAAATAAAATTACTTTCTGTAAAGCTTCCTAAAGTGCTCAAAGAAAATAAAGGCACTGAAACAACAAAAAAGTAAGCAAATTTTTGCTCTTGAGTTCATTATGAAGGAGCTTGAGTGAGCCCTCATGCTGCGTGACTTTTATGTGGTAGGCACACCAGATCATCTGATGAAAACTGAAAATTCATTAAAGGAGGCTACAGAACAAACTGTTAATGTTTATTTTGTCAAATGACAAGATCCAGGTGCTGATGTGTAACCTCCTGCCTAGAGCTGCTTGGTGCCTGAAGAGTGGAAGGTAACCAGCATGGCAGCTATTCAATTAAGTGGTTTCAGGAGTGGTTTGGGGGGGCAAGGGTTTACGAGCTTGTAAGTTTAAGGCTTGGTCAAATTGGTAGATATTAGTTGTGAGCAACTCAATACTAGATGGAATATGATACATGTGCTACTAGGTATTGCAGTTTGTTTTCTTAACAAAAAGATTTTAACTGGGTAAAATGTATACTACTGCTCAAGTGATAGAGAATTTTGTGTCTCCTAATTTCAAAATGCTAGTTTAGATGGACAGCCCTTTGGCCTAATCTAGAACGGCAGTTTCTGACCAAAAGGTTTTCCTTATACCTGCCATTTTCATATTAAATGGAACAAAATAGATCATCTTCAATTAAACCTGTTTTTCTTGCTCATGTACTTTAGGTTTTATGTCAGATATTTGGGAAATCACAATGGAAGTGGGACAGTACTCTTAATTCTGACTTTAACCTAGGTGATTTGTATGTTAATTAACTAAATGGAACATATATATATTACTTAGCGCAGAGACTGAGAAACCTGGGGTCAAGTCAGAATATAAAACTATATATAGAAGTGCATATACAAGGAATCGTTGGACTGTTTTATATGGCTTAATGCATCTTTAAATTACATTAATCTGCTAATCTGCCACAAACAAGTTCAGAAACAAAATCTCCATAGGCTGATTTCTGTAACTTGCTTTTGTGTAGCATAAGTTGCAACTTGTGCAGCATGTAGTTATCACTTATCTTTTTTAGTTCCTTGTTTTGAATCTTTCTATTCAGATATCAATGCTCCAGACATGTGGTCTCATAGGAGAAATAATAAGGCTTTTTCCTGACTGCATAAGACCACTTCTCCCCCTTAAACCTTTTCCCTGTACTCCCATTACATCATAATGCTAGACACTGTTATTTCTCTGAAGAAAACAAAATTCTACCATTATTGCTTCTTTTAATAACTGTGTAAATTCCAGAAACTTTCAGTCATCAATTGCTTGATAACCTCTTGTAATCAAAAAGCCTGCGTTATTCTTCTTATACCCTTTTACAGTCAAAATACATTTGTTCCCATTATTTAGTACTGCAAAAAATTGTTATTGATAAAGGATATGACATTTTGGCAATACATATTATGTTAATTGTTGTTTTGAAAGGTATTCTATTAGCTGTAATATGAAGTTCCATGTCATGTATATCACTTCAGACAGATTCAGGCTTAAACAAAATTTATTTGCTCTATGTTTATATTTAAAAAAGATTTTCACTGAGGAATTACTTATTTATTCCAAGATGAATGCCTAATCATACATGCTTAAGACAACAAACTCTTGTTGTAAGATGGTACAAACAAAAAAGTACACTACTATTCTATTTTTGAAGCATTTTTCATCTGCTTTCTATTAGTTTCAAATGTATTCTGACAAATATTTCAGAACAACTCTAGCTAGTTTAAAACATCACACGTTCAACATGAAGTTTGCACCTTTTTATGGGTCAGTCTCACCAGGTAAGGTTTTCCAATATAAACAGAAAGTGTATCCCAGTGCTGGTTCTACCTTTCTGTTCATTCTAGCAACTATGCTATAAATGCTGTCAGTATTGTTAAGTCTTTCTGATGGGGAAACAAACTGATTTCTGAATTTCTGAAAATTAACTTTGCTTATTTAAGAGCAGAACCAGCGATACGAATACAAGCTTATAACTTGAGTAAGCTTCTCTGATTACATCTGAGTATTCCTCCATTGCCTGCCTACCAGATGAAGCCTGGATGTGAATAACTTGACTGATCATCAGAGCTCTGCTTTGCTTCCTGGAGGGGAGGTAAGGGCTTAGTTTGTGCCTCTCGGGTTTTCAAATTAAATACTTCCAGTGTGATCCGGGTGTATCCAACATAACTAATTTCTGAACACGCAGAGAGATTGAAAAAGAAACCATAGTTTGAGGCGTGAACAGCCCCATTCATTGCAAGACTGTTACCTCATGTAAATAGTATTTTAAAATATCAGCACTCTTTTAACTGTTTTGTTACAGAAAGCATGTAAAAACAGATGGGAAGTACAATAGGAAGGTTCATGCAATGTGCTCTGAGAATTGCTCTTTTGAGAGACACATTTAACAATACGTGGTAAAAGAGGATTTTTTTTTTTCTTTTTTACTCTTTTTTAATAAGTTCTTTCAAAGAAGACAGACCCAATTTTCAAAATGTGCTCTTGTCAAAGAGTGAGTTAAAGCACGGGTCTGGCTTTGCTAAATGGTAAGGGAGATTCAGACCCCTGGAATCAACTGCACATATAGGAAAAAGGAAATACATAATGTGATTCATAAAGTTATTGCAACTGCCAAGCATTAATACCAGAACAAGCTTATTGCTTTACAAACCCAGACTTACTGCAAAGCCAGGCACCATGCAAAGCCTAGTTTGGAGCTGACATGATTTACCTTTGGCTTCATCACCATCACCAGCTCAATAACTGTATGTGCTGCTTTCTGTGCTGTGTAATGCATGAAGCTTTTTGGATATTATGCTATGTAAGTCAATCTTATGATGGAATACCAAATCACCAGTGATGATGCCCTGGCACACAGACATCTTAAAACTCACTTTACTTTTGTATTTCCTACTATTTATTAGGATTTCTGTTACTTCTAAAAGGCAGTTGTAGAATTTTCTTTCTACTGAAAAAGGATGATTTGCAAATAGTCCAAGACCAAATTTGTTCTTGTCTAGTTTGCACTTCTTAGAATTGACTCCTGGAGCACCTTCTGTTTATGCTGTGGTTTGAGAAAAATATATCAAGTCAGTAGATTGAACTCACTGACAGTGAAAGAATGTTATGACAAGATTTTTTACTTCAGTTCCATTTCTTTAACTTATTTAATCACGTCTCCTTAAAAACATACAATATATTCATTTGCCTGTAATAGTATTGCAGTGAAGTTCAAGAGGTCTGTGAGACAAAGCCATTTTCAGATATTTTCATTAACTATATTTAGCTGCCATCTTAGGCAGTAACTGTAGTGCCTCCTTTCTCTGAAATAGGAAAACCCAGGGATGAGCACCATTAGGACTGTAGGAAACAATTTTGCAGCAATTAATAATGAAATTTTGCAATTTCATTAGGTGCATAAACTAAAACATGGTCATTATTTTTTTGTCCCTTATGCAGAGCTGCATGGTTTTAGAATTATCTTTTGGATACATCTGACATGACTGGAAAAGTGCCTGTTGTACTGTTATAGACAAAATCAAAAACAGAATTCCCACATATCTCTGGTGATTTTGACATGAGGTCGTTTTGCTCTTCAAATTCATGTGGTTTTTGAATCAGAATCTTTTTACTTGATGTATGAAAAGTACATGCTTTCTGACTCCATTTTAACACACACCTATTAGTCAGCTTTAATGCACTTAACATGTAAAATATTAATTTTGTATCATCCAAAATTGTTAGCATAAAGTTCTATTCAAGTCTTGATGTTTCACAGAAACCTACTGTGTTAACAGTATTAACATTATAAGTAAAACTTAAAAGCTAATTAAAAAACATAATTTGACAAGTCCTGTTGTACAGATACTACTTTTATGAAT
The DNA here is from genome assembly GCA_013398015.1 of Oreocharis arfaki. NCBI lineage: Eukaryota > Metazoa > Chordata > Aves > Passeriformes > Paramythiidae > Oreocharis > Oreocharis arfaki. Next base: position 909,888 of record VZRR01009625.1, on the reverse strand, counting down.
GTTACATAATTTTATATAAATTAGTAGCATTTATATAAACCTCTTTTAATTAATTTTTTATCAGCATTTTCACTTTTCTCCAGGAGGATGTTAGTCTTTTTGCCTGAATTAGTTTTTTCACTCTATTAAATGCTGGCTGCACTTTTCTTCCTGCCCTGTTGAGGTTCTGTAGCATTCCAAGGCAAGTTCTAGAGCCTCTTTCCAGGTGTCTGCAAGGGTTTCTTGCAGCCTGTGACCAGCCTTTTCTGATTATTCTCTTGTCTGCTGTGACACCAACAGAGACAGGTGAAAATTGCTGTCAACAACAGTAATGAAAAGGTTGGGCATTTCCATTCCATCAGCAGTGAGCTGTGATGTGAAAGGTTCAGACTCCCTTCCTCGCCGGTGAAAATAATGTTATCTTCCTTAAAACTTCTTTGTCTTTTTCGTCTTCTGCCATCAATTGCACAGAAATGAGTCACTGCTCCTGTTCCTACCTCTTTATTCTAAAACTGGAAACAGAAGATGCTCTAGCTATTCTAGGAACTGGGTATTGGTCCACACCTTCTGAACACTTAGTAAACACGCCAGGGAAGGAAAGACAGAAGCTGCTCATCTTGGAAGTCAGAAAGTACTTTGAAAGTGATATTTTGTCAGTGTAACATTGAAACATTTATCTCTGATGCAAAACTGGACCAAAAATGCATGTACTGGATAACTTTGTTATTTATTGTCTCTCTTCAGACTTCTCTCACAGTGTCATTAATGATAACGGTACTTCAAAGACAAAGAAGAGATTAATCTAATGATCCACTCCTATGAACTGTTCATCTTAGACAGGCCCTTGAGCCTGTCATCTACCAAACTGTCCCTTTTTGAATGGGCTCAGATCCTGAAACATCCTATTAACTTTGAGGACTGACTGCCAGAATATGTGTGAATCATTTACTGTGAAGTGATGCTTGAAAAAACCCAAATAATAAAAATAAATTACTTCAAATATTGGAAGAAGATTCTGCAGTTCATTTTCATTACAGCAGTTGTTTTTTGTGACTCAGGAAGTACAAATTCTTCTATAGACATTTCTGCAATACTTGAATTCATGCTACTCCCCTCTGCCTATAACTCTTATGACTCCTTTTTGGGGGGGGGGAATGGATTTATCTTGCTTGACTTTAACGCTCTACCTTGTCTTGAATTAGTTATTAAATTAATGTAATTCTAGCTGAAGAACAGTAGCCGAAGAACACGGAGCAAGGATTTTATATTAGTTATAATTGAAAATTATAAGGATACATTTCCAAGACTATTAAAAAGGCAGTATGGCAAAAAACTTTGTGTCAGTTTGCAGTAAAAATGAAAAAATTATGGGCTACACAATTACCAAGGGCTTGATATGCTACTATGTTTACAACATACATCAAACAAAGTGTAACAGTAATGATTAAGAGTGCATGTGGAATCACAGAGTGCCTGTAAAACTGGTTTATGAAGTTTAAATGCCAGGCTTTGTAAATAAAGTCACATTGATGAAGTATCAAGAAGGGACAGGATTGTATTGCCATGAAATTCTGATTAGTTTTGACACAAAACCAGATTAAATGAGCATATAATGGCAAAATCTGTGCTGAGAGGACTACAGAAGTGAAGTTAAATGTCAGAAATATAGACAATAGTTTTCCCTTTTCCTGTTCTGGGTGCTGTAAAATTAGGATTCGCTATTTGAATCCTTTGCATGAGTTTAAAGGCTGAATCATTTTCAGGGAAGAAGGAATAAACATATGCCAATTATTTCAAAAATTACTGGTTAATAATCTGGTAAGATTGAGGGCTTCACACAGCAGCAGGTCTTGAAACAAGGCAAATTATTATTACTAATATACTTTGGCTAGTCATGCTGGTATTATTTAGAATCTCATGTTCACATAACCACTCTTCAGACTCACTATTTTTCTGCTTTTGTGAAATCAAACATTTTTGATGTCACCATTTATCTCAGTTGTCAGGATAAATTTCATGTATGATGACCAAACCTTACTTGTTCCTCTTTGAGATCTTGCTTAAAGTGGAGGAGAGGCTTTAATCAAATATGCAAGATTAGGACCAACAGTAAATGACAGATGTATTATGCTTTCTGCTTTTCTCACAAGTTCAAGTAGTAAATAAGATTTTTTACAAGATGCCACATAATCAGGTGGCAGAGGCTTTCAGCAGATATAAAAGGATTAGACATATTCACGGAAAAACAGGTCTGTAAGCAGTATCAGGAAGAGGCAAAGTTCTGCCCTCTGACATCTCTGATACAGCAACTGGAGTGAGTAATGGCGGGGTAGAAGGGGAGAGGGTGACTGAAAGGCACCAGGTTTGCATGTTCTCCCTAAGCTGCGTCTCCAACTGCCATTAGAGTATTAGGATAGGTGGATCATCAACGTGACTCAGTAGGGCAAGTCTTATGTTCAAATAGGGATGACTGAAATTGATAGGGGACATTAAAATAAGATTAGTATAAAAATGATACAAAAGTGAGTTTGGTAACACAGGACATAAGGCAAAATAAATCTTACAATGGACACTCAACCACAATGAATATTGCAAGGACAGATAAATAATACATAGGGGAAGAATAATTAGAAATACACAGATGCAAAGAAGAATATACAATAAAATTTAGAGAAGGAAAAAGCAACTTGCCACAAATAGGAGAGAGAGAAATGTTAAATATAACTGTTAAGAATCATAACCAACAACTAATAATCATAACCAGAAATTAATATAGAAATTATTGTGGGCAGTATGACTTTGGATTTATGTGCCACTGTTAATCGTAAGTGAACAGATTATCTAGAAAAATCATCTGATGAAGTGAAACTGATCTTATTAAAAATCTCCAGCTTGACTTCATGTGCTAGGTACTGGAGCCAAAGATACAATGAAATATCTGAAGATATTTCTGAAGAATAGATAGAAGTGTTGAGGATCTTATTTTGCAATAACTTTAGTAGCATTAATACTCATAATTCCTTTAAAATAAACACACATGCAAAGTCAAGAGATCTAATACACTGGGCTACTTAAACAGTGCTTCATTTTAAGTATCTGTATAACTCCACATAGTTTAATTAATTAAGCTGTATTTAAAATTAGTAATACTCTATTAATTTTCCTTTAAGTATAGTTCTAAATACTTCAATAAGCAGACTAGCGAGGATTTGCAGAAGAGTGATTATTTATGAGCTTGGAAGTTTGTTACAATGAAAGTCCTAATGAGCTAGATACAAATCCAAGTTCTGTTCTCAGTTATACTGCTGTAAATCCAGAACAATTCTACTGATGTCATTGGGCTCTGGGGTGAGACAGACAGAAAAGCATGTGTTTCAGTACAAAAAGCTAAAAGAAGACTTAGGCTAACACAGGATATAACTGGACTAAGTCAATGAATATTTTTGCTCTAAAAGCTAAGCAAATACTTTTCTCTCCCTCCAAGTTTGCTGTAATACAAAAACACTAGTCAAATTACATATCCAGCCAGCAAATTTTCAAACAAGAAAACACGTGTGCATGTGTCTACAGCCTATCTTCACCCTTTGGAAAGAAATCATATAGCTTTTACATGCAACACACGAATGCAAATGCCAACACCCTTGGAAAATTTCACGGCACACGTAACAGGATGAGACAAGAAGCTGCACAGTACTTGGCGCATCTCTTCAGTCCTATCAGTCTTCCAGACTGTTATGTGCATCAGGCTAGCCTGCTCTTGGGTGAGAATTTATGCTACTCATACTGTTAGTGAAGTTATCCTGGATCGATATTGCTGAAATCAAAAGCTTTCTAGATGTTGAGAGCACTGAAAAGTCTGCCATGACAAGAACTTAGAAGCTATAGACAAAGACAGCAAAGATGCAGGACTTAGGGCAGATGATAAGGCTGAGTGCAAACTCTTTGGAAGCATTATTTAATAAAGGCAATAGAAGGACGTAGAGCCCATCCACAAGAGGAATTGTTCAGAGACAAATGGAGAAAATGAAGCTTACATTTAAAGAAAGGAGGTGTCTGCTGAACATCATGATAAACCTCATATATCTTACACCGGAGAACTCTCTATATCTGGTTCATAGTATATCATTGTACAGTTAAGAAAAGTGGGCTGGACAAAGCAAAAAAAGGATAAAAAGATGAAGTATTAAGGAAATCTGCAGTGCAAATAGGAATAAACTGGGCTAACTTATAAAGCACCATAAGTTTAAATGGTGTTCACAATTTAGAGCAAGAAACATTTACCACATTTAATCAATCACAACTTTTCAAGTTGCTTTCTTTGTCCTCTCCTTAGTCTATTAGCAACCTAGTAAGGGGATTAGGTCACATCCCCTGAAAGCAGTAATAGTCTTCTCAAACTCCCTCATTAAAATGATCTCTTAATAGATATTTTCCCCAAAGTAAAGTATTTATTCCATCACTATCACTAACAGTTCAGATTGATGAAAAAAAATGTTCTAGACTTACAGGTTTGATCTGGACAGTGTGAGCTTCAAGGTCTTCAAGGCTTTTTCAGGTGCCTGAAACGTGAGCTATACAATTACAAATCAGTTACACCTGACTCACAGCTCATGGAGTTAAACCCGTGCCCAGGCAAGATGCTTCACTCTGGATGTCACAGTGGCTCCCAAGGCACTTTTGGCTTCAGCTACTGAGGGAATGCCTTCAAGCTGCGAGTGCTATTTCTGCACCACAGACTTGGCAGGAGCCAGACTCACTTTGGTGATGTCTACAGAGCTGAAGAGAAGAGGTCTTGCTTTGGTCTAGACTGATCTGTATATCCGCCTCAAACTGACTTAAGAAGAGTCTAGTTTCACATACTTGTCAGTCTATTTCTCTCAAACTGCATTTTGGACACTGAGTAAGCTTTGCTGCAGTATTTTTCATCTGTTGCAGAGGCTTTGCAAATGAAATATCATCTGTAGTTTCACTTTTTGTTCCTAATGTGATTTGAAATAATTATTTTCATACTTAATTTGGATCAACTACTTACATTAATAAGCAATGACTAGTTAATTTGTAACATCAGAGACTTTCCAAACACTTTCCAAGCAGTCTTCATTTAAGAATATTTGTTGCCTTTTGTAACTTCCTTGCTTATCTGTTATGATATTACACTAATAATGAGTCAATTTCTTGCTTATTTAAGTATAATCAACAAGTCATGCTGAAACCAAATTGCCTCAGGACTTTTTCAGTTATCTTCTCTTTTCCCAAGCTTCTTGCAGAAGTTATGTCTTCCTGACCTATTGTCAAGCCAGCATATTAAGCATATTGCAATCTCAAGTTGAGAACCTACTGTTGTATTATAATTTAGATATTAGGGGCAGATCTGACAGTGAGTTGAGGAGCTAAAATGGCAGTTTAGGCATCTGAAGTCACACAATCAGAGAATGTATCTTGAGTTGGAAGGGACCCATGAGTCCCTTGAGTACAAGTCCCTGTTTCATGCAGGACTACCTAAAACTAAACCAAATGACTCAAAGCATTGCCTGAAAGAACTTGGGGAAAATGCCTTAGGTGGTGAGGAGACAGTTCTTCCTCCTTGGCCTTTCAACGATGATATGAAAGCCCTAGGATTTTGATTTAGTTTAAATTCGAGTTAAGGCCTAGTGCTTTGATTATCTTTATCTTACATTGCTGGAAAAAAAGGGTTCTCACTTTGGCCTATGATTCTACAACTCAAGTGGGATACAAAGAGAAGAGAGGTTTTTCCTAGCTCTGATAATTAATGTTGAGCTGTGTTAATCCCATGTCTTCAATAATGTATAACAAAGCAGTTGAGCATTCCTCACAGGGCTGTGCTGGGTTTTTGAAACAGTCTTAGGTTAGATCTTTCTCTACCTTGAGATTTTGTCATTGTAGTAAATAAAAGACAACTAAGCAAGCAAACAGACCCACAAAGCCAGAACTTCAGATGGCCTTTCAGAAGATCCAGTCGTATTTATTGTTAACAACTGTAGTTTTTAGAAAAATAAGGACTCTTAGCATATTCTTAATTTTCTTTACAAGTTAAAATACTACAGCTGAAGTGATTATACTTGTCCCAGTTTAGGAATGATATTCTTCAGTGTAGCGCTCCCATGCTGCAACTTGCTCTCCCTTCCCTCCTGAGGGTGGCTGGAGAGGAGGATTGGAGTTATAAAAGATAAAGATCACAGCCTGAGGTAAGAATAATTTACTGGAAACAGCAATGAGGTAAGAACAATAACAGCAACAATACTAATGACAGAGGGTAGAAGAGAAGAAAAGATCCAGAGAGAAAAAAGCCAACCTGGTAATAAGACAATATTGGATGGCTCCCTCTGTCATATTTTCTCAACAAGCAGGAGTCCCTCCTTTCTGGAAAAGACTCCCATTTCCCCATCCCCAGAAATGAAGAGAGGTGTTACAGAACAACCTCTGTGTCCTGGCCATGCCTCCTCCTGGTTACTGCAAAAAATTTTCCCTGTCCTGGCCAGAACCAGGACAGTCCTATAGCATCAAACATTTAAAATCCGATGAATCATGATGTCAATAAATTGGCAGAATGATACAAAAAAGCCCTAGTGAATATATTATGAATAACATTAAAAGCCTGAAGTCAGTGGGAATTTTACCATTCAACATGACAAGGTTCCACTGAAACAGATTATTTTGTTGCTTTTCAGCATTTATCATTTATTTATACTCTGGTGCTATTCAGAGGCTTGGTATTTTATTCATAGAAGAGCTGTGAGTCCCAAAACTAATTCAAAAGTTTACACAAATGAGCATTGGTTGCATTTTGTCTTATTATTAATTATTTATTGAGGCTTTCTTGTAGCAATGTCATGTATCGACTCAGAGGACAAAAACAATAATGTGACTCAGTGAATGACAGTACATTTCATGTAAGTGAGCACAGAAAAAGCTATCTAAAAACTGAAATTTATTTGCATAAATTATTTGGTGAATAATTATGACTAACAAGGGCATTAAAACAAAATCTGTACCATCACAGAAGATGGCAATAAAAAAAGCAACCAAGAACAAGATAAATCATCCTGTGCAGAGTTCTGTTGTGCTACAGCTGAGCTGCCACTTGTTTTCCAGCTACATCCCACCAGCCTGGCTTGAGTACTTCAAGTTGCTACAAGTTGCTGCTGTCTTGTCTAAATAAACCACTTACAATAAATGGTTCAAACAATTCAAAATCTCAGAACACATCAGTTTAATAATAGATACTAACTCCAGCAGTTTCCAGCTGTCTGTCACTCCTTACTATGCACTTTAAAAGTATTTTAAATTAACATGTTTAATCATAGTAAAAACATAGAGACAAGCAATGTTTTACAAATGTTTGAAAACACAGAAAAAGATCAACTAAATTAATACACGTGAGTTATTTTTTTCTCTGTGGTACTCTTGTTTGACACATGCAAAGTAAGACCAAGAATTAATTTGCTGCTAGCAATTTCTCGTCTTCTTTTCTCATTCTGTCTAGGTTTTGCTATGGCTGAATGGTAGTAGTATAAACTAGATTTAGAAGAAACTACCACAGTTTTCTGCTATGTGATGTCCTGCTGGTTTTCCTGTGTGAAGTTGCCATTCAATGAAATAAATCAAATACAGTGCAATAAATCCAAATACATTTTAAATGCTCAGCCTGATTTCCATATTGTTGGGGAGAAACACTGTCATTTTCTTCTTCTGACTGAAATCAATTTAAAAGAGGAAGTAAAATCTGCAGAAAATGAGGACTCTGGCTGAGTTCTATGTAGAGTACCTCCCCCCACACCCCAGTTTCTGCCCCAGGTTATCACCAGGTGTTAAAGAAAGCAAATGCAGAAAATACAAATATTTATGTTAACTTCTAGAGAAACATGAAGTAGAGATAGAAATTGAATGTTGTGGACATTGGTTCCTTAAGTGGAACACAAAGCTTCTCTTATATTAACTTTTCCCTTCACAGAACATAAGCTTAAGACAGGCTTAGGTCAGGATAAAAATATTAAAAACTGTATCTTCTGTTGGGTGTCTGCTTCCACTTGAGAAGGCCTCCTTGCCAGGAATAAATGATGACAATTTGATCTGCTTTGGGATCCACCAAGACTCTGCTTGCCCAGATTTTGCTCTGAATTTTAACGTTATGGCTGACCAATCTATACTACAAAATTGTGATTTATGTTTGAGCTATAGTTTCAAGTTGTGCTTTTCTCTCTATTTTTTTTTAAATTTTGTTTTGTTTTGTTTTACTAGAAAATCATTGTAGCTTCTACCAAATAAGGTTTTGAATAAGAAAAATTTGTGCATTCCTGAAAAAAACAAAGCTTTTTCATTAAGTTACCCTCAATGATGCAATGTTTGACTTACTCCATTTGGGATTTGGTTGATGCTGAGTGAACTTGCTGATGTACTACAAAACATATTGTGAAAACTCAGCAAGTACTCTGGATCTACAACGCTTCTGTTCTCTTGTAATGAGATTATGAAAGTATTTGTCTCAAAGAAGCTTCATCAAAATCAACACACCAAAGAATGGGGGTAATGTAAATTACAGTAGAGAGAAGACAGACAACTGCTTGGACAGAAAATAGAGGAGAAAAAAGCTATTTCTGGGATAGCGCCAAAGGGCCTCAGTAAATTATACTCAGAAGTAGGCTGAACCTAATTTCCTTGTTTGTTTTAAAGGCCGCACTGAGGATTTATGTAGCTTGCAGTGCTTGTTGTCAGTAGTTTCAAGTGGCCATGTCCACCCAAACTGCAGGATTTCAGTCATGGAAATACGTTTTATTATTTTCACAGTCTAAAACATAGTCTTTACCTCCATACATATATGTACTCCAGGATTTTGTAAAAGTAAACTTTTGAAAAACTTGAAATCATCATAAAATCTTTTCCAGATTTGTGTTTGTTTTTTCAAATGCCAGTGAGGGTCTGTATACATTATAGAAATATATTTATATAAAACAAAACAGGGAAAAAAATCCTTAATCCAAATGCATTGAAAATGACACATTTTTTCTATGGCAAGTTTGTTCAGCTGCTATCAATAAGGTCATTATTTAACTGTTTTCTAGATGGAGAAAATTTATCTTATAAAAATGTTTTATTTTGTTTTTTAAAGGACATAGTTCAACTTTGGCTTGGCTTATGCAGTGGGGTACAGCAAATCCTTTTTCTACAAACAAAGTGTTCCAATTTACTGCCCTCGATAAGATCCCCAGGCTTGCTTAAATTGTTTGAAGTGTTAGAGGTGCAACCTGTGCCAAAAACTAGGCTAGAACAAATATTGCATGTATTTTCAATTTGTGGGTGAATGTAACATAAAACAGTTTTGGTTGTTAGGCACATTGCAGGCAGGCTCTGCAGGCTTCCCACACACATTGCTACCAAAGCCCTTCAGCTCCGACAGTTAACACCATATGATGTTCCACTCTTGAATTACCTTGTGAGCAGCGACTGCCAACTCGGTCTGTGAGTTTTGGAATATTCAAACCCTGCAGACCTGATGATTGGTTGGGTTTTTTGGTTTGTTTTCCTTAGCACTACGCTCTTTACACGCTATGAACGTCTGCTCGCCGTGAAGGATTTCTTCTGCATGCTTAACTTTGCCTCCTGGAAAGCCAATTTTGCTCAACTTACTTTCATTTAAAATCAGGAGACACCTTATTTCTAAGTGAAGCTACTGGATTTTTTTCTGCACCTTCTATTAATATAATAAACTTGTGTTTACTGAGACTACGAATACATAAATTGGTCTTCAGTCTCTTTCTAAAATTTCTTAGTGCTTAAGAAAATGGTTTACTGTCTGTATGAGTTGACTCAGTTGGCTATTAAAACAGATGCAATCAGTACCTTGAAATGTAAATGCCCCAAAAAGGGTCTCAGACAAAAAAAAAAATTCTTCTTCCAGCAGTACTGGAAAGAAAAAGCAGCAGGTTGTGGGGAGGGAAAGGATAGTATGCCTGGTTTTATGCATTAACTTAAATTTATATTGGCTCATTCTTCATTACACACTAGACATTTTCCAGTTTTGTTCCACAGCGGTCAGATGAAGAAACCTTAGAGGATGGAGAAAACAGGCAAAGTAAGGATAGGCTGCTTTGGAAAGACACTGAAGACCAATGAACACCTAATTTTGTTCTATGTTGCCCTGTATCATTTGTCCTACGAGAGCTCTGCATCACTTGTGGCTTTGGAGCATTTGTCATAGCAACCAAATAAATTGGTACATGCCTAACAAGGCAAAGTGTTGTCCAGTCATACTTCCTTCAGACTCTTGCTGTCAAAAAAGATTTGTAACAAAGGCTATAAATAATAAGGCTATAGCTGTAGTCTGTGTGCAGAGAAAGAAACTTCAAAAAATCACTATTGCACATACATGTAGAAATAATTTTGGAAATAGTTCTGGAAATTTAATCCGTACACCTGTAGGATTGGAGAAAGTCATTAAATTAATGGTGTCAGAAAACCTGCATACCACCTACACACCAGTAACATCAAAAATGCAGAAAAACATATCCAGCTGAAGCAGTGCAAGGAATCCTAATTTTATTCTACATCCTTAAGTATGTTTTATTATCCTAAGACAATTTACATTAAACTCAGAGTCAAATCAAGCTCCCTAGATGTTCAGGGTGTTTTCAGAAACAAGTCCTGCTGCAGGTTACCACCAAGAACACGTCGGCTTTTGGATAGGCATCCAAAAAAATTTTAAACACATGATCCTTTTTAAAATGTAACAGCAACAGAACTCATTAATTTAGGCCATCTGACACAGATGCAGCTTTTCCTGCCTACTTTGGCCAGTGGTGCTAAAAGAACCTCTCTTCTATTCAGCCTCATCCCGCTCTCAGAGTCGGAATTTTGTAGTTACCATACTACTTAAGGATAGCTCACCGCAGCTGTCCACTGCGCTTAACCACCACGTCTGCAGAGTTGTGCTCTTTCCCTCTGGTTTGGGGAAGTATGAAAGGGGTAACCATGAAAATTTGACAGTCTCATTGTTCAGCATTGCTTGAATGTGGTTAACACCCAAAATTGGAAACAAAGTATCTGCAGGAAGACAATAAACTAATAGAATGCTGGTTTTATTCCAATTACAAACACCCTGTTTAAGTTTATTGGATAGATGTCTCTGAGCATTTACTCAGTGAGAGAGTTCATATTCACCCAGCCAAAGTTCCTTGGCCCTGGTTCATTCTTGGGTTTTGCCTCTGTTTGTCCAAACCTGTTTATCAGGTTCATGAGGACACTAAGCCCACCCTTTTCAGCCCAACAGCTGTGTCATTGCCATTAATGGCACTCAAATGTTTGTGAAGGTGTGACCGGTCTTCAAAACATCCTTCCTTGTTTCTAAGTTTAACTAAAAGAATTTATTTGCAAAATAAGCATCTCATAAATCCAGTCTATTTTGCTGCTTTGCTGAGCCTCAACGCAGAGCAGCTGCCTGCTTCTCTGTGTTGCCCTCCATCCTTAGTATCCGTTCCTCCCATCTTTTCATCCTTTTTTAAAATAACACCCATCCTGTCTTCAGTTTGCTTATATTTGGCCACTGTTTCAAAGGGTGTGTTCTACTGCAAGAAATTCCTGCATGCAGATGCACTTGGATGGACAATTGCCTGCCAGCATCTTTCACCCATGCTTTCTCTTCGAGCAGCAAGGGAAATGAGGTGAGATGGCAACACTGTCCTGTGCTCATTACAGGTCTGTGAAATTTCATCTTTACCCTGTCTCATTCTTTCCCTTTCTTCAATCAGAAATAGTGATGGGAGGCACAGAAAAATTGTGTCATTCACACACTCACCACAAGTAGATACAGTAGAGAGAGTATCAAGAGTTCAATTATCCAGAGAAAATGATCCTGATGCTCCTTGTTAAAGGCACCAAAGGGAAGCAGCAGACATCTTAGCTGAGCAGACTGTGCTGCCTTGAATGGCCATCAGAAAAGGAAGAGAGGACTGAGAGAATATTGATTATGTGGCAGTTTAGGAGGTAGCAGGACTGAAGCACTGTTCATGTCGACATAGTTCAACAATCTTTTCTACCCTGTGACAACCATGCTAATCCTCCATGCGAGCCTGACAGGCTTATCTACCCCAGCCTGGCTTCCCAAGTGAAAAACCTGCATAAAAAACCAGTATGAAATAGTGTTTTGTAACAGCATTGCTGTTTTGGGAGTGAATTACACCTAGCCATCCTTCAACGGGAAAATAAGGCAATATTCAAAGACAGTAACTTGCCAAAGAAAATAGAAAAAAGTATTCCTGGGGCAATCCCCATGTTAGGCTAGAGAGATAAAGCAGCATGTCTTGTGTACAGGAAAGAAATTAAAAGTAGTTTTAAGTGTAAGAATTTTGTTCATCCACCATTCAGGAAAAAGAGCTTTCACACAGTGGAAAGAAAAAAAACCTTTTCTGTGTTGATCTGGTTATATGTGGCAAGAGAATCCTACCCGTTCTTGGCCTGGAGTGAAAAAGCAATGTAATTCAACTGCAAACAATAAATGACCTGGAGAAAAAGAGCTGAAAACGAGAGTCATGCCCTACAGGAATCCTGTTGTATGTACAGGATTGCTCCTTTAGTCACTATTAAGTGTTCTGATTTGGAGGAGAATAGATGAGACATAATATATCTGCAACAAGATTCAGTATGCAAATTGCTCAGGGCAAAGACCACGTCAGTTTTTCTGTATTTACACATATCACAACCACCACAGGAATTTCTGGAGACTGATATAAAACAATTACTGCTTCTAGTACTACTTCTATGGTAGTAAATGCTACGAAACCATTTACAGGAAACAGAAAACTGATGAAAATCTTCTGTAAAGGAAAAGGAATTAAAAATGGCTGTAAATTACATGGGATATATTGAGATTACAGCACTTGGCAGTTTAAGGTTCCTCTCTCCTATGGGTAATTGCTGAATTAAGCATAGAATGGCAGGTAAGGGGGTTGACATAAAATGTTGATCTTATTATCATGAGGGCTATATAATCTATTTTATGACGGAAAGAGGTTAAATGATCATCAGTAGAGATCCATTCAGCCCAGGCTAACATGCTACATCTGGCATAGATGAAAAGCTATCTCACAATTCCCAGTGCAATCCTGACAGCTACCCCTTCAGTCTTGTGCACAGTCTTGGGAGCGTGAGTGAAAAAGGTGCCTCAGCTTTGGGATTGTATGCAACTCTGCTCTTCAGCATGGCTTCATTCTGGTTCTTGGGTTTTCAGCATCTCCAAGCGGCTCAGCATTGCAGCCTGCCACTGACTGCTGAAAATGATAGCGCAGAGGCACGACCAGTCACAAAATTGGAATAATGTTTTGTCCCTCAAAACTTGAATTTTCATCACGCTGACAGTGGACTCACTATTCAAACCAGACTGAGCCTGGACACAAACACCCATTTCTGTATCAGTGGACAATTCTGAAGTCAGGTGTGGAATCACACCTTTTCTTGTGAGACTTCCCTACCTGAGGAACGAGATCCCTACCTGCTAGGCCCTAAGCAGCTCTTCTTGCCAAGCACTAGACCCAGATTCTTAACAGATTCTCTCTTGAATGTGGTATTGTGTCATATTTCTCCCTGCTGTCTCTCTTCCAGACCAGTTACCTCTCCAAGTATCAAGTGACACCATTCTCTCCAGGCATTAGTTTCTCAATTCTGTGTTGCATCTGGTGTTTATCGCTTTCCCCATGCTATCCTGGAAAGGGGAGGAGATATTTTCCAACAGGCACCATTCTCCCAAACTTTTACACGGATTAACAATACGCCAAATTTCCCCTCCTTCACTCTCCTTTTATCTGTTTCCCATTTCTTTTCAAATATGCAGCTAGTTGAAGTTGCCCTGGCTAATATGCTGACATAAGACTTGCATGTCATGCTGACATGCTGTAATTTTGTAGAGGAGAAATGAAACTACATCTTATTGTTTAGAANTAAAAAAACCCGTTTCCCCCCCCCCCCCATATTTCCTTACCAGCTTCCAATTTGATTGCTAGCTTGGTTTTTCGTCCTTCTTGCACACAGCACTCTCCTGAAAGATTCTGTGTACTTTTTTGGATGCAGAAAGCTGTAATGTTCCACCCACTGCATTGCAGTTGTGATTGAGAAATTGTCTGCAAAATATATAGGACTCCCAGAAGATCTGAGACACTATTATAAATATATTTAATGTTAATATTCTATGATAATGTTTATTTAGGAATAATCTATGATGTTAAACAGTGGCATTATTGCTCCCCACAAGGACTGTACTTCCCTCCTTTATTTGAAGAGGTTCATTATGTTTTTATTTCAATTCAGTTTGATTTTCATGAAAACAGCTAGCTGCTTATTCCTTAGCGACTGCTCTCTTACCAAAAAAATCGTGTAAAAATATTCTTTATGCCCAAAAGGCAAAGCTTGTCTTCACTCTGAGCCCCAGTGAGAGAAATGCCCACCTCAGAATGGCCCTCTGTTTTCTTGGCAAGTCTGGCTTTGTGAGACATCACTACATGTGCTATAGCGGAGCTCACAAAAGAAGTCTCAGAGAAAACTACCCTATAGGAGTTCTCAAGGGATCTGAAGAGCAGAGCCCAAGCCATTACAAAAGGTCAAGAGGTGTGTATAATACTGTAGAGAATATAAAATCACGAGCTCACATTTTCTCCAAAACATTGGCTACAATCACAGGAAACAAAACAACCACCTTACTTAATCGTGTTATCAGCAGATAAAATTTTCATGTTTCATACTTTTCATGTACTCCAAAATGATTTTTCTAACAATATGAACATCATCCTAACAACTGATGGGCCTAGCCATTATATGTTCATTTAAAGAAGATTTCCTTAATTGTTTTGCAGGAGTCTAAAATTAAGGAGCAACAGCATAAAGAGGAACAGCTTTAGACAAGTGTCTTGCTGGAAGGAGAAGGAAGGCATAAGGAAAGGGAAGAAGTTGAAGGAGGCAGAGAGAGGGAGGGAAGGAAGAAGGAAACAAAACTTCCTCTCTTAATTTCTGTCTCTACCCATCCCCAAGGAAGCAGAAAGTGATGTAATGGCTTAATTTTTTTTCCCCCAGAAAACTTGCAATAGATTTTGCTTCCAAAAACTCTTATACCTGGTATGCAGGAGAATGTTATAACAGCAGAATTCATGACATATTCTTCTTTCTGTATTGTCTTTTTGAAAAACTAGCTCTGTCAAGAACTAGTTTATTATGTGAAGAAAGTGCTCACTTTATTTTCTGGCTAGACACAATTCATTGTTTTCCTACGGGTGATGACAGATCTCCCCCGTGTTACAGCTGAAAGCGAGCAAAGAACTTTTTGATGCTTTTAGGAAAAAACCCTATAAGACAAGTAGAGAAAACGAAAGCCTGATTTAGAAACCCCTCTAGAATGTGAAAGGCAAAAAGGTGTTTGTTTACAGGTTAGTGGGGTACTGCAAAACAAAGCTGAGTGAAGAGTATTTCGACATTCACCTCTTTCTTATTTATACAAAAAATTTTGGATGTGTCTTTGACTTATAGTCCCTGCCTGTAAGAATAAGATAATTATAACTATATCTATCACAAGAGTATTTTATGTTACTTTGATATAGTACATTTTACATTAATTTGATATTTACACATATGTGTGCACCTATGTAAAAGTCTCTAGAGAAAACTATGTATTACATTCCTTGCTGCATATTATGTCTTATGATCTTTACATACCTTCTTTTTAGGTGATGAATTGCTCCTGAAACTTCTTGAAAATTCACAAAACCATTATTGGGGGACCATGGTAACAGTAATGCAGTTGTGATTTAAATCCAGAAGTTCTATCCATGAGGTAGAATGATTATATAGAAAAGAAGAAAGGTGAGCCTTTGCTCTACAAAAGAGTTTTTTTTTTTTTTGAGTTAATATTACACAAAAGGCTTCTTAAGTGAAGTGCCAGGGCATTCTGTAATTAACAGATAAAGCAGAATTCAGTATTTATTGCCTTTGGTACAAAAGCTCATAAAGGATTCACAGATATATTGGCAATATTTTGCAGAGGACATAGCAAACATCCTTCACCAGGAATAATCTACACACTGAATTCAGTATCCTCCTCTTTGAAAGAGACTTGGTGGTGACAAATCTGCCTTTAACAGTTGTTTTCCTTTTGAAAGATTTTAGAGTGATTAGAATAAAAGCAGTGAAATTATAACGGGCTTTCCTTTCTCTCTATTTGGATGGTGAAGCCAACATTCAACACTGATTTGAAACAGATTTCTTAGAATACTTGGAAATCTTGCCAGGTATTTATCATTTTGACCAAACCCAACACAGTGTATCAGAAAAAAAAAAAAAATCCTATTTGATTTTTGATTATCCTTCTCTCGAAGAAGGATTCTGGTCTGGATGGCTTGACAGACCAGAACAACAACAGCCGTCTGTTGGGTCAAATTCTGCAGTTGTTTGCTGCTTTTAAACCACAGCTTATATAAATGTAACAAAACTAAAACACCTGAGGTCTGAGAAAATCTAAAGAGTGAAGATGAAGATTTTCCAAGCAGATATATATATTTTTTCCCAGAAAATATTTGCTCCTATACATTAATGTGTATTAATAAAAAGCTGTTCATACCTTCCTCAGTCTTCGAGGGGAAAAATTGTGTGGAATCATTATGGAGTAAGGTCTTTGTCTGTTAGTCAGTGAATGCTTCATGTATACGAGCAACTTAAAAAGTAAAGTGTGCAGATTTAAGTACATACCGCCACAAAACATCTAAAGTTATTTTTCTGCACAGAAAGCCAGACTAACTTTGGCGTCTTTTTGGTGACTGCCTATACCTGTCAACAATGGATGATGATCCATGGCTAAGTCAAGACCTAAAAGGCACTGACAATAGATTTTCTCACCTTTTTATTTTCCACTGTAATCCCGATGCTATATTCTGTGTCCACTGGTGTTTGCTCTCAGCTTTCCCATTTTTCCCTACAAAATGGCAGCATCTATTTATGTTCTCCCTTTATCTTAAGGTATCAGTACAGTGCTGCACTATACTAAAAGCTTTGATGAACTCCCAAAATACTTGAAATTTTCATGGTGCTTATTTCATCAATATGAAACAAATCCAGGGTCTCACATCAAGGTAATTGGTAAGCTGGTCTTTTGGTCCCATCCATAATCACATCTGTGCTCAGACATATAATTAATTATTTCTTCAAAACCAAGGCTTTCAATTTCAGCTACAAAAACTAAACATAAAACACTGTCAACATGGAACAATTTTTGTGTTTCTAAAACCTCATTTTCCTGCACACATGCACAAAGGCTGCCGATATCAATTTTTAAAGCACAAATATAGGCAGCAAAGTTTGCCAAAAATAATTTCAAATATGTTTTAATGAAAATAAAGTGGTTGAAGCTTTCCAATTTCAACCCCATAAGGAACATCAACTGTAGCACACTTTCACAAAACAGGCATTCAAAAAAAAATCAGTCCTGAGCTTAAAAAATCTTCAGCAAAATATATTTGCTATTCAGTTTTCAATATCTGGTAACAAAATAGATGTGAGAATGCATCAGAAAAACACTGGATGTAGTCAGATTTTGAGTTAACTCTTTATCCTGATTAATTATAAAATTGTTG
>VZRR01009625.1:759139-892240 GCA_013398015.1 Oreocharis arfaki | reverse complement strand
GGGGGGGGGGTTTAGATCCTTGCTATACAACAAGGTTCAAAAATTCCTCTTAATACAGAGGAAAAGAACATGAAAGGAAAGACCTTGATGCAGAATAAAAGACAGTTTCAAGCTAAATTCTGTATTTAATGCTAATAAATACGCTATATTAATGCCACACCAAGAAACTAGTACGTAAGGCTTTCACATGCAAAAAGCAGCAGACCAGCTTTCCATGGCTACTGCTCCTTGCCTTTCACACCCGCCTCGTCTGCCAACTGGATCTATCTTGAAGGAGAGACCTTAAATCCCTGCAAGCAGACTGTAAGGCACATGCAGTAGCAGCAGTGTACTGACATTTGCTAAGCACCAGCGTCCCTCAAGCGACTGGGAGCGAAGCCATTGACGTCACTGAACAATAGGCAAAATATTTCCTCCTCCTCCATAGTCCTGAACTGTAAACACCCAGCTTGCACACAGCAGGCTGAACATTTGGGGAGAGGCGGAGAAGGAGAATGTGAAAAACTCTCAACTGATGCTGCTGAAAACAAGCAGCTGTTCCTGCATAACCAGTCTCTCCTTATTCCTTCCATTTTGCTGTGAGGATTGCTGGTTCCCCCTTAGTGTAGGTCACACAGTAAAGAAGATAAAGCTAAATTAAACTATAATTAAAAGTGTGTCTACTGAACTCACAAGGAATTTTTTTTTAAGTAAAATGCCTAATATTAATTACAAGTTTTAAAAAAGCACACTCTTTTTCTCCTGCTTTCTGCCTCTGTTATGGATAACTGCAGTATTGTAACACTCATCCATGTATTTTGGACAAGGTGTGATGGACTGAACGTGAGTGACTTTCCACCTCAGTCACCATCTCTCCACGCAGCTACATTATTACAAGTCAGAGAGAAAAACCCCCTGTAGATCAGAATTATAATTACAAAATCGCATAGATCAGTACATGCTCTAGATTGGCTGTAAAGGCTGGTTTTAAATCCTTGAGTTGGAGAGTTGTGGTTATGGCATAGGCACAAAACAAAAGGACGGAGCTAATCTTGAAAATGGAAATCTAACTACAGCTTCTTATGACTATATTAAAAAAAAACAACCCTGATTCAAAATCATTAAGATTTGCCAGCTTTTTTGACAGAACATTGTACAGTGGTATAATAGTTAAACAGTTCTGGAAAGTTGGAAATCCAGGCAACCTAATTCAGCTCTTTTATTTGCAGCCTCTGGGAAGCAGCTACAATCCTACAATCTTCCCTGTTTCCAGAGCATCCCTTGGAAGATCCCTAGAGTGCAGGAAAAGAAGAGCACTAGAAACAGGGAGTAGTGTGGTGCTGAAAAGACGTCAGAAATCCTGTACCTCTGAAAAAGCTCAAGAAAACCCTCCAGGGAGCCCTGGAAGCCATTTCAAGGAATACACCATCTTACTTGGTCCATCAACGTGAGCTAGAGAAACGGATCTCACCAGGAGCCCTCAGCCTTGAATTCAAAAGGAGGCATTGGAAGAAGCCCTCAGAGAAAGCTCCATAAAGATACTAGCTTTCTTTTCAGAGCCTGGTCTGGAAATATCAGCTTGATGTGCCCAGAAAGGATTTTGGAGTGCCAAAGAACATTCTTGTGTCACCTTATTTCTAACTGAGTAATTATGTCTATGGAAGTCAAAGCGATCCAGGCAACCATAATGTCTATCTTCCTCTTGCGTCATTTAGGCTTTTCTCCCTTTGTCCAAGGTGGTTAATAAGCCCCCTTGGACATATTCGTTCTCAAACTAAGACCAAGGAATCATGCTCATCACCATGTTCTGCAGAAGGCAGCATGTAAGAGCCAGGGAGAGGCACCTTTTTCCCTCTCCAGTGCTGCTCTCTGTTGAAGGAGGCTGTAGGTGGCACATCACATTTGCAGCATATATTGATTTATGATTTCAAGGTGCTGAACAAACAAGTAATTTTTTCCAAACAGACCATAAGCAATTGCTCATTATCCCCCATTTAATATGCAGGAAAAGTAGGTGAGCAAATAACACTCTAGTGGGCCACGATGCTGCACTAATGCTGCTTCATGTCCAGCTGCTGTGCTCGTGCTGAATTAGCTGCGCTGTTGAAACTGCCCAGCTGAAAAAGAATGAACCTCATCGACTCTCCAGAGCATGCAGCAACAGCAGACATGATTAATTGCACTTCTGGGGCTTGACACCTACTGTTCCACATGTTTTGCTCCATTTGTCGATGTGCTGGCACTGAACCTCTGCGCCCTGTCTGTGCTCTCACACAGAAAACAGGGGCTGAAATGCAGCTTCTCATCTTAACAGGAAAAAGGCTTGTGAAAAAGTAACTCTTTGCTGGCTTGCTTTCCTTCTTTTTTCCTCTTTGTCATTTTTGTCTTTGCATGGGCTGCTCTATGGTCAAATACTGTCCTTCCACTGAGCTAGGTGGCAATATCAAAACATGTAGTGAAACAAAAATAGCTAGATTAAATGAATAAACTGCTGCCTGACCTGACCTTTTCAGACAAGTATGTGTAATACTAGCATAAAATGCTGTATTTCTGATGTGATCAAATCTCACTCTTTCTTTACTTACACCTGAAAAACCACCTACAATGCAAAGCAATGCACACCTTATTGGGGACTGGGAAAGCCTTGTACAGCTTTGGGAAGCCAAATATGTTGAGATATATTTGGAAGCCTGTGTTTAGTGAGTGTAGCCTCGGCTGCACAGCTGAGAAAGTCTCAGATCTTTGTGTATGACCCAGTCATATCGTAGTCTCAGAGAGGTGTTTGAGCAAGTGTCTTTAGGAATATTGTTTTCCACAGGAGGAAAACTCAGGCATCTGGATTTGAATGAGGCCAAGACCCTAGGACAACTCGTAAAAATATTTGCCATTCAGTCTTATGTCTATCTTGGCATCTTCCTGGAGAAGTACTATTGCTGGAAGCCAAGTGCAAACTAAGAGAGAGTTACATACTCTTTGGGGAATAGCCTAAAAGAACAGCCTGAAATGTTAAGAACATTTACTCCATTCATAGTAATGCATTTTTTAAGCATACCTTTAGGCAAACATTTGTGCATTTAAGTTTTGCTAGTACAAATACTCAAAGAAAATACATCTTATTTTGGTTGCTTGCCCACACTGATGTGAACATCATTTGATACATTCTTACACTTGGTAGCTTCCAAGGTTTTCCAACTCTTCCCTTTCACATAGCTAAAAACATATTTCTCAGTAAATGCTGTATATAGAACACACAAACATTTCAAGATACTCCCTGAACATGTGTGTTGAAGAAATAAGGGATGGGGGAAGGAGTGACAGAAAGAAAACCAAAGGAAAACTTCCTTCACTGAAGGAAACACGCCTTTGCATTTTGAGAACTCCATGTGTAGCTAAATGGATTTTACACAAATTCACCTTCAGGCAGAGCCTGAGAAGATAAAATGCTGTGAAAGTACTGGAAAATTGCACTGTACTGAAGTCTCCTACAATTTAAACTTCAGTGTATTTGCATAAAATAAAAAGTTTACAGAACATAATATTTCCTCTTGCTCCCATCCGATCTAAAATGGAAGTGTAATGTATCGAAAAGAATATAAGCAGCATTTTCCTTTTCATTAATTGGACTTGTGACAATCAGAAAAAACCAAACGTAAAGCCAAGCTACATGTGTACAACTCAAAACATAAGCAGATTCTTTAGCTTATGCACAAAGTGTCAGGGAATACTTTGGTAAATAGCATCACTGCACTCCCAGGAAACAACAGCAGAACCATTGCATGGCTGAATTTTCAAAGGCCAATGGTTTTTTGAGCAGCAGTCTACAGAAATTTGGTTTATAGGTCCTGCTTTAGGACCTACCGAGTTATATGCATGTCAGATATGTTTAAGTATGGCTTTTATTCCTTTAATGAGTCCTTCAGCAGTCATAAGAGGGAAGTTTATTTTAAAAAAGGTTTCTATGTGCCCATAAATGCTTGGCATTCATAGTTTGATTATTTAAGTATCCCTATTACGATTTGGAAGTCTGAGCTTGGGACTCAGATTGTGAATTCTGGCAAGTATGGTAGAAGCAGAGGTCTAGACCGAATGTATGTGAAGCAGGTATTGATATCTAAAGTAACTGGAAAAAAATACAATCCTCTTCACAAGACAGAGTTTTGACATGGAAACCAAAGCATTCTCTTGAATATCTCCTTGAATTTCTCTGGATGTCACCTTGAATCCATATTGCTGTTGACACAAAAGAATTTGCTGACTGGGCAGTATTTCTAGTCCTTATGTAACAGCTAGATGTTTATTCCCAGCACAAGTACCTATGTTGTGATCATAAAGTGGACAGAGCAGGTAAAAACATTAATATAGTATAGAAGTGATGGAAATTAGATCAACCGTGTTAAAAATCAAAGACAAAATAATGTTACATACGTCTCAGCTGTGGGTTTTCTAAATACTACTGATAGACTTGCCTCAAAATTTTATGCTCTAGCTCAGAAAAACCTCAAATCTGTAAAAATAAGGCAGTATGCTTTCCACTGATTGGAGTAATCGAGCCCAGAGGAGATATTGGGAGAAGAATCTTGGTGATGCTTCAGTGTTTAGGAAAGTCTGGTAGCAACTTCAGTGAATGCATACCTAATAAGAGGAATTCAGTAAACCTCAGTGAACTGTAAAAGAAAAGTTTAATTCAGTCTTTCATTGAGGACATAAGTGAGCTTTTATCTAGTAACTACTGAACTGTAGAAACTTGATTATACATCTGTCGAAGCCAGTACAGCTCTGACATGTTAAGGAAACGAACACAGGTACGTCTATTCTTCTTACTCTAATTGCAAGTTTAAAATTAGACATTAATTAAAGAACGCTTTAATGTCCTTTGGCAGTGGGAAGAGAATTTGTTCCTACAAAACTTCCATTATTCACAGCTCTCTACACAAGCAAAGCTTCTCTTCTGGCCCCGTGTCCTGTGTGGTAGGTCACAGAAGATAAAATTTTACAGTGAGGACAGCAGCTTTAGCTCACAGAATCTTACAATACAGCCACAGTGATTACCTTGTACCAGGGCAAATTGGTGACATTTGCTTTATTATGGATTACAAAGAGTCAGAGACCTACCAAATAAACTTCCTAGGAAATCTTATGCAGCCTGTAAATATTTGCTATTTTTTAAAATTCTCCTAATGCGTAGCAAACAAGAAATAAAATTAAATTAATGTAAAACCCAAGAAATTCCATGTTGTACACAAATCAAACACTAATAAAGGCCAAGATGCTGACATGCAAGGTAATAGCAGCTGTTCCAAGACTTGGCTAACCCCCAAGGCTGCCTTGACATTCCTCATGTTATTTATAATTCTAGAAGTTAAGAGCAGATTTATTTATTTAATAGGAGACTCAATCTGTTGCTCCAGACCTACTTTAGTAGAAAGTACTGATGCACAGCAAAGGGCAATGCTTATGGATGGCTGGAACCATAAGGCAAGCAAAACAAAACTGACTGGAGACTCACCAGGACTTTTGAGATGTATTGGTAAAGAACAACATACCTCTTCTGGCTGTAGATTCACCGTAGATTTAGATGAAGGACGTGATTTCACCCAACATTCTCATGGTTAATTTGCAACCAGGATGTTTATATAAAGTAAATAGCTGGAACTGGAAATTTGATTCCTTGCTTACCAGTAGTATCTCAAATCTGAAGTTCATTTCAGGAGTTTAGCTCAGAACCTAACTTATACACAGCTAGCATTTTACATTCACATCTAGAACTCACTTACTATCTTTGTCCTAACCCTGATTATTTACTGCCATCAACCTCTTTCACACAAATGCAAATGAAACAAAAAGGGTAGAAAATATTACAAAAAAGTAAAATGCATGCACATACTTTTTAAAAATACAGGAGACAACCATGTAAACCCACAAAAACCAGTATCATGGGGGTTAATTCTAGAAGAAACTATAGTATGAGATCACATCATAGCATATTTAGAAAGCAGTCTTTGGAATATTTAGCAATTAGTCTTTGGAGTTATTCGACTTCAGGGATAGACCAACACTGTGTATCACCCTGACCTAGCAACTGGTTCAGCTCACGAGGATGTGGAATGCAGTTATTCTGCAAGATACTGACCTAAGGAAAAAAACAGGCAGCTCAATATCATGCCAATATTTCTTTTTACTTCAGATTGAAGGTTCTCATTTTGTGTTACCCCTCTCCCATCTTCAGTTTCTTTTGTTTCAAGATGACTGTACTATCTACAGAATTTTACTGCACAAATTGCCAGGATTAAATGTAGTCAATAACAAGAGTTTAAGAAAAGTAGACTCTAGATTTACAGAAAAATGAACATTAAATAAGGCGCTTGAAAAAGGAGACCAGAAAATGAAGATACAGACAACAACTACAACAACAATTTATTTTCTTTTCAAGGATTCTTGTCAAAAACTGCTGTTAGTTGTGGCACTGATTTACTTGAATGCTGCTTTCAATTGAACTGAAAATTCTGCTCTCCTTTTGCTTTAAATGAAGGTAGCTATAAGAAGGAGCAATTTCATTAACCAGATTTCTAGAGGAAGCTCTAAGAGAAAAGAAGTTCAGCTACATACCAAGAAGTGTATTCATTTAGCACTTGCCATATGCCACCAAAGCTGCTGAGGTTCAGATGTTGAGCAACAAACCCTCAGAGTAGATACTATATATGAAAATGCAGGGGAAAAAAGGTAACTCATAGCTATCAATAAAGGCTTTGAGCCTTCCTTATTCCTAACCATGCAATTGCAGTCTCAAGCCATGTGATTTCCAATCTGCCACAGAGCCCTCACATTTTGGAAGCACTTTCAGCTTTGCGAAGGTCAGAAATCTGAACAGCATCTTATCTCACAATAAATAGTTAAAGACATGGGTCCTGTGTGTGTGTGCATTTTTTTTATTAAAACCAATGTTGTTGTGGATATCTCAATGGGTTTTATTCTTTGACAGAAATACTCACCTAATCTTTTCCTCAGAGAAAAAATGTTTCTGAAAAATGTACTTCAAATGAGACTTTTTGTAATTAAGGCATTCAGAATATATTTTTTCTAGTTCAGAAATTCACATTTTATTAATTCTTAAGCACTAGAGTGCTCTTCATAATGGCATACCATTGTTAATCAAAAGGTGTCCTCTGTATTTCTTGGAATAAAACCAAAGCAAAATCACATTATGCCTGAAGGGGAATGCAAATGGCCTCTCTTGCTTATTGCCTATCTCATTTCAATTTTTTTTTTAACGACTATTTGAATTTTCTCTCCTAAATTATATTAAAATTCTGTTTTATACATGTACACCTACCATTCCACTGCCCTCTGCTGGAGGGAATATATCCTATAGCCTATTTATGGAAAAGTAATCTGTGGTTGACTAGGGGCTGGCATTTCTGGACCCAAAAACGGGGTGTTCCTCTCTTGGTGAAGTCTTTGAGCAGTTGGCCTGTACATGCACAGATGTTTGATCATTATCTGTCTCCAGCACAAATAAACATTCCATTCAACAAAGTCAAAACACCAAGTTAAGAAAACATGAAGACAGCACCACTAAGTACCCAAAAGTTAGGAAATGCCAAAGGTAAAGTTTCACATGGAAATGTGTCTCTAATTCCATGTGCATATGCATTTTCAGTGCAGATTTTATTTCTATGGAGGAAAACCTAATTATTTTTCTTCATGGTTTAGGGGTGCTCTCAAACTGAGGTGGTTTTTTCAGTATGGTTAGCCAGAGGTAAGGGTTTGTCTGAACCTATTGTCTATATTAACTTCCCCAAAATAATGTTGGGTGCTTTTCTGCTTTTTGTTATTGAAACCAGCCCATCTATAAACATAAAGTTCAAATTAAATTAATTCATAAACAGGCTGAACATACAAAGTCAACTTGGATTGCTTGAATAATCTTTATTTAATAAATTATTTTGCAGAATAATACATTTGGGTACCACTTACTACTGAGTCAAGAAACTATTCATAACTAGTGTTTTGCATAAGCAAAGGACAATTAAATCAGGACTTGTCTCACTTCAGGCAGCTAGGTGGTTATGAAGCGATCACTCATTCAAATACAAAACATTAAATGAAATGAACAGATCTCTTTAATGCACTGTCACTGGCAAAAAATAATCAATATGATGGTTTAACATTTATCAATGCTGATTGAACATTTATCTTTCTGCATTACAAAATTTCTCCATGTTTTTTACCTGTAAAGCTTCTCACTGGAAACTACTTTCAGGTCAGAAGCTGGTAAAAGAGACAGGAAACAAACAGTGTACAGAAAGTCTTCCTGTATTTCTTACTTCTGTTTTCTATTTAGTTTGCAATGACAGATCTGCAAACCACTTTTCCTATTCTGAATTCATTCTGATGAACAGAAGAAAAATAAGAATCAAAGACCTTATTTGTTTCAATTTGATATATTCTCACTAACTCAGATTTACTTACAGATTAAGAATGAAAAATTATATGTGCACTTCTAGGTTTGGGGTACTATATGTCCTGTAAGCAACACGGCTATAAAATCCATTTGTAAAATCATTTGCTTTTATTTCAGCTGCACTTTTGCTCTTAGACAACTGAATTTAGTCACAAGCTGCACACAAGAAGTATTTTTGTTCAAAATAATACCCAGCATATAAACCAGTCACTCAAATTTTCATCAGAAACCAGTATTGCTGTTCTCTTGCAGCTGCTTTTTGTCAGACTAAATTTTGTCAGAAGAGCATTGCAGTAACATGAGTAAACCCCTCCTGGCAAGAGTTTGTTAGAGACCGAAGAAGTCCTTCTCTTGTATTACCTGCAGGAAGCACAGTGTTCGGCAAGTCCCTTGGATCCAACTGGCTGTGGTGGGAAAATCTAATTAAATGGATTTTTTTTCTGGGGATGATGATTTTGCACTTCTCTGGAGCAGAAATGTTTAAAAAGCTGTGTTAGACGCAGCCGTGTTTTGCTGCTGAAAAGTCAGGGTACAGAGAGTACAAACACAACAGGCTCCCAGACCTCAGGCGGGGAGATGTGTAGCCTGGCATCACTGGCACAGTCGGGCAGTGTAACTTCTCCATTTGAAGGCTTCAATCACAGACCTTTAAGTCTCTTCCCTATAATTAAAAGCCCTGAAGGAAAGCAAAAACAATCCTGACTTGCGTTGCTGAGGGAAATTCATGATTTGTGCATGTCTGTTTGACAGATGCTTACCCATTCTTCCAGGTCCCAAGGCTTTCCAGCAAATGAGCCACAAAGCTGTTCCCCACTTGTTCAGGCAGGAAAACCTCCTGGTACAAGAACATATTTTTCTTTCCCTTCAGCTGAACCTTTGCCCATCTTCATGTAGCGGGCCTCACCTTAATAGAAAGATTATTCCCCCTGCATTTAAATACACAGCAAAAAGGAATTTCTGTAGAAGTACAGAATGACCTCATGCCTGTATCAATTTTCCCACCAGACTTTTTGGGAGGCAAAGACAGGATCCTGGGGTGTGCAGCTCAAAGCCACCCGACCTACAAGACTGATGGTCTCTTGGGGTTGCTCTCTTGGGTCTCAACACAGGGTAAAAATAATTAAGAAGCCCGTGAATGTTTTGTGTAATATTTGAAATGCATGTGATGTTGCCTTTATCAGTGATTTCCTGGTCAATTTGTTGACATCATGGAATGCAGTGGAGTCTCATGACAACTGCTGAAACGAAACAATCTCGATCTTAACTCTAGACAAAATTACTGTTACCTAGTATGTGTAGAGAACTAGCATGAAAATGAAGTTTCAAAACAAGACAAAAAACCAAACAAAACCTCAGGCTAACTAGAAGGCACTGGGGAAGGAATGATTTAAAAGGAAATTTTCATTTCCACAACCAATTTAAATCTTCGCTGGCTAAAGCCAGGCACGATAATATTAACTGTTAGTCTTATAACAGCACCTCACAACAGGGACACAGACAGGTGTGTCTGTAGTAAGATTTCTCACATTTCTGCCTTACAGCACAAGAAAAATTACTAGTTTCTGGAAGCTTTGGGAAAGGCACAGTATTAATCTTGTATGCATTTTTCATCCTTGTAAGTTATTAAGGGGAGCTATGTTAAAGAGTTTAGTTTCAATATTAAAATATTTTATTCTGTGGTCATGGTGCAGAGGAATGGAATAAGTTGTTCAGTCTTCTGCCATGAAAATTTTCTTTTCTCAGAAGCTGCTCTTGGTTCATTGTTTATATATTTCAATGATAAACACTGAAATTATAGCTTTTATGAGACCATATGCAAAAGAAGAGTCTCCCTCACCAGTAGCTTGAAGTGGTCAAAGGGATGTTCTGAATCCTAAAATCCAAAGCTCTTCCAGTTGAATTGGAAGCTCATACATGCAGCAGAACACCAGGCTGGTGAGCTTTTTGCAGCCTGTGTTGCTAAGGAGACCAGGAACTGATTTTGGAAAGCAATGTGAAGTACATTTATATAACAAGGAGTTGCAGGTTTCAGTGCTGCAAGTGTACAGATTTCTGCAGTAATATACACTGGATGTATTTTAGAGGTTTGTGGGGGTTTTTTCCACAAAAAACCCCAAACAAAATAACCCCAAAAAACCAAAAACGAATGAGCAAAAAAACCCCAAATCAACCAACCAACCAACCAAACAAAAAAACCAAAGCAAAACAAACAAACAAAAAAAACATGCAAAAAAGAGAAAGCATATACAGAAGAACAAGTGAAAAATATTTGAGATGCTGCTAAAGGAATTTTTTTTTTTAAATAGATGTTTATTTGTTTTTGCTCTCATGCTATTTGGGCAATCAGTAGCATTGAAGGAGTCAAAAGATTCTGAAGATAAGGACTGAGTTAATCCCAGCCAGGCCCACACATAAACACTGCCTGAAGGTTGTACACTGCTCTGGACCCATTCATGTGGCCAGCCAAGAGCTGACAGACAGCAGCCATCTGTCCAGTGAGGATTCTGAGCCATGAAGATGCCTCCTTCCTCACCCAGCAAGTAAACTGAGGTACGACTGACTGGGACAGAAGAATTGCAACCCAGTGTTGACAAGCTGAGCTTTCTCTTGCCTATCTTTAATGTGCAGGTGCATTTGATGCAGAGGGTTTTCAAGGAAACAATTTTTCTTCTAAAGCCTTTTCTCTTGCTCTGGTTCAGTTTTATCTTGCTTTTTCATTTCAGCTGTCCATTTTGACAGTGTATGTAGAAGGCTATGCTTCTTCCTTTAGGTTGAAAGGAGTTGTAGAGTTTTTTAGGTTCTATTCACTAATTTCCTAATAAATAGCATGCAGATAACTTTAACTTCATTTAATAACTTCAACACAAAGTAATAGATAATAACATTGAAACAGATTTTTGTAAATTGTTTGGCACTTCAAATAGAAACATATATTGAAAAAGTTTTTACTTTTACCACCAGTATTTTCTCATCAGTGTTGTAGTTAAATGGAGACCTTTTTCAAAATACTTACTGAGGAGAAGTTAATTCAGAGAAATTTATTTTGCATTTAATTCAAAAAATTACTGGCCCTGTGGGATTACAAAACTGCTGGTCTAAAAGCTTTCATGAGTACTTATTTCATATTAGAATGTACTAGCAGTCATATTAATATAGTCACTATAGAAATAAATGCAATCAGTTCAATTTATTCACTTCTTTGCAGAGGTACACAAGATTCTCTCTAACCATAGGAAACACAAATTTTCTTAAAATTGGCTACTAAAGTTAAAATTAGTAACAACTTATGTCCACACTTTCCTGCTTCCCATGTTTGGAAAAAACAGATATTACTTTCAGCTCCCTAAAATCCAGATTTGCAAACAAAATAAATCAGACTCCTTCTATTAAATTCTGCATTTGCAGAATGAGACACTTCAACTATACTAATTCTTGATATTTAAATACCCTAATGAAGGCAGGAGCCAGATACTGTAGAAGCACATTCAAAATGACAAAATCTGAATCAAAAAATTTACAGACTAGCAGAGAGCATCACAAACACTGGAAGAACAATTTCCCTAGTATGTTATTTGTCCAATGGCAGGAATAGGAAATCCTCAGGCTTTATAACCCACAGGTGATCAAAAGCAATTAGTACTTGTTCGGATGCATAGTGCTCATTCTGTGTTCAGGGAGTTGACCACAACAGAATACAGGTTTACCACAACCCGTGTAAAATAAGCTCATATAACCAATAACACCTTGTTGAGGACCAGTGTTGTTGTAAGAAAACTAAATGGAATGGCTTTTATTTGATAGTAAGCTCTGTCCATCGTGAAACCTGAGAAAAACGTATTTAGATATAAGAATAGGTGTCTTACAGGCTGAAAGGCACAAACCAGTATTTCCTGGAACCAGTGAAATAATAGCGGACAAAGCTCAACTTCTATATAGCGCAATAAGGTGTCCTTAAATCCAAGTTGTTACTAAAAAGTGTCTAACTTTGGAACTCTTTGCTCCTATAGTTCTGTGGCGACAAATGATAGATTGTTTCTAGTTTGCTGCATGAATCTAGTGTATACTTTCTGTTATCTTAAAAAGGTTGACTTGGTGGTAACCAAGAAGAAGGCTTTATGTTCATCTCACTCTGGCTGCTGTACTCTAAGTAAAATTGAAACTTCTGGAAAGGAGAAGGGGGGGGGGAATTGCTTGTTTCCTCAAGAGCAGGCTCAGCTCCGCAGAACTTTTTAAATGCAGAGTGGAAAAGACAACAAGAGAAAGAGTGAGGAGCATGAGTACAGACTGGAATATTCCTGAGAGGACCAAGCTACTTGCCTGCAGCATTGCCTACAGATTTAAAGCCGAGCTCTGGAAGGAAACATGAGAGAACCATTCCTAAGAATGTAGAGAAGGCTTCAGTCTTTATTTCAACCCACAAAGTCACTGGATGCTGCTGATTTTTGTAGAATTTGGAGAAAGGACTCTCATACGGCAAGAAACATTGGTTGGGGTTGATTTTTTCACGCTTCCTTTATCCAGTATCCTGATGTTCCCTACTTCCTGAGCCATCTTCTCCAACAGTGTACTTTTGTACTAATGTCATAAGTAATATTAGAGTTTGGAGACTTTCATAGCTTACATAAAAGAAAGTATGACAGGAAGACAGCAGAGTGGTTCTGCTTCTAGATTTTAGCAAATTCTATGTTGAGACAGCAGAGAGGCATAAGTACTGAGTAATCCCAGGCTGGAATATCAAGACACAGATATCCGCAGTGTTTTGCTAACATATTTGTTATTAAGCTGCTTTTAGGATTATGTTTCAAGGAATAGGAAATGATGATGCTAAGCAGTTCAAAGGGCAGCTGCATCAAACAGCAGGTTATCAGAGACTCTGTGGATGACTGGCTACCATCAAAAAGCTTGAAATCTGAATTAGAACTAACTCATCTGTACAGTGCTCAAAACCATATTCAGTGTCACAAATAGCAATGTTGTAGTGGCTGACTGGATCTTGGAGAGAGTTCTTGAAAATCAGATATCCCCCCCCACCAGAATTTCTCAGCTGCCCAATATTTAGTAAATGTGCATGATCAAGAAATTAGGTTTACAAGCATCCTATTCTGCCTATACTTGAAAAATGCCAAACATTTGTTTCCTAGGAGAAAAAGGTGGAATTATAAAAGGTTGATAATTTTTTATTAGCTGTTTTTAACTTTCACCAACTACTCAATTTTTCTGTTTCAATCAGACCATAGACAAAACTACTAAATTAAAGATTTTCAGTATGACCTGCTGAATTTAAATTAATCTGTTTGTGTCAAGCAAGAGAACAAAGTGGGACATTTGATCTGCTTTATCAAGTGGATTAAAAAATCCTGTGCAACAGATGTTAACAAACATGAACAACAGTTTCATAGGTTTCCGAAGTAGAGCATAAGGAAAGAAATTTGATCCCTGCTCTTTCAGTTGACCTTTAATTTGGTGGTCATTGGAATGAGATTACTTGTGGCCTCAGTCTAGCATAGTCTTTCATCCTAATAACAGTATAGTACCAAATCCTAATCAGAGTAATAATGCATTCACAGCCATATGCTAAGTTCTGTCTTGAAGGACTGTAGGACTTAAGAAAAATTGGACTTCAGCTATTTTGCATTCCTGATGGCAGATTATTTTAGGACTAATGGTAATGAGATAATACTGGACCTGTGAAGGAAAGAAAATTACTCAACAATTAAAAAACAAGACCAGAGCTTGTCAGCAGGGCATTTTTCAGATGATTGACAACATAATCTTTCTGGTAATTCATCAACATTGTACCACTTCTAAAGTTTATTTCTGTTTTCCAAAAGCATGAGATTTAATGGGCTGTTTTCAAAAATTCATTGATTGAATTTTTGAAAATCCATTGAAGATTTGGGGAGAAATTTTCAACAACATGTTGCTTTAATTTTAAAAACCAGCACATTGATGATCTGAGGTGTACCTGCAGCTATTAGGTTTCTTTCTGCCACTAAACCTAAATACTTGCTCATTGCACTTTCAAACTTATCCTTATACCCTGCTGAAAGTCATATCTCAGATTATTGCAGGAGGAAGGCTGTTGCCTGCACAAACAGTTTTACTGGATTAGTTACTCTCTAGACAACTGGTTTTCTTTGAATTTTTGTCCAGAGTCAGACTGTTCACCACACAAGCCTAGAAGCAAAAACTAAAGTTTAAACAAGGAAAGCAAAAGCTAAAGTTCTTGATTTCAAGACTGGAAACTTACAAAAGTGAAGGAAACAAAAAAAACCCCCAATTGTAAATTTTACCTAGCAGTAATACACTATGAGCCTTGAGGGATTATGTAAAACATTCTTACTCAAGGAACAGCTTCAGCTCATACCACTTCATGCCCATCCTTGTTGCTGCTCTTAGTATGGATTAGAACTAGT
Source organism: Oreocharis arfaki (assembly GCA_013398015.1). NCBI lineage: Eukaryota > Metazoa > Chordata > Aves > Passeriformes > Paramythiidae > Oreocharis > Oreocharis arfaki. The sequence goes on along the minus strand of VZRR01009625.1, from coordinate 877,384 downwards.
TTGAAGACCTGAGCAGTTCCCACACTGCTAGAGTTCATCAAAGACTTTTGTGAGTTATTTTCTCTCTTTACTTAGAACAGAACCTTACCCACCTTTCTCATCTCTTCTCTGGCATTGTTAACGTGTAGGAATACAGCTTCTGGATCTCCACAAAAATGAGTGTTTTGACTCCTGTCCCCCGACCTGTCTTTCAGAAGAAGCTATAACAAGAGTTTTAACTTTAGATAATTAGCAAGTATCTGAAGTGCAAGGGATCACCCACAGTGTTAATGCATATGGATGAGTATTGAAGGAGAAGGAAAACTTACTTCCAGTGACTGTGGTTCTTCCGTATTCTTCTTCAGAGCTCTTTCCAAGCTTCTCCTGCAGGTCCTCTTGGTCAAAGGGAACTGCCCTCTTATCTACCTGGAAAACAGAAGGAGAATGAAGGTGTAAGAGTATTTTTCTAAGTCAGTTTAGAAGACCTGACACCCTCAGAACTGAGGTCATCAGTCTTCTCCAGAACTGACAACAAAGATGGATTAGTAGTCAACTTGAGTGCCAAAGCCTCTCATCAGTTTGAAAGCCTATTGCCTATCTAGATTCAAAAGAAAACCATGTCTAGCCAAGAAATTCTTATGTGTGTACAGATCACACTCTGTACCCAGAAATTAAAAAAACCAGCAACTTCTATTCAAAACCTAAACACGAGACTATGGTTAAAATATGCTGGCTAAAAGGTGGTGATGATGAAAGATGAAACTAGCTGCACAAACTGGTGAGGTCATGATAGAAATCTGGAGGTAAAATACTAATTAACATGAATGGATATTTCAGGTTACCATAAGCAAAAAGGGCACAGAAGGTGTTGTGGGGTCAGAGCTGAGTGCAACCTTCATATTGTTTTTATGGAGCTGGAAAAATTAGTAGGAAACAGAACAAAACAAAAGAACTCCACCCTGAAACCCATGAATGAAATAATATAAAAAGCATTTTATTTTGGCAAAAGGACATAATATAGAAAGAGTTTCGTTTCATCAAAAATGTTTCTCTCCACTGTCTAAGTGTTCCGATTCAGCTGAGTAGCTTAGGTGATACAAGGGACATGGGCATGTGCAGGAAGAACAGCACCTTCCAGGCATATCTAAGGCAAAACAGGGTCAGACTTAAGCACCTGCAATATAAAAACACATCATAACATGAATACACATGTAGAAAACACTCAACAGAGAATTGCCTTCCTTTGCATGTTTCAGCTAAGGAGGCTTATTGAACGTTTCCAATTTGACTTCCAAAATATGTCTAAGCCTGACTTTTAGCATAAGTTAAACCTTCAGGTGCTAGTCGGCACTAAAAATGATACTTTACGTAAATCTCTTTATGTAAATGTTGTTGGCTATATTCTTGTTCCAATAGGATTTAAAGCTTTGCTAGTTCAGATATCCATCAGTAAATACTTCTCACTCAGCAGGCATTACCACACCACTAAATCCATCCCTCATTTGAAAATTCAAAGCAAGGAGAAGGTTGAGGGCAGCCCATGGTACAGATCAAAACCCACATTAAGTAATTGAATGAGAAAAATAGGAGGCATTTGGCAAAATTTTTCTTTCACAATAAACCGCACAGAAACTTGATTTCATTTTTGAAGCAAACATTCAGAGGTTTCAAAATATAGGTTTTTCAAAACTAAAAAGAGGTCTTGAAACAGGCTTGTTCAATCATTTGGGGACAATATTTAATATTACAAATGTAGAAAGGCAAAGCTGGAATACTTCAAAATTCCAGATAAGAGCCAAAAGAGCAAAACTGCTTTTGTTTAGTTTTCCATTGCAATTGCCATTCAGTGTATATAATTTTTTTTTTGTCTAAGAAGAGCTTAACAGTACTTTTTAAATTTATAAAGAAATTCCTACAAATTTCCATTCCTAAAAACTGCTCTTTTCATTGTAGTTCTACCTCCCTTTGTAAAAAATGTAACAGTCATGAAATAACTCACATACAGTGAAGCAATGAAGTCAGACCTGAGAAATATGAACAGCAGATGAGGGGTTGTGACTGACTATATATTCAAAATACAGCGATTGTTGTGGAGAAGAGGCAAAAATGCTTGTAGTGTACAACACAAGGGTGTTGAAAAGTAAACAAAGGTAATATACATTGCTGCTTCGTTTGTTTTCCTCTTTTTTTCCACTTATACCCCATCCAAACACAAGCATATTCTATCCCGAAGAACTTGAAAGTGTTTTAAGTGTTATGATTGGCACTGAATGGTTGAACTGTACACTCAACTCATTAGCTTTTATTTACCGGAAGCACAACCATCTATATCTATTTTTCTGAATTCTTTCAAATGTCAGGTTCTGCAGACCCAGCTGTGTAAGTACAGCTACAGAAAATTATTTCCATATTACAATTTGGTTTACCCAAAATGTAATCTATAACTCTGGACAAAACATGTTATAACACTGTGCAATTTGGCAAAAAAAAAAAAAAAGAATTACTAAAACTTGAATTTGTGGGCTAAATCAACAGAAATAAGTAAGCCCAGTGAGACAGCCTGCAACAGAATTCATTGTTGATTTGGATAGGAGTCTAGACGAAAGAAAGGGATTAGCACTTCTTTGAATGATTGAACTGTCCAGCAATCCATCCAGTCTTTTTGTACTACATACCTGTGAAACTTGTCATAATGAGGTTTAAGCCCAGGCCAGAATTTCATAGGTATTGCAAAGAATAACTACTTAATTTTACCGAATCATTTTGCAACAACCTACAACAGAAAGTAACAGAATTGCTCTCTTGATGTCTTCAAATGATATCTGAGTGTCTCTTTAAGAACATATGCTTCACCTTAACACCATCTTGTTACTGGAGTTGGAGAATGAAATAGTATGTCTTATGCAGGAAGTCAAAAAAGATGACTTAGTGGCACTGTCTAGTTTAAAGAATTTGTCAAAAGCAAGTTGGAAGTGAAAGAATACCTATGGGCTGCATTTTATCAGAAGGTAGGAATTGCTGTGCTGGCTGCTATAATGTGATGACATGAAAACCAGCTTTGTTTTTTGCTTTCATGTCTTGTGAGATAAGCCAGTGATTATATGCAAAACCTAAATATCCACAACTTCTAAAAATATATACAGTTCTCTGTCATCCTAACAAAATTAATGACAGGTGTGTGAGCGTTTCTTTTGGAATGGTATACACTCTGTCCTCAACACTGCTATTTAGATGTGATTATCCATTCACTCGGAGTCAGTAAGCATCGGTCAAAAACAGCCAAGAAGAAAGTGAGGGCTTCAGAAACGTGAATTAATATCAAATATCAGAAGATCCTGGAAGTCTACAGCAATATCCTCTTGAGAATGTTGGTAATCTTGACTCCATCCCTCCTTTAGTCAAAAAGGCTGCTGTGCTGATACCAAAGCATGCATTGAGTGGCAAAGGGAAGGCAAGAGCCAACAGCTTCCTTCCAGCTCTAGTGAGCTGTGGTGGGAACGAGTGCTTGCATTTTAGTACAGTCTGGTGCAGCCTTCAAATAGAGTGACTATACAAAGCACAGTCACAAAGCATCAGTTTTGTAATCTGCTGCTTTCCAGGAGGGTTATCAAACTCCTGAACAAAAATTAAACCAAAATAAGGAGAAGTTTTCATGCTTTAGGGAGAATTAAAATAATGAATGATACAGTATGCATTGCTGAAACCACACAAGCAGGGAGAACAGCTGGTGAAATAAAGGAGATAGGGCTGAGTGGGTACTAGTCTTCTGGCTAAGGAAATAAGTATGCGTATTTGTTTTGGGAAACAAGATTTCACAGAATCAGGTATCAAATTCAGTCCAAATATCTTATTTCTGACCTTTCACTTGCTGATTTATTGCCACTGATAACCAGAAACAGAGTCCTCATCTGCATCTTCAGGGTTTTCCCCTAAGAATTCTTGGCCAGAGAGCAATGAGAGTTTCAACAAAATGTAGGCCCAAGTTTCTAAGTGCCCCGCTGCAGTAGAGCACTCCAGAGAACTCAGACAAAGAACCTGATTTAAGGATTCTTTCAGGGTAAATCACACAGCTCAAAAATAACCATATGCTTAGATGAGAATCATGGTTAACAGCATCCCAGTGTCATTTGGCACTGCTCTTATCATACCCCCATTGCAGCTTCGGTGATTTATTGGATGTGTGTCTCTATGATCACATAGTAAACTATAAAACGCTTCCATACATATCAGAGAATCACACAAGCATCAAGGCTGGAAGAGGCCTGTAAATCTAGTCCAACCATCAACCCAGAACCACCATAATCACCCCTAAACCCCATCCCCAAAAGCCACATGCAGGTACCTCTTGAATACTTACAGGGACAATAACTCCACCACATCCATGGACAACTTACCCCAATGTCTAAACACCATTTCAGTGATTTTTCTTTTTCAAATATCTAATCCGAACTTCTCCTGAAAAATGTGGGGTTTTTAATTTTTGAAGGTTCAAATACGTTTACTTGGCCTATGTTTTTCCTGCCTTGTTGTTTTTCTGCCAAAACTAATGTCAGTTCACTTCAGATGGCAATGAAGGATGGTTAAAAATTTGTAACAATGGAAATAATGCCAGAAGAATGTGCTTGTGAAGGAGGAGTGGCTACCCAGCAGCACAGGGAATTCATACAAAGCTGTCAGGCGCTGTTCCAGTGAGACAGAAACTCTCATTATTGATACTTCCTTTCCAGCTCAGAGAAGTCTGTCTTAGCTGTATCACATAAAAAAAAAACCCAAGAGGAAAGAGAAGCAGGCTAGGTGGCTTGGCAAACGCTGAGAAGAACATGTGCATGCACATACTCTTTGTGCACGTGTGTGACGGGCACGTGCGTGCAAGTCCATGGGTGGATGTCTTTTTTTCCACTGCATTGTTAAAGTGGAGTGAAAGGGCACTGCCCACGCTCCCCTCCCAGGACTTGACCCGGTGGCAAGGGCCTTGCATTCCTCAGCTGAGAAGTGCATCTCTTTGCTTGAGCTGAACCAGATGAAAGCAGCAGTACCGGGCTCTAGCTTTGCCTCAGGCCCTTGCTTTTGAAAGAGCCAACCCTGCTGTTTCTCTTCGGGGCTTATTTCTGGTTTGAGAAGAATTGGTTAAAGGGAAAACCTTCCATTTTTCATTTGCCTTTGTAGCTTAGTAAGAAGAGAACATATATTTTTCATTTGCAAGTTCATTTATTTTAAATACGGCAAGAGTTTGAATTTTATGCTTGAAAATTACAATCAAATCCCCCAAGACAAATTGATGTTTTCACACACTGGAATGTGTTTAGAGTAAGACAGCTTCTTACAATTTCATTAATAAGCAAGAACAGGTTTTAGACAACTGCTGGTCCAGTATTTCAGTAGCATTGGAGAGTGGCATTAGGCAGTTGTATTCCTGGTGGTATCCCTGACCAGCTACTTGGGCAAGTCCTTTCACTTCATTGTGCATCCAGCTTCCAAGAACGATGCCTTTCTGTTGGAAGCTGTACTGTGGATTGGGCTGTGTGGGCACTTTCTCATACATACACATTTTTTGCTATGTTCAGCATGGTTAGTTAAAACATATCAATGTTTTTGCACTAAATGTTAAAGCAATGTATCTCAAGAGGCTATCACTGAAATACTGAACATACTAATACCTTTCTTGATAAGATCACCCTCTCCTGAAGAAGCCTCTCACCTGAAATTCAGATGTCAGGTCTCATGCATGGAGTATGAGACTCTCACACTGTCTCCCAGGATTACTCTCCCAACCAGACCTACAGGTTACCGCTATGCTGTGCAGTTCTGAAGCATCTCTGGAGCTTTCTGACTCCCATCTGCTAGACACTGTTGGCAAGCTGCTAACTAGATACATTTAGTATTCTAGGTCATGACAGGAGGAAGCCAAGGGGCAGTAATGCAGCAAGGAGACGCGAAACCCTTTCCGTATTAGTTGTTTTGTTGCTTTCCTTAGATGATCTAATGATGCTCTGATGCAATCTGTAAGTTTTGCAATGCCGAGCTGCCAACACTAAACATGCAAAGAGACAACTGTGTGAGAGAGTAACAGAGCTCTCCACATACAGAAAAGTGTACCACTATGTTGGGTTTTTCTCAACATATTTTTTCTTATAAGACCTGATTATAAGCACTTTTAAAACCACCAAAACTCCTCAACTTTGATTCCAATCATAGGATCGTAGAATAGTTTGTATTTGAAGAGACCTTAAAGACCATTTAGTTCTAACTCCCCAGCCATGGACTGGGATAGCTTTCATTAGACCAGCCTGCTCAAAGCCCCGTTCAACCTGGCCTTGAACAGTTGGGGATGGGGCATCCACAGCCTCTCTGGGCAAGCTGTTCCAATGCCTCACCCACCTCAAAACAAAGAATTTCTGCCTAATAGCTAATCTGTACCTACTCTCAGTTTGGAGACATTCCCCTTCGTCCTGTCATTACATGACAGAGGGCCAGTAAAAAGTCTCTCTCCAGCTCTCTTGTAAGCCCCTCTCAGGTATTGGAAGGTCATAATTAGGTGTCTATATTTTTCACCCATTTGAACACAAACAAAGCTGTTTCATTTAACCTGTATTTTATTCATCACAATCTCAGTTCATTCTAAAGTTAATCCTCTGTTTCTGAGACCAGATGGATTTTTTTTTTTTTATAACACTGGGAGAAACCAAGGCTGAGTCAAATGGTTTCAGTGGCTTTTTGTTCTTTTCTAGTGATGTCTGGAAGCAATTTTCTCAAGCTTCGTAATTTATTTGTCATCTTCCTCAAAATCCCCACGCAAGAAAGAATGAGAGCCTTTCTTTGGAATTAAAAACAAACAGAAGAAACCTCGACATGAGATTTTTATACGTATCTTTCATATCCTGAGTATAATAAATAGATGATTTTAGTACCAATGGCAGGGATCTTGAGGAAAATAAGTTATGACTGAAATCTTGTATTCTGGAGAACAGAAGTGATAGTTTGGGTCTCCAGGGATTCAGTCACACATTACCTACTAAAATGCAAGCAGCCACATATTTCTCTGTTGTAAAATCTGACATACAAGAAGAGAGTACATATCACAATTTATAACCTGGTATTTAAATGTTGCTTCTCTACTCCCATACCAACAAAGCAAGTCTGCAATAAAAACAAAATCCAACAACATTTTCATTTTTTACAAATAGCATTTTCTTATGTTTTGCTTTTTTCACAGTCTGGGTAAAGAGGTTAATGTTCTCATGAACACACATGAAAATTAAATTTTGACACTATAGGACCAGAAAAGAAAAAGTTAAATTCAAAGCTGAAAGTTCCTGAAAGAAAAAAAATCTTTACTTGCTCTTTCTCTTTCTTTTTTCACTTACTCTTTTTCTCTATTTTCTTGATCCAGCTCAAATTCTTCCACTGGGCAGACCTGTGGCAGGATGATAGAGGGCATAAACTGAAGTATGTAGATTCCAATTAATTATTGCAAAATAATCCATATCTTCAACTGCATCTGGAAACTCACATGGACATTTGTGAGAATTCAGTTTGGCCTGTATGCTGCCAAAATGCAGTGGTTAAGTGTCAGGTGTCACATTCTGCACTGACTATGGGTTCTGGATTGATTTAAATTCAAAGGCTCATAATATGTGCAAAAAATCTATCTGAAAACGGAAAAAGCCCTGTCTGCGTTCAAAGTAGAACAAAGCCATTTGTAAGCCAAAGATGGGAATAGCTTTCCCTGGCAATACTGGAATGTGATAATTTTACAGCAGCCTGGCCTCAACACTGGAGTATTTGTTAAACATAAATTGTGAAAAACAGAAACGATGAATAAGAAGAGGTAGAGTTACTACATATATTCAATTACTTCCTATAGCTCACCAAGATTAGCTCAGGCTGACTGGACTGGATGCCAGTCAATTAGCCAATATCCATGCACAAGGATGGATAAAATCATTCTCAAACACGGCATACAAATATTGGCATTGAACTAATTTCTTGTTACTTTATATTCAATTCCAGACAAATTCTAAATAAAACAATTCCAAGTTATATGAATGGAGCCAATAATGTGTTGTTCTAAAATGTTCTCCACGCATTACAGTAATCACAGTCTTCAGACAGTTCATTGCATTGTAACGCCTTTCTCATGGAAAGCATAAAAGAGCAACAAGCTGCGTCTGGTGATGAAAAAGAAGAGAAAAGAAGAGACCCCAGTCTAGGTTAGCTAATTGGAAACTGTTTGTTTGCATTATTTATGACTGTGAAGAAAGGACAAGAAAGCTGGACACACTTGAGAAGTGGGCCCATGAGAACTTCTAAGTGTTCTCTACATACAAGGTGATGCACCTGAGTTGGGGCAAACCCAGACTGGGAGAAGAATTAATGGAGGGTAGTACTGCAGAGAAAGACTTGGGGTTTCTGAAGGACGATAAGCTGGACTTGAACCAGCAGTGTGATCTTGCAATCCAGAAGGACAACCACATCCTGGGCTGCATCCAAAGCAGTGCGTCCAGCAGGGTGAGGGAAGGGATTCTGCCCCTCCGCTCCGCTCTGATGAGACCACACCTGGAGTGCTGTGTCCAGCTCTGGGGCCCTCAGCACAAGAAAGATGAGGGCCTGTTGGAACTGGTCCAGAGGTGGCCACAGAGATAATCAGAGGGCTGGAGCACCTCTCCTATGGAGACAGACCGAGAGAGTTCAGGTTGTTCAGTTTGGAGAAAGGAAGGGCCTGGGGAAACCTTACAGCAGCCTTTCAGTATCTAAAGGGGGCCTACAAGAGACCTGAAGCAGGACTTTTTACAAGGGGATAGGACCAAGGGGTAATCAAAAATTACATTAAAAGAGGAGAGATTTAGATTAAATATTATGAAGAAATTCTTCACTGTATTGGTGGTGATGCACTGGAATAGATTGCCCAGAGGCCTTGTGAATGTCCTATCCCTTGAGGTGTTCAAAGTCAGGATGAATGAGGTTTTGATCAGCCTGGTCTAGTGGAAGGTGACCCTGCTCATGGCAGGGGGGTTGAAATTAAATGATTTTTAAGGTCCCTTTAAACTCAAACCATTAGTTTCTATGAAACTAACAAAAATTCTATTGAATACACAACGCCAAGATGTATCCAGAGATATTTTCTAGAAAATATCAAGTAGTCCATGAAAGCATTCACCTAGAAAGTTTTATGCAGTCCTTCTCACTTTTCTCTGCCTTAAAACCATGTGCATTCCCGAATTTTCCTCCATTAATCAAAGTATATTCTTGTCTCTCGCTAAAAAGTAATTTTTATAACTGAAATTTAGGTGGAATTATAATGTTAATTTTACATATCTGACAGCATAAAAGCGTATCAATCTCTTGCTGTTGCATGTCATGTAGTCCTTTTCATGAAGGACTCAAAAAGTGGTTACAATGCCTACCTACACCACTCCTACTGGGATCCTCTTTTAGAGTCTTGTACCTCTGGTGCTTAGAAATTCTATTCTAATCTCCCGCCTAAGTGTTTTATGACAAGTTTAACAGGTATTCTCTTTCTGCTAACATGCACCACCCCAATGCCTTTTTAGAGAACAACTATTATTTCATCTCGGTCTTCACTTTGCTAGGGTAGACAAGCCAAGCCTTTTTCTCCTTAAATTTGTCTAACAGTCTCTCCATCTCCTTGACTGCCACTGCAGGCCTCCTTTACATCTGTATTTTATTTGAACAAATGAACCTAAAAAATAAATGAGTGGAACTGCACGCAATTTTCTAGATTAAGGCTTCCACAGGCTATCTTTTCCAGAAGATGCCTCTCTGGATATATCTTGGGATGATGTTTGTCTTTTCTTCATAGCCACAAGAACAAGACTTGCAGGTCCAATTGACTAACCTATGCCAATTTTTTTTCTCTCTTTTCTTATAAGCAGATACTGCATATCCCTATGACAGAGGTTATCTTCATTACTAACAAGATTAGTACTTTCTACTACTAAATTTATTTCAATTTTAAATTAATCTAATTATTTCTCAATGGTTCCTCAAACATAAGCAATTAATAAGAAAGACTTCAGTTTACAGATAAATAGAAGTAGGGATGCTCAGTGACTTGACATCAAAGATAGTATTAAAGTGGGATTCAGGATTTGAAACTGGATAGATATTGCAGAAAGGCCTTCGGTCATAACAATGAACATGAAATACCTAGCAAATCACATTGGACAAGGAGTTTACATCGATATTTTGCGCTGCTGGCTAGTATTTTTTTTCTGTAAGTGAAGCTATTCTAATTCCATTTCCTACAAGAAATGAAAATAATGATTGCTTACAACTCCTGACTCCATGCCAAATGCAGTTTGATATCAAATCTCACATCATTGTTCTGGAAGTTCTATGTTACTTTGTCAGGTTTTTTCTTTTGTTTAGATGAAGGGACAGCAGAACCCAGTGGTTACATGTGGAAGCCTCTACTCACCATAAAACATTTAATTTCATGGTACCCTACACAATATCTCTCAGTGTTTATCATGGCAGCTGTGAAAGCCTAACATTTTTACTAGTTTTAGTAGAAGCCACTGTGCATATTTGAATTTCAGATGAATGTGGATAATGTTGAACACATAGGATGTTTCTTGTCTCTAACTTTTAATTTTAGTAAGCATAAACAAATCTCTCTAATTTTTTGAGGGTCACTTTTTTTCTGTGCCACTGACAGAAGATGTCTCCCAATTACTCATTTTGTGTGACCAGCAAATCAGTCTTCTGCAATATTGCTATTTGAGATCTTTAGAAAATATTTCCTGTCCCTATTATGGATTCTTAATTCTTAGCTAGAATTCCTAATTATTTTTTGATTTGATTGTTTTTGATATTTTGGGGTTTTTTGTAGAGAATGGGGAATTGCATGAAAGCATTTAATGAAAGTCCTCCTCAAATTTGTTGCATTTTCCTTTGAAAACCCTTTGGCTCAGAAAAAAAAAATTAAGTAGCAGTAAGATGAAATATTATATCCATATAATGTTTTTTATTTGCACATAAACATGCATTTTGTTTCTTTGTTACTTTTAAGGCACATACCTGATTCTTGAAGATAAATTGTAAAATACTTATCTATCTGTATAAAAATTTCTGGTTTTCTACATAGAAGAAATTTTTTACAATTTTTTTTTTTAAAATTTAAAAAAAAAGAATTTTTGTTCATACACAGTTCAGGATTTCCAGCACTTTCTCCTACACAACCAAAATTTTCAAGGGGCATGCATGTGAGTCAGTAAAATCTTCATGTAAATGAGACATTTTAACCTGATAAAATCTTTATTGTGTCCTTGATCTACTGAGTCTACTGTAGTTTGCTATTTACCTGTATATTTAGTTCAAATAACTCCTTAACAGAGAACTGCTGTATCTGTGGGCCTTAAATTCTAACCATTTAACTTCTAGAACCTGTTGTTTTAGTTTCCTTGATAAACCATTGTTTCGTAAGCCATGTTGGCTCCTGCCCCAGCGCCAAGTTTAAAATTAATGATTCCGCGTTGTTTAGGCTGATAACATATTCATCTTCTGCTTCAGTGTTGGTCATTGAACACTTTAAAATGTGTGAATCCAACGAGGAGAGAAAGCAAGCAGCAATGAATAAGGAAGCAATAAAGCTTGCAATAATAGCATGACTGTTTTGAAAAAGAAACACACCCATTTTGCATTCAGGGCAGAAACCACTTATGAGCAATCATAAGTAATTTTGTTGTGTAATTTGTTTATTCAGAAAATGTCTTCTTGTACACAAGCTGTCAGGAACTACACAGATGCTTCAGCCAAAGGGCTACCACTCTTTAAACAAGAAGCAATTATGCTTGGTTTCATTCTTTGACACTCTTCCTAATCTACTCCAGATCTGACCTGCTCCAGACCCTGGATTTTAAACTTGACAAACACTTTAGCCTCAGGCTTTTCATGGGAGAAGAGAATTTTCTTTTTTAAGTAAATTTTCTTTTGTTAAATTTCTCTGTCATATGAAATTATTTCCTGGATTTAATCATAAGAGAAAAGAAAAATCTTTTATCAAGACAGAGTTCTTTCTGTTACGAACATTGATATATTTATTCAAATATGTATCCTAGCAAAGATGAATACCCTGTAAGGTTTAAACATTATAGTGCAAATATTATGTGCAAATATAGTAGACAAAAATCAAGAGGCAATGGCTTAAGTATGTAACTGTCTTTTCAAATGTAAAACATTGTTTTTATCTGAAAATCCTTAAATTTGAGTCATTTTTCTGTTACAAAGTTATTGTAAAGAGAAAATTCAATAAACCGCCTCTATTTCATCACATTCCACAACAAAAAATAATGAAGTGTTAAACTAACACAGCTGTCTGAAATCAGATCATGGTAGGAGGTCTTAAGCTTATAGCAGCTTTCTAGCCTGTAAGACACTGTGCCAGAAATTCTAGATCTGGTTCTGCTGCGATCTGAAATTTAATTGTGTGACTGTGGCAAAAGCACTTCTCACTCATTCAGCCACCCTTCTCACTCTAAGCTTCTTCTGCAGCAAACAAGGTAACAGTCATATAACAGTGATACCAAAATGTTCTTGTTTTGGTAGTGGCCTTTCCCATAATGACTTAATGACTATATTAATTATGAGCCATTTCCAGGAGCCTCCATTGAAGTATATTGCCCCTTGGATTTTATTTTTTTTAAAATAAAATAATTTTAAAATAAAAATTTATTTAAGTTTCAGAAATCTTTTATGATTGAATCTTGCTAAAATGCACACCACGGTATAAATCAAAGTCTTTCCTCTAGATTATTTTGAATAATGATTATATATCAGAGCAGTACAGACTATATTGTAGGGTACTGACAATGAAGCTTAGTCTTCACGCCAAATGCAATGAAATGTGTCAACAAAGAATGAAAATACAGAAATGATCAACAAGGAGACAAAAAATAAAATTAGTTTGAATAGTCAGTTTCCACAGAACTCACACAGCCTCCCTCTGGAAAACTATTCAGATTTTTAAAGGATGTTTTAAAAAGCCAATCTCCCCTACACAGTGGAATTCTACTGTTTTATTAGAATTGAATGTGACTCTCTCCAGAATTTTTTATCCTTATATTTCAAATGTCAAGACAACTGTTGATAGTTTGATTTTTTCGTATTGAAGGTAGGAGAACAGAGAGACAGAACAATTAAACCTTCTCCCTGTGTTCACAAAAGTCAGTGCTTAAGGTGGAGAAAGTCTGTTCTGGTGGTGATAGAGGTGCTGAAGGTGGAGATAAATGTTCTGTGCTCCAGGACTGTGCCTTGCTACCAAAAGCTGGACGGTCACAAGGTTTTTTCAACACTAGAAAACCTAGACAGACAAAGTCAGTACTGTAACAGTATCTCTAAAATGAATGGGGGGAAAATTGCTTGTCTAACACAGGCACACCTTTTAACCATCTTCGAGGAATGAAAACCATGAATACCAACATCGATCAGGAATTTTTCTTTCAGATATTTTTATTAAAATATTAAAATGAAAAATAGCGTACAATGAGTAAAAATATAAACAAAGTGAGAACAAAAACTGAAATCTTGGTAAGGACAGGAAGAAGTAATTACTGCAAGATTAACAGTGTAACAAGGCGGAAAGAAATGGTCGCTGAATTACTCCTAAATTCTTTGAACATTGCATCTACACCCCTTCTCAGACAAGACTATATAGGGCACAAACCCTTCTCACCATTTAAGATTATAAGAACCCTCATTAAAACTGTATCAAAAGACACACCCTTTATTGCCACAGCAGAGTAACATGAATAAAGAAAATGTAATATATGGGGTACCGAGTATACTGAGCAGGGTTAGGCTTAGCTGGCCAGTTAGTTAGGGTTAGCTGGTCGGGTTAGTTAGTTAGGGTTAGAGTTAGGGTTTGGGCTAGGGTTAGTTAGTCAGTTAGTGTTAGCTAGTTCATGAAGCTGATACACAGTTCAAAGTCCACACTCCTACAGAATTTTCAAAGGAAAATCTCTTAATGCAGTTCCTCAGTTCCCATGATCCTTTTCATCCAGTATCTTTCACACACTCGATACAAGTGTTATTCAGTTGCTTGGTTTATTGTCTTATTAGTTTGGATTGGTGCCATGAATTATATATCAGTTTCATAAAGACTTTTACCCTGTTCAGTATGGTTGGCTCGCATTATATTACATTTTCTTTATTCTACTGAATATTACAAACTTGGTAAATTTATTCAGTGTATTATGTCAACTCAACGATATGTTTAATCTCATTCTCTGTGAGCTATGTTTTTCTTGGAACATGTCATATAAAAGCTCAGTATTTTCCCGCTTACTGCTTGTATAACTTGCAATGTGTTACGCATCCCTAGCAACTTAAACTGTAGCTTGCCACTTTCTTTTTCTGCTGTGAATGCATTTTATCATCTTTCCATCTAAAAAGGAACCAAACATGCTTTTGATGAACAAGTCATTGTGCATTTTTTAAACAGCTGTGAAGTCTAAATTAAAAGTTTCTAATCCCTTTTTTAAAGAAGAAATTTATTAATGTCACTCTAGTGCCAAGACTGCTTTCTTTTAATGTTATAATAACCAGACAAAAGTAGAGGACTGAGACAGTGAGACAAGAGTACTTGTAAATCTGAAAAATTCAGGAGCCCAAAGGGTTACTGTCACTCTGTCAGGAACGGTTTCATTAAGAGTGCTCAAGAGTTGCAAGTCTGAAACATCTCTTAAGTTTGTCTATCATACAGAATAAATTCCTTGCAATAATCTCAAAGATGCTCGTTTAATATTTACCGTTTTTGTCTGGAAATACCCGTGCTTCCTGAATTTGTCTAGAAGATGCCTTCAAGGCAGAAGATTAGCAGATTAACCAGTAATCTTGATTTTCCTCAGGCTGCTCAGATTACAGGACTGATGCCTAAACAGGGAAGGTGTTCTTTCCAGACAGCAGCATCTGACAGCAATTAGGTAAACCAAGATCTTGTATGTAAAATCACACAGAGATTACTACTGCTGATAAATAGATCCATGGTAATTGCCTGGAGAGAGTTACCTTGTTGCCTCAAGCACAGTGTTGATATTAAATGCACTGGGCACTTTCGATTTTTTCATATATGGACTGACACTAACAAAGAACCAAATAATTGTCAAAATGGAGCAGATTAAGTTGCTTATAAATTTAGACAGAATTAATGACCTTAATGATCTTATTCAAATTTTCTTTTCCTCGTTGCTTCATACTTGTCCTTTTTTTCCCATTAAAAAAAAAAAAAGGAAAAAAGTTTAGCTGTTTCTTTCAGTATGGTTGAAGAAATGTAAACTTTCTTCTCTTACTGAATGCTTGCAAGTATTTCACTGATGAGTTCTAGTGCCTCCAAACTTCAGGGCACAAACATAAAACTTGGCAGAAGCTAAATAAATTAACCTGCTGGTGCACCTTATGTCATCACAGCTATACTGCTTTGGGTATTGATGCTAGCTCAGAGCCACTGCTGATGCCCACTCCTCCCTGTGATGTGTGCCCATGGCAGACAACCTGCATTTCACAAGGGGACCCCATAATGCATTTTAAAAAATCAAAAAATGCTTTATATGTACCAATTTTAATTAGAGACACTGCAGCACTTGCAGGTTAAATGGCTGTGCAGTCTGAAAGCATCCGCAGCCCTGGCTCATGCTGCTCACGAGGTTTTGATATTGTTGGCTTGTGTAAAAGAGTGCCCTTGAGGAAGTACAGCATGTCCCACACAGCTGTAGTCCAATCTGATGGGATAAACTAGGGAATGCATACTGCCAAAGCATTTTATGAAAGTCAGTGCCTCTTGTATCTCGGTTTCTAAGGAAAGGAAAGTGCAAATGCATTTTCAGTTTTATTAATGTTAGCAATTAATGATGACACCCACAAACTGATGGTGATGGCCAGAGTCCAGTGCAGCAAGACCTCCCACTGGCAGAGCACCTAGGGGAAGGAATTCAGGGTCACATCCTTTGGGCTTGCAGAGTTTCTGTCATGCGTTGAGCAGGGCTTACAAAGGCAAGGCTTTCCTTACTGTACAGCTCACAACAAATAGAAATTGCATCCTCTAAAAAAAACCTCGGACCCTCACAAAAACCCCCAAATCTCAGTTCATTATTTTGCTGAATTCACAGTGGATAGAACTACAAGACATACCCACACCAGCCCTTGTAATCGGCACTGGTGTGTCCACATCTTAAGTCCTGTGTCCAGTTCTGGGCCCTTCAGGACAGACACTGAGGTGCTGGAGCAGGTCCAATAGAGAAGGGCAATAGAGCTGGTGAAGGGTCTGGAGCACAAGTTCTGTGAGGAGCAGCTGAGGGAGCTGGGGCTGTTTAGCCTGGAGAAAATGAAGGTCAAGGTTTACCTTATCACTCTCTACAACTGCCTGAAAGGAGGGTGTAGCCAGGTGGGGGTCTGCCTCTTTTCCCCAATAATAAGTGACAGCACAAGAGGAAATTGTCTCAAGGTGTTCCAGAAGAGGTTGAGGTTGGACATTAGGAAAAGTTTCTTCACTGAAAGGGTGGTCACACAGTGAAACAGGTTGTCCAAGGGAAATAGTGGAATCACAAGCTCTGGAAGTGTTTAAAAAAGTGTGTGGATATTGGACCTTGGGGCGTGGTTTAGTGGTGAACATGGCAACACTGAGTTAAACGTGGGACTTGATGATCTAAGAGGCATTTTCCAACCTAAATAATTCTGTGGTTCTATGAAAGCTGCCTGCCAAAACCAAAGGCTCTTCTTGTAATGTCCCTGGAGAGCCTATTTGGGATTAACTTCTCTAGGGAAAATCTACCACCTGTCCTGGCTCCTGTAGAGACTAAAGAGCCGCATCTGCTAGCATGAACAAGCTGAACTTCATCAGCACCGTTTTGAAAGGCTTAGTGATTTCCTAAAGAGACCTCTCACATTATGAGAGGGATTTATACATTTTGTCTGTTGAATAATCAACATCTACTACCATCTCTAGCTTCCAAATATTTTATTTTTATAGAAATTTAGAAATTTCAATTTGGGGCCAGGGTTGCGGTAAGGCAATGCTGAATCTAAGGCCATCTTACTTTTTCAGGGAGCAGGAATCAGCATGGTTCAACAGCTGCAATTATACTTCCCTTCTGAAGGCCACTTTCTGAAGTCACCCAGAGCCCTAACATCCTTGTTCTCTCAACGAGCTGTCCCACAGCTTCTCCCTTTTCTGGTTTACTTTTTTGAGCCTCTGCACATCTCAGCTCAGCCACTTTAAGGCCAGCTGTAAAATACAGGGGGATCATTTAAACTCCACAGTGGATGGTCCTGCCTAAAACCAGATTTGGAATTAGACAGAAACAATAGATTTTCTCTAAAGGTCACTATCACTCCCCAGGCATGAACAGATTTTTTTAAAAAAATTAGGAGACTGTAGCCCCCTTTTGCATTTCTGACTTAACAGCAGTGTGACCTACAGTAGGTCCCAAAGCCCCTGCCTTTGCTGCGCCCAGGAGCTCAGAAAAAAATCATACACCTATAACCAGGAAAAGAAGAGCACCTACTGGAGGTCTTACATAAATCTGTTCCTGCAGTAGATTTAGAAAATCAATCTAAAAAACACAGTTATAAAATAGAGTGTTTTTTCAGGCCTGGGTTTCTGAGAAGCACATTCCAAAAGGGATTTTTGATGGGTACTGAACACAGACAATAACTTGAAGTAGAGATGTCATTATTTCACCTTATTCCACCTCCGTTCATGGAGTGTACAGTTTAGTTACTACTGTTCTACAGTGAACTGCAATGTTCTCATTGAGTGTATTATGGCAAAGCTGACCCATCCAATCTCACGAGAAGCCTGAAAACTTCACTCCATACCTACCATCTGTGTGCAGGTTGCTCAACTCTGCACTCTTTAAATCTTAATGACCAGTCCTCTCCTGCAGTTGATCCCATTTCAGGGAAATCCATAAGAATCAAAGAATACACACAATTTTGCACCCAGTGGAGTGTATGGGCCAGGGCAGATCTTGCCCCACGAGCGTGACACAGTGCAGAACTTAATGTTGCAATTTGTAGTGAATGGGGTTTGCAGTCACTGCTCTAACACAGCCTTGGGTAAATGGCAAAGTTAGCAGTGGCAGATTCTGACAGCTTGTGTACATAATACCCTCATTAAGCACTGGAAAAATAAAACTCCTCACCTGATCCATTGACAGGGGGAATTTTACAGACTTGCAAATTCATGAGATCTGAGAAAGAATACTCTAAAGGACTCAAAAGAAATAACTTGTGGAATAACAGACCGGGTAAATCTGCTCACCTCAGGTTAGGACCTGCTTTTCTAATTTGTCAGCATTGTAGAAGCATCTGGAAGAAGTGCAGCTAGGGCTGGAAGAGTACAAAATCTAAGTTCCAACTATCAAGGATGTTTTCACAAGGAACACAGAGTATAGTGGCTTTTTTTTAATGATGGGAAAAAATGTTGAAGCAGGGAAGACTGAATACTACAAAAACGTCTGTGATAATTAACTGACACTAGTCCTCCAATAATTTCCGTTACAAGCTAAATTTATATTTGTGTCCCTTGTTTTTGATGCTATCCATGAATATTAAAGTGATGATGAAGTGGTTTAAACTTTCATCAAAAAAAAAAAAAAAAAGCATTAAATGTGCTAGTGCTGACAGCTGTTGAGTTTACAACCACAGAGGACAAAACTCTTTGCAATAAATCATTTTTATACTTAACCTGTTTGAAAATGATAAGGAGTCTATATGTCATCTGACACTAACAATGAAATAGCATACTGAAATAAACATCAAATGCTAACATAAAATTTAGAGTTCGATTCAGACACAATGTCTGAATACCTCCAAAAAGCAATTGAGGAAGGTGGGATATGTTTTGGTTGTCCTGTGAGGAGAAAAAGAAGTAACATTCAAATTACTCAAAATGTATTATTCACTTAGGTTTAATTTCAAGGCTAACAGCCGGGCCAGTTCATTTGGCCTGAAACCTCCAAAGAAATACTTTTAGCATAATTTATAGCTCTAATTCAAACTAATGGCATTTTTATGAAACAAGTATTTTTGCCCAGATCATACTGCACACATACTGCACACACAAACTTCTCACAAGGTTTATCCAAGCAATCAGTTCTCAGAATAAGCAGCAACTTTGACTGAGAACATTTCAAGTGATGTCATATACTGCCTAGCAGCTGCTGTATTAGTAATGCCACAAAATAAATACCAACATCTTTTATACTGATCTTCTTTCATGGATTTGAATGTGTTTTGAAATGAAAGACAAGCACTAGCTGCCACATTTGCCCCCTGTTCATGTGCACATGTACTTCAGTGGTGGCTTATCTTGTCATTGCAGGAGACAAAGCAAACAGCAGGTGGAGGGAGCCAGTGCTGCAAGGAACCAGGCTCTAGAATTCTGCTTAGCAATTTCGGGCATCAATATGAGCTGAATGCTTGAACCACCCTCACCCAGCTTGACTGTTGGAGCACTGACTGGGAAAGGCATGTGAACTGTAAAGCTTGCCTGTTTTTCTCAGCTATCCAAGGAAGCTACGTGTCTCTCTGTATTATCTTGGCCTCTCACATATCCCTGCACCTTCATGGCCTCTGCAGCGCTGGTAGAATGACATCTTTGAGTCTAATAATAAAGAACTTAAACTTTGCCTCTTGAATTCTGCTGACATAAAGATCTGGTGGGATGGGTATCAGTAATTTCAAAGTAAATCGGACAGAGCTGAAGGTAGCAAAAGCAGCAAGTAGTAAAGTTTAGCTTGATTATCAGAGCTTCCTCTGAGACAGTTTTAGGGCAACTGTGTGTTCTTATTAAATCTTAGTCTTCATAGGATTTCAATATTAATTTTCATAATAAGTCAGGATGTCTTTTTTAAACATAATCACCACTTTGTTACTCTTTTATTCACCCGAAAGATATTTCTTCCTCTTGAAAAGTTATTCACATCTACTTCTTGTTCAGTAGGCAACTACCACATAGGTGCTGTTCCTCCTATTCAACCATAATGTCTATTGTGGAGTGTGTTCTTGGATTTGTTTCCTTAGACAGACCAGGGCTATTCTCTGATGTATACTGCCCCTTTACTGAAGAAGGCCTCTTAATCTTCCCTTTCATCTTTCACTGAAGGCAGCTCTCCATTTTCCATTCCCTTTCCCATCCCTGTGGTTTATCTTTCCTGAAGGTTACAGCATTCTCCAGAGATTTAGTCAGACAGTGGTAATGAAGACCAGTCTCATGAAATTAGGTCAGATATCTGTAACTTTTAGGATTAGCCTAACAGATGCCATCAAGTGAGTTCATGCATAGGTACATGGCAGCTGATGATCTGCAAACCAGTATTGGGTTTCCTGATATAAATATTCTCTTCTTGTTCCCTAGTGCCCAAGGAATGCTGGTCCATGTATAGTCCTTCTCTGAACCCTTGTGTCCTTGAGCAACTTGATAACCAGGGAGATGGATAAGCAGCACGTCCCCAGCAACTTCCTCAAGTTTCTGGTGGGTGAGGCCTGGCAACTGCCTGTGAGGAATCAGACTCATTCTGAAACTGCCTTGAATTCATCGAGTTGATCACAGTATATGATCACCGTATATGATCACCAGCATGACAAATTCAAAGTAGAACTTGCCCAAAGATTATGTGGTGAGTCCCTTTATAGAAGAAATATTGCTTAGAAAGACTTCAAAAATGTGATGTCTAAAGCCAGCTCATGGGTAGAATACCTCTAGCTCATGGACTGGTCAGACTTTTCCTGTATCTACCTTTCCAAACAGCAGGGTATGAAGACATGGCCACTGCCAAACCCCACTTACAGAACAATGCACTCTGAATGCCTGCTACAGTCTTCCTGCTCATCTAACACCTTTCACAGCCTTTTAAAAGAAGTCTTTTCTTACTTCTCCCAAGTGCCCCTATCAATGTAGTTATGTTCCCATAGCACTGTCATTAAACCTGCCATTTTCCCAGGTCAACACC
The DNA here is from genome assembly GCA_013398015.1 of Oreocharis arfaki. NCBI lineage: Eukaryota > Metazoa > Chordata > Aves > Passeriformes > Paramythiidae > Oreocharis > Oreocharis arfaki. Next base: position 856,436 of record VZRR01009625.1, on the reverse strand, counting down.
TCCTAACCGCTAATCTAATTCCAGTTCCTCTGAGTAAATAATTTTGCTACTGTGTCTGTCTCTCGACTCATTCCCTACCTCAATAAGAAAGTTAAGAGCTGAATAAAGCTGAATAAAACCCTCTGGCTTTTATACTGATGGATGAACCTTTGTTCTCATTCCTAAATAAATCTCACTTCCAATTTGTGACCATGAACTGGAACTGCAAACTATAAAGAATGGCTCCTCTGGTGTCCAGGCTGTGGATGAATTTGCCAGGTAAGAATAACTGAAGCATGGATAGACCCAGGAAAATGACTTGAGGTGTATGCAGCACATACATAAGAGAGGTAACTTAAACAACTGTGTCATAAACATTTTTCTGTATTAAAGTCCTGATATATACAAAACTTAGTTGTTCTGGGGCAGAGGAGCTGAAGGGAAGGAGTAAGATGAAGGAAGATGAATCTGTGATTCCTTAACATAGCAATCCGTAACTACTGATACACAAATCGTTTTGATGCCAATTCATAAACTTCATCATGGAAATGATCAAAAAAAACCCTTCACCCACTTGTTGCCTCTGCCACTCATAGCCATATAGATCTTGCCTTGCCATTTACCTTTGCGGCTGATGACCAGATTCTACCCTATTTCTCTGCTTCTACTAAACTATTTTGGCACTATTCCCATCAGTACTCTCTTCGTTAACAAGAAAGGAAGAAACTTTCCTTCTATATGTACAGGCTCAGTAACAATCCAGTGCTGCACATATGATTCAGATGAAGCTGGCAAAATCAGAATGAAAAGCACTGTATTAGTAATGCACATCCGGCCATTAGCGTGGTGTGCCAGCAACATAAACGAAAAGTACAAAGCAAAGAGGCTTGTTAAATTAAGCAATCCTTAAACTACATGAACTATGTATTCAGTTTGGCTAACAACAGGGAGACAAGAGCCTATTCTGAGAAAAGGCAGGAAAGATGCTCAGTAAGTCCTCAGCAAATAAATGTTTTCCTAGAATATATAAATGGAGAGATTTGCTTATCCTTTTGTATATAAAAAGAATTCCTACTGATACCACGTATGTTTACATCAAGCACAGACTAATTTTTTCATTGGCCATATCAAGCCTTCCTTGCTTTTAATGACACACACTATAAAAGAATTCTGAAAGTAACATGAATCTCTATTTTTTTAGTTCTTTTGCTAATGTGTTTGTTATTATTTGTGAAAAAAATTTCAGCTGAAGAAAATCAGACTGCTCTTTCTTCCTTCCTCTCCTTCCTCCAGATGAAAAATCAAATACTGAATTACGCAGATGGAGGCTTTAGCCAACAGTTTCAACATCATGAGAACAAGAGTCATCACAGTTAACATGGCTGTGAGGTATTCTATCCAAAATATCAAGGGTGGAACAAATAATCAGCATTTTCCCCTTAGAAGGAACTCTTCTGTTGTCAGATTTTGAATCCTCGAAACAATGGATAGCCCCATGACTTCAAAGGGATTACATGAAAAACAGCATATTTGTCAAAAAAAGGACAACAGATTCTGACTAAAAAGACCATAAGTATGTCATTATGAAGCATTTTGATCTCTTGCTGCCCTTGACGCATTTGTTCTGGGAGTAGACCTCTTTAGTGCTCTGGAGATCAAACCAGCATATTTCCTGAATGCTATACTAATACAAACATTTTTTGAGGAAAAATAAATAACTGGAACAAAAAAAACCTATGAAATCTTGGTACTGTTCATATAATTGGAAAAAAATATCTAGTGGTTTGAATCAGTCTTCCATTCTCTTACTATATATTGAGCCTAGCATTTGCCTCACCCTAAATTCACTCTCCTCCTTCTATTGTCCAAATCCGCACACTGTTATCCTAGTTTGGAGGGAGCTGCCCACTATTAATATAGCTCTTAGCTGCTTTGAAGGTGAATTATCTGAGACTGTTTGAGAGGCAGCATCCCTTTTTTCCAAGCTTGGTTTTTTGCAAGAGCCTTTATTGCGCCTCTTTTGATGTAATTGTCTGCATTTCAGCAGTGAGTACTAGAGAACTGAAGAAGGGCAGAAACTCAGCAGCATTAATACTTTCTTTGGGCACTTTTACAGTATCCAATACTTTAAATACCTATTGCAATCCCCAACATAGACAATAATAATCACGCCCCAGGAAGACTCTTTCATAGTTTCTTATTAGGACAATATTCCCTTTTAAACTTTGTAGTAACATTACCACCCTCCTTCCCACCTGGACCTCAGGTTCCTGTACCAATATAGTGAGAGAAGAGCTTCCTTCTCTCTCTTACATAGAAATGCTGATGCCAGGTCCTTTTTCTCACTCCACATGGAGCTGTGGTTTTCCAGACACACTGGCAGGCACAGCCATCAGTCCTCAGGGGGGTGTGTGTCTGCACCCTCAGCTGTCTAGTCATGCCGGCATCCCCCATTCCTCCTCTCTCTGCATGAAAGGTGACACACAAACTTAGTGACAAAAAGATCCCACAAACAAAGACCTCGTAGGAAAAAAGGAAGCAGCCAAGAAATTCAAGTTGAGTAGTCTTGGGAGAGCACCACCACTTCCAGGTTAGCACTTTCCACAGCCAAGACCCAATGAACGCAGACTCCAGGTCAACACTATAGCTGGCTAGGGGCAACATTCACTGTGATTCACAGCCTGGCTTCGGATCCTGTTTTGTGAAAGGAAGGATGGGCTTTGTACTGGTGTGAGCACAGTGGCCTGTGCCACAGTCTCTGTCAGGACATTTATTCTGCCCTTTTGCTTTGAAGGTGCCCTCCCAGTTAGAGGACCATTTATCTGGGATGCACTGGGTCAATGCTGAGTGGCCAGCATTATTTCCTGGTCCTTTCCTTGTCTCTCTGAAATACCTCAGGTGTACAAGGTGAGGATTCACACTTGCAGGGTGCAGACCCTGAGTTGTACAGCCGGTACAGGGTACTCCACACTGCCGTGAATGGATGGCAGGTTATAACATACAGCCAACTAAATAAGAGAGTATTCAAAACAATGAAGCTCTACCCAGGCTAGCACTAATTAGTGAGGCTATGATGGCATTTTTTCTATACAGTTTTGAATAGAATCACTATCCAGATGAATAATTAATAAAAAATAAGGGATACATACTGTTCTCCTGTATTTTTTAATGTGTATTATCCTGTGTTCAGTAGCCACAGACAATGGTGATGAATTGTAGTGTCTGAAAAATATCTTGCTTTTTAATTCCGACTAAAATATGGAGTCTAACATACTGTGCCAGATAATTTGCAAACATTATGATAATACAGTCTTTATCCTGAAGCCTCTATGAAAAACGAAAACCAGAAAAAAAGAAAAGAATCTAGTATAAGAGACAGATTCCTTGAAAAATTCAGGTTAATCCAGCCATCTCTGGCTTTACAAAATGTTTAAATGGGCTTATTTTAGAGCAGGATAAGTTTGAAAAATGGTCAAGCCAGGGAAGGTGGGAGCTAGAAGAAGGAGTCAGGTACTGCAGAAGACAGACTGTCAGATGAGTAATCGAGAAATGAATATTTTCTGCAGCTGCTTGGTCTCACTGAGTCACTGGTAGGTTCCAACTGCATTTTTTCCCCATGAAAATCTACCTGATCATGCATCACTGAGGAAACGTCACACAGGTCTTGGCGTCTCTAGCGCAAATGTCCCCATGACCCCCACTATTACAGCAGTGATCTTATAAGTAGTTTACATTCTGTGGATATAGAGGCAGCATCAGTCTCCAAATCAAACAGGAAATAAATATGTAGATACAGGTCACTATACTAATCACAGTTCTCCCATGCTCTGCATAATGTTTGCATTACATTAAAGAACGCAGATGTAGTGTAAATTACTATAATTCTGATTCAGTGTTACTCAACACTTGCTAAGCGGAAAGATTCATAGCTAACATTGTAAAAATCTTCAGGCCAAAGGCACAATAAAATCTTATATTTATATTGATTAACTATGTTGTACATATTTACCGCTAGTTATTTAACTTACAGCTTAGAACATTACTTCATTTCCTAAGACTTAAGAGACTCGGAGTGGGTGCAAAAGTTTGGACTCATGCCAGAAGGTTTCAAAGCTACCAGAATAGAGGAGATTTCTGCAATGATGATAAATAAAAAACTTTTCTTTTAAGTCAAGTGACATAAACCAAACAGAAAGTATTAGATACTTGCACTGCTAGTGCAAAACAAGCAACAATCTTTTACATTAAAAAAAAAAAAATCAGTGCAGTTCTGGCATACATAGCTAACTGCTTGACCTAAACCTTTCTTCCCAGTTGTGGTGTGGGGAATGGAATATGAATGAAACAATTAGCAAACATGCAATCAGTCTGGGATTCATGCCATGAAGCATGAGTCTAGGAGAACTCAAAAAAAGTCTTGGACATGTGTGGGTAAGAAGAACATCCAAAATAAGCATTTCTAAAAGCCCAAAGGAGTTTGTGGAGGGAGTTAGGCTTCAAGGCGGATCAGCATCTAACAAACATGGGTTAAGAAGAACATTTCTGTGGCCAGCTGATTCTCTAACATTTTCTGAGGCAGCTGATAGAGGTCCCTGTCAGAAACTGAACTACTGGCTGTTGGCACGACTCTATATGCCACTCTCAGATTTCTTGCTGCAAACGGGAGATCCGTTTTCAAATGTCCCCAAATCCAAAGTAAACATTTCTGATGGTATTGAAGCTTGGAGAAGTATTTCTAAAGGGTTACTTGGTGCATGTTTGTATTTCTCTTTGAAAATTGACTGTTATCTTTGTTTTTCTCTGTTATACCACATGAAAAAAAAAATCCTAAAATACATGAGATGTTTCCGATGTAAACAAATCCATCTCTTCCAGAGGAATGTTATATGATGACAGGGTATGTGAAATGGTCTTAGTGATCATGTGGTAAGTGAGATCATGAGACACTGTCTGCATTGGAGTTGAATGTAGTTTACTCAAATGTTTTTGGGATCCCCGTGATAGAACATTGGTGGAAAGCAAAACCACAAGCATAGGGCAAACCGGACCTTCTCCACCTCCTGAGGTCTTCAGGGTCTACAGCTTTGGTATAAAAAGTATACAAATTTTTTGCTACTAAAACTAATTTAGCAGATAATTAAACAGGGTTAAAATGGTTTAAGAATGGCATAATTTGGGTAGTATGGCAATTTTCTCTACAGTTCTGACAAATTATCCTGAGGTGCAAATAAATTCTGTACAGTTGTCAGAAATTTTTGCCTCTATTTACACACTTCAGGGATTGTTTCTGCCTAGCAGCTCATGGAGTGAGGTGACACAGGAAATGTCACTACTGAGCTACAGAGGCTGATTTTCCAACCATTTTTCCCAGAGACAGAAAGTGTTCCTACAGACTTCAGAAAATCTTCTACTTGGGCTGGTTTTTTTGTTAAAAAATGAAATGGACTGGTGTTTAAAAATCAGTATCTTTGTTTCATTTCTCAAAAAAACCTAATGCAACCATCATATCTACAGATGGCCATTTACAAGAAAAAAGTCCCAAAAGGACAAAAATAAACAAAAATTAATCCTGTTCAGTACTTTTGAGATTTCAACTGTGCTAAGTAAGGCAAAACAAAAATTGTATGGATCTTGTCTTAAAGAAATGGATCCAATGTGAATATCCTGTGGACTCTGAAGGAGCAGTTCATTTGGATTCTCTAGTTTTATTGTAATCTTACATGCAGTGGTCCTGAGAGCAAATGAGAATTTTCCATGACCACAAGTTTCTCAAATAAAATAATTTTTTAAAGTAACTTAGATCAGAACCCTTTTTGTTTTTTTCTTGGAAATAGGGAAGGTTTGCCCTTAATTTTTTTTAGCTTTGGAATGAAAAATGATTCTTCCAGAGTTTTTGGAAAGAACCATTCAGAAGGTGTTCAAAGCCTGAGAAGTCTGAAGCTAGGCAGCAGTAGCTACAGAGCTGTGACTTTTAGCATGGGCAAAAGTAAGTTAAAACTCAGTGGTTTAAACAGCACTGTTCCAGTGATCTTACTTTCATTTAACCCTTCATGCCATATCTTACACCAAAGGATGTCTGAAAAATCCACCTCCACAGATATGAATCTGTTCAAGATAATTATCAGTAGCACACAGGATCTCTTCTTATTAGTCACCTTCAGTGACAACAACAACGACAGCAGGCAATTTGGTTTGCTTTGCCTATGCCCTCTTCTTCTCCATCCTGTGGCCACCTTCACATGCTAATTAAGCATTTGATCAATAAAAGTTCAGCTCACCATATGCATTCAAGACTTACAAGGATCCCATGGGTCATCAAAGCACAGGAAGAGTGCTGGGCTTCTTACAGAGACCAAGAAGACCAAAGCAGGCACTGTTTCAGCACCTGTATTTAGTCACCATTACCTGTGATAGAGATGCTGCCTAGGTTACTCTGTCTGCAGACAATTGTGAAGGAAAATCAATGCATTTGATTAACACCTTGGGAACTGTAAAGTAATGGTTTTAATACATACTTCAAAGCCAAAGCTGAAGTCAAACCTATTTAGATTCCCTGACACCTCCCATTTAATGGCTCTTCTTTCCAGATACTTGTATCACTGCCAAGCTTCAATCATTTTAGATAAAATTTTCCATCTTAGCTGTCTTCATTGGATGAGTTTTAAATTTTTTGTTTGTTTGTTTTGGGTATGTTACAGCAAAAATACCTTGACTGCTTTCAAGGACAAGGTTATGGAAAAAGAAGTTTTGTCCATGTGAACTGATTCCAGTGACCTTAAACTGAGTGTTTCACATTTCAGATTAAAACCTGGGACAGAGAGAGGAGTAAGCACACTTCGTATCAAGGATGTGCCTTTTGGCATCCCTCTGAAATCTGACCCTAGTTGATTAAATTTCATACTGTTGGGGGTTGGGTTGTGTGTGTGTGTGTGTGTGTGTAAGGAAGTTCACACCTGTTCAACAGATTAAGATTTTAACAGTTTAGTTTCCCAAAGATGCCATCCGTAAGGGACTGCACATGAGGTGATCATGACTTGTGCTCCAAGCACAAAGTCTGAGCACCTAAACTGAGGTCAGCAAACACTTCTTTGGGTCTCCCAGTTGTACCCCTTGATTTAGGAAGTTAAAAATAGAGGAGACAAAATCTTAGTGAAGAGAGGGGAGTAAATTATGATAGTAGTAAGTCGTGGGGCACTACTGAGTAGAATGGAAGTAAGAGATGAGATAGGCTATGAGAACAGGGTACAGAGGACAAGGGTAAGGACGGTCAATATAATTGTAACTGATTCAGTAAAGACAGTCTTGGATAAGAGAAATACCAACCATCTTAAATTTTAACATTTCATAGCCTCATCTCATAGTTTGAATTTTTAAAAACATATCTTTGTTGTATGTAATTGCTTGTAGAGATGAGACAATATTTCACATAGCTGTTTCACTCCCCTTCAACTGAAACCTCCACTTATTTATCCGGTGAAGCAAGTTTTGATAAGAAAACATGAATAGCTTCCAATTAACATCTAAGAGAAACTTCTGTCTCTCAGCAATGACAAGAAATGTTATTCTACAAACAAATGTTCAAACACCCTGAACCATTGTAAATTACTTCATTTCTGCCATTGAAAAGGGGCAAGTACTGTGAATGATATAAATAACTTCTAAACCTGAGCACTTCAGGTTTAAAGAACAAAAACACGTCAATGCTTTGCAAGTGATTTCAGAACAAGAAGTCTAGGGCTGCACAATTCAAATGTATTCAAGTTCAGATACTGACTTCACCAAGAAATACCTCATACTTCAATGAAAAGAAACTGCATGGCCGTGATCTAAAATCTCCCTTGCTGTTTAGTCCTCGCTTACTCAACACAGAGAAGTCTGTACCAAAACTGGTTCAAGTATTCAGACTGGCACCAGCATGAGGATAAAGGTACCTATCAGTCAGCCCAGTGTCAATCATCCCTTCTGTTCTCAGGGATATCTTTAAATCCTGTCATTTTAGTAGTTTCTCCCTTCTGATTTTGATCTCAGGAAGATCAGTTTCTGGACTTTGAGGGAAATCTGACAAACAATTTGTCCACGAATATACTTCCCCAAATACATCTTCAGAATCTGCTGCTGGACATGTTCCGTGCTTGCTTCATCAAATGATGGGCAGTATCATTCCAATCTTTCAGAAGACTGATAACAAAAAAGCATAACACCATTGAGTATTTTGATATTAATAAATGTTGTTAATAAAGTGGCTGCTGGAATTCCAGAAGAACATAGATGCCATTCTTCTTTAATTAACGTCCCCGATCTCCAAGACTTCATGGAGGTCTAGAACATGTCCTTGAAGAACATCATACCATGATGCAAATGGAAGTTAGGTAATATTGGGCCATGTCTTCCACTTCAAGACCTCCCTAAGGTGTAGCACTCATCTGGTGTCTTACGCCTTTAGAATACTTCTCATCATCACCTATGCCCTATTGGTAGATGTTTCTAGGTTTTACTTTCTCTCAAGCCACCCTGCTGCCCATATTTGCAGAAATACAGAACACTGCCACTAGAATCCATATTTCTTCCCCACTGCTTAAGTCTTGCATTGTTAAATACTGCAAAGCAAAACATCTGTGTCAGATAAAATGTAACCAGATACAATAGACACTACCTTCAGGTAAACTGCCTGTAATGGAAAATTAATGGCTATGATAGGGTTTGTGTGATCGAGATTTTAAAAGACTGACTGCCATGGTTTTGTCTGTGACCTGTTTTTTTACGACAACGAGAGCAAAAACATTAAACAGAAAAATCTCCAGTTTAAAAAACATTCATGGTACCAACCTACTTGTTTCTTTTTTTCCCTGGGAAAATCTAAAAAGAGCTTCCTAATATAAACATAAGGCAACTTGACATTTGTAGACTCTTCTGTATGCTTTGTTAATTGTACTGTTGAGAAGAATGTGAAGTCAAAGATAATGGTAAAAATTATCTTCAAATACAAAAGAACATGAGAAGTCTACTGAAAAAAGGAAAAAAAAAACAACCCAAAAAAACCACCCAAACCCAAATCCTTAGCTTTTAAAAATAATGAACTGATGTTAAGAAATGAAGAACAATATAGTAAATTACCTACCTTAAGACTGCCAAAAATGAATCTACTTCTACTGCTCTTTAAAAGTATGTAAGTCAAGATGCATTATTATGATGATTCACACCAGTCAATATAGGGTCCAAGACTGGTCAGAAAAAAAAGAAAAAGAGACAGATTTAAGATGCAGGAAACAGGTTTCAAGCAGTATACGAAGGCACTGCATATAATTCAGAGGATAATCATTGCATAAGAGGAAGGCTTTAAGGCTATCAACTTGTCTGGCACGTTTCAGAAGCATTAAATTACCTTAAACTATCAGTAAAATCCTTTTTTTTTCTGAGGTGATATGTGAGTGATAAAAGCCTGACTGATCCAAGTCCAGTAACATATCATAAGATACACTTACAAAAGAAAACGGAAACAAGAATCAAGAATATCTAAACATTTAAACCCTCTAATCCTCCTTGTTTTGGGACTGTGGATATGGTTTTAGTCGTGCAATTAATTATACACAGGAATAACGATTGCCTTCCAGCAAGATGACACAAAGCTTCACTCTGAGAGGTCACCAAACCCTGTCTCACTTTGTACATTTACTTTTATTGACTCTCCGTGCCACCTCCAGCACCAGGAAGCAGATGGGACTTCCTTTCCATCCGGCTGCCGAGCAGGAAATGTTTGACTCTTCAACAGCCATGAACAGACAGCCAAGAGCTGTGGTGGAAGAGCACGACAGGAACTGACAGGCACTCAGACACTGCAGTCACTTCCGACTGGCGGCCCATCAGGGTTGCACATGCACTCTGCCGTCCTACCCAAAACTGAGAGTTCTTAAAGATTAGAAATGTCAACCTTAGGTACAAATGGTGGAAATGGGACTAATTAGTCTGGAAATCTATCTTGAGAAAAATCACTTGCTCACAATATCCAGATACTTGCAGTGCCAAGATCATACTTGCTCTAGACTGCATGCTTCCTGTCTCCTTTGTTCTATGGCATTTTTTGATGCAAGTCCATACCACATTTTCATTGTGCAACCCTCCCTAGCTAAATCTGAAATCTGATTTTGCTTTCTTGCTATATCAATCCAGGGGAGATGTTTCTCATCTGGCTACAAATAAAACCCTACTGAGCCTCACTAAGGAATAATTCCACAAAGCATTCAAATTCAGAATGACCTATTGTGAGTACTGCAATATGGTGTATTTCTGGAGTCTATCATGAAATTATATTATCATGGTTTTCCAATTAATTCTACATAGATCTATAAATACAAATAAAAATCTCCCATAATATTAATATTAGTATCAACTAAACATAGAAAGCATCTCTAGAGGTCATAAAGTACAAGCCCCCCTACACTGCAACACTCAAGGCCAGGACAATTAGACCAGATTGCTCAGAGGCATGCCCAGATGGGGTTTGAACAGTCTCTCTTTCAGTGTTTGATCACACTCAGCGCAAAAAGGTTTTTTCTCATGAGTAAATGGAATTTCTTGTGCTTCAGTTTGTGCCCACTGCCATTTGTGTATTCACTGGATACAACTGAAATAACAACAATAAATATACATAATGCTAATAAAAATATATTAAATATCAATATTTAAAGGAATAAAGAAAGAAACCAGGAGTCAAACAAAATCGGATGTATTATACCTAAAGATATGACACTTTTAGATTTAGGTCAGAAGAAATTATTAGTCCAGTTCATGTGATCCTAGAAATCACAGGCTAAGTAGTCTCATCTGGGGACTCCTTTATTGAGAGTTAATTTTATGTTGTTGAAAAGTACATCTCATCGTGAAAGCACAGAAGGCAAATGTAGCTGCATGTTGAATTAATTAGGAATTGGAAAACATTTTGCACTCTGAATTTCCTTCTCTTTACTCTATATTGATGGACACTAGTCCACCTGGTTTAGGTACCTAATCTATTCATTCATGCATTTATTTTCTTTCATATGTTCTTAGTTTTGGGGTTTTTTTAATTCCCAAGGCTCTGCACTGCATATTACAAATGAGAGAAATGTCCTGCATGAGCACCTACCTTATCCAGTTCTCTGTCAGGGTGGAAGTCTGAGCACTGTATACAGATCCTGATGAAATTCTGTTTTAAAACTTGACTGGTTTTTCTGCTTCTGGTTCTGTAAACATTTTTGATATTTGTATTGCCTCCTTTACACTTTGCTGTGATGGGTTCTGCCTTAGTTTCAGCCTCCACGACTATTGGTGAGGTCATATATAACCTGTTTTGCCTCTAAGTAGCTGGTCTCTTAGCCTTGTGTAGACCGAGAAATGAGTGGCGGTCCATTCTTCCCCAGTGTGGATAGATATATTTTGGGTATATAGTGAAGCAGTCTTTGCAAATGAAGCATTTCATTTTCTCCACAGTCAGGAAAGAAGGTGTTTTTCAGAATCATTGGAAGCAATTCTGTTAGCCAGAGTCTGTATGTGACTTAAGCTAACTGGATCTCACCATGTGTCTTCCAGGAAGACTGTGATTACTTTGTGCCTCTGCATGATTTCTGCTCTATTTCCAGACCACCGATTTACACTTCTGTGTTATGTAGCTTAGTGACAACATTGATTTTATGATAAATTTTTTGGTCTGAAAGGTGCTCTCAGAAAATTAAAATCAGCTATGCTGTACCACGATCCCATCTCTTTGCATGCACCTTTTAATTGCTGAACACTAATTTTCCACAGACATAGCAGCAGAGACTCACCAGTATAATGCAAACCACAGCAGAACACAAAGATGAGCTTTAGAGCATTTTTTCCCCTTAATTTAAAAAAAAATACCTTAAATCAACTTACTGACCATGTAAGAGTTGAAAGTACTGGGAAATAAATAGCCTCTATTTAGCCATATTACAGGTATTTTTGCCTCTTCATGTTGCTAAAATATTCCCAACAGAGTTGCCAGCCCTTAACAAAAACAGATCAGTGATTAGTGTCAACTAATTCCTTGGCATCTGGGAAAAACTAAATCATATCATGACTGCTAAGGAGTCAAGAAGTTATATCTGACATTCAGTTCTACCACTGTATGAAGCACTCAGAAACTACGGTTTACACATATTCTGAGGTGACACATTAACAAGGTTAACATACTAACAATGATCTGCCCTGAGGTGCTGACAAGCAGTAGCTGTTAATTTTATGTGAATTATAGTTTATCTCCTTATAAATCTCTGATAAATATCTGAAATATTTCAAGATGTCCAGTACTGGAGAAGTGAATAATGAGACACTAATTAACCATTCATATTTCAATTTCCCTTTTCACTACATAAATACAGCTAGTTGCCAAAGAAATGTCTAAACAGCGTGTGACACTAACTCTGTGACTATTTGCAAAGAATGGGTAAAAGATTGTAATACTGCCCAGCAACATAACAATTCAGAGGTCACGTGATTTCGGTTTTGCCGTGTTTGTCTTGCTTTAACTACGATATGATGGTTTTTCGTAATGTGGACCCACACCTAGCAATAATTCACTTGGAGAAAGATGTTAGATCCGATTGCATACCATTATTAGGTCTCCTGCAGTATTACTTAGAAGAAATCTCAGAGAGGTAACAATGGAAACCAGCAGCTAGAGTTAAGAGTTTACATACGTAAAATCTGTGATACTGACTGGATCAGACTCTTACAAGTTGAGATGAAAGAAGTTTCTTGATCTAGTCACAGAAAAAAACAATTGAAGTATATTCCATCAAATTTCTCATCAAATGATAAGGACTATACCTAAGATACTTTTATCTACATCTAATATGATAATAGAGCATTAAGAGCACTCAAAATATCTCTACTGCAAGTACCTAAATTAAAAGGTATTCTAGCCAACTCTTAGAAATTCTACTTTGAGCTGAGTTCTTAATTTCTAGTACTGCAAGATTCAGTCACATCTGAAGCAGCAGAAGTTTTCCCATGAAACCTAGATTGAAACTTCACCAGTCATTTACTGTCAACATTTTAATGCATGAAGAAGATGTGCTTTACAGAAACAGAACATTAAGAAGCTCTCCAGTTTTTCAGTGAAAATGCTTCAGAAAACTGCTGTGGGTTAGTTCTGCCGCAAATGTGAAGACAAGTGCCTAAATTTACAGCCTACCCATACTTAACAAAAAGAGAAAATTTTACGGATCATTTGGTCATTAATGAGCTGAGGAAGATCAATGTTAAGTCTTGCAGGGAGTAATACTAGTAAGGAAAGGATACACAAGACCTTAAATGGTTTCATAGCCCAGTCTTCCCAAGGAAGACGTAAAATAGAGAAAAAAATTGCTGGGGTATGGTTATAATCTCTCTACAGAGGAGATAGAATAGGACTCACAATTTCCTTGTTTATGTGAGAATCCCTTCTGTTCGCATGGGCAAGATAATCCAATGGTTGATTATGAACTATTTGTATTCCATTATATTCTAATGGAAGTACATTTAACATTAGGAGATTGAAAAATAGATTTCAGGTCACTTAACTGTCTTTTAGTGACCTGAATCATATAATGAAGATTTAATGAAGATTTCACTATAATGAAGATTTAATTTTCCATTAGTTTGTTCAAAATGCTGAACAGTTATAGTGGATCTCTATTTCTTCTCTCTAGTGAAAACATTTAATACTACAATTTCGTGATTTAAGTGACACTATATCTAAAAAGTTTCCAATTTAATTAATTATTCTATGTTAACAACAATTCACAGCAAAATTAAGCATTCTGGAATTGCATCTTGTTTGTCTGTTACAGAAACACCATACAATCAAGTATAGATACCAATAAAAAGATAAAGCCTCTTGAGTGATATAATTAGTTATTGCCTCCTCATTCACGGTTCAGTATCTTTCCTGGTAAAATTGTTTTTAAATTGGCTAAAAATTAACACAATTTGCACTTATAAATTAATTTAATCTGTTTATGTGCATAAAGATAATACTCACTGTTCTATCTTCCCTTTTCCCTGATGTAGTTACTGTCTCTCCTGATAAAGTTGTTCATCAGGAAGAAGGCATCATAAAGAATGAATAATTGAGTCAATACTTTTGGACCAAAATGTTATGTTATTACTCTACATTGATGAATTTTATACTAATTTTAAAAGTGACCATTCAACATGTTACAGAAATTTACAGAATATTTGGGACATAATGGAGGTAGTGGACAGCGTGTGGTAGAGGGTCCTGGAGAAAAACATTGAGCTGAACTACAGAATGTAGCTCTAGCTGAGGTACTCCTGACAGATGTAACTAAGATAGATAAACTGTTTTCATTTAAAATTCATTCTGTCAATCAGTCTCTGAAGATCACTCTGAAAATTTCAGTTCTTGAGTTGAGATTATGCTAATGTGATTTCTCGTTGTAGGACAAATAGAAATACTTGCAGGTTTGAGAACAAATGGTTCATCTTTTTCTTTTCTTGTAGACAAGCATCTAGTTACATATGAAGTAATTCTTTTGATTTTCAGAATAAAATCCCTGTGGCAGCACACTGAAAAATTATACTTTGCATACTCAAGAGAACACTTTTTTTCATTTCACCTAGCTGCAAGTTTTTGAAAAATGATGTGAGACTTCATGACAGATAATGCAACAATAATAACGCTCCTAACAAATTTGGGACAGTATTTTGAAGAAGCAAAAAGTGTAGATTGCTCACTGTGCACACTCCAGTATGTATATTAATAATATTTACTATATGATTTGGTTTCTTCACAAGCTTCAGCTGAGACACAAATTACTCCCTCTTGTTCAGAAATCAACGTTTGTTGCAACAAGGTATCATCTCATTGGGGACCCCTTCTCTGGGTCTCTGGAAATCATAGAATCATAGAATATTCTGAGTTGGAAGGGATCTATGAGGATCATTGAAGACAAATTCCTATGTTTCATTTCAGGCAGTCTTTGGTTGCTACAGAAAGAAATCCCTGCTCTGTGTTTTTGAATATTTACTGATAAGAAAAAATAAGAAAGCACATAATAGTGAATATGCTACATTATTTCTGGGTTTAGGTATAGATTCATATTGCATAATCTTCAGTTTTGTGATCATGCATCTGCTTCTACACAATACTCGTCAGCTAAGATCAGCAAAGCTTCCTTTCAGGGGTTCCTGAGTGCAGACTGTAAAACTCCGACCAACAGAGCCACAGACAAAGCCCTGTATGATTCAGGTAAACAAAACTTTACCCAAGTGGGAGGTTTCCAGAGGTATGTCAGGTGACATAAGGTACAGTGCACTAAACAAATCAGTGCTTAAGGGCTTTCTAAAAGCCCCTATGTCTAACCTGGTATATCTGTCTTAGCATAATAATTTTGGAAATATTACATGATAGTATCCTAGTTGCTATGAACATCTTAATTTCAGCATTTTGTGCCTAGTATATTAACCATGACTTCATAAAGATCTTTCTGGGCATTGTTTTCTGCACTTGGTTTCACACAAAAAAAGGGATAATACACTGAAAACTTGACAAGTTATGTTGCAAAACGTCTTGTCTTCTGCTTCTTGCCACACAAACATCATATTTAAGGAAATGTGAAACAATAACACTGAAAAATAAGACTTTCATCAAGTGTACCAGCAATTAGTTCCAAATAATAAATATGTGTCTGAATGCAAAAACTTCGTTGTCTTTTATAGTTGGTATGCACACAGAAAAGAAAAAAACAGATTAGAAGGTTTCAAAACCACTGCTTTAGCATCCAAATACTATTTTGGGCAGCATAAAAAAACAAGCCAAACAACTGGAAATAACTAAAGTGGGACATGGCTTGTGTTTGTTTAATTCACTGCGTCCATAGTCAATCTCAGCTTGAAAATGAGAAAGCTTGAATGGGTTACTGTGAGTCTCTTCATTCTGCATAAGGTCACTAAATTAAAAACATGTCTAACTTTCATGTGTTTTGGCATTCTTCACTGTGAAGTTAAAGCCTCAGCCCCAGACAGATTCCAAATCAGATAAAAGTCCAAGACTCAATACTACTGATCTCATGATCAGCTGTGAATTCTACCACTAAAGCATACGATTTGTGGGCATCTTACCAACTGACAGGATGTGGAAGTCTGCAGTTACAGGACACATGAGCATATTTCATTATTTTTTCAGCATTTAGACCTAAGAAAACATCTTCAAAATTTTCATGACATGAAATGTCATCTACGGGTATTGACCAGCACAGAAGTACAAAGAAAATCCCATAATATTTCCATAGATAGCAACAGATCCACTCCTCTCATAAAATCTCTCCTTTTTGTGTTGTGTGGTGAATATACAGCTTGGTATGAAAGTATAAAATAATGATTTTCATGCAATTGATTTTTAATAAACAGGACAGTACCTCTGAGCTCATCTTTGACATTCCTAAGAATGAGGTTTTTTGAGCATTGGCCAAATTATCTATAATAAATGGTTATTAAAATGAAAGACCAATTTATTTAATTGCTGCAAATTGCAGAGTTGCATATATAACTACTGTGAATTACTCATTGTCCCAGCCTTATCTTGCTTCTATGAACAATACTAATGACATCAATGGGAAGCCAGTTAACAGAGATAAAAATCTATTTAATGGGAGCCTAATTTAAGAATTTAAGAAAGTTTAACTATTCCCTGTGATCCATATCAGGTATGCTTGTCAAAATGAAGCAGCCCATTCAGCAGTCTTTACTTGAAAGTGATTCTGTGAGAGGTGAATAACTTTCTTTGCAGTTTTGGAAGACGTCCTTTTCATTCTAGTACCATTCCTTTAAGTGGGAAATAAGAACATACCTCAGTCTGTGAGGCTTTCTGGACTGGTATCTTGAATGCCTTGAAGTAAACTCCTTGGGGAAATCAAGGTGACCTTTCAAGGTAGTGCACTTGGGTACAAGGCGTAATCCTTGAGCAGGCCAAATTAGGATTATTTATGTAAAAACACAGCTGTCTTGATAAAGGAAGCCATGTAGTTTTGTCAGACTACAATATTTAGCAACATGCTTGAGATCTCTCATCCTGTTGCTTCAGCCCTATCAACCTAGGAAAGAAAAAGAAAACAAATACAAAAGAATGGAGCTCAACATCAGCAAAGTAAACAAATGCCTTTTGCATAGTAATGCTGTTAACAGAGCTGCCCAGCTACAAAGATGTAAACCCTTCCATTCTTGCATTGGAAGCAAGTAAAAATACTCCCCTTGCTGCCTTTGCAAAAGTTAAAAAGCTTTCGAGCCTGGGAAAGAATTTTACAGTTTTTTTGTTTGTTTTGTCTAACCAGTTTAACCACTTCTTGTCTGTGAGAGAACATGCAAGTCTTTTGAAGACTGATTGTCTACAAAACTATTCTTAAATAAACAAACCACAAAAACACTTGTTAAAATGTTTTCCTCTCCAAGCCAGCATATCCTTAGGTGTTATATAGGGTAAGGTTTGCTAAACTCAGACCCAAAATAAGCATCACTGGTACCAACAGAAAGTCTATATATGCATATGAACTTCACTGACATTGCAAACAGACAAAATCCTTATAACTGGTAATAAATGCTGCCATACAGAAATAGTCAGTATCTAGAGGAGTGTTTTTTGTATTTATGGTAGCATTCTTTCTCTTGCAATACACTATGGCCAATAATGAAATACCAAAATTACTACTGAATAGGTATTTTGGGACTTTAGACACCAAAACATTTCTGAACATTGTCCCTTGGTTATTCTATTTCAACCACTTCAAACAAGCTTAATTCCTGATGTACCAGTATATCGTCCACAAGTTCGTGTTTAAACTATCAACTAAAAAGCTAGTTAGAATCAGAAACTGCAGTAACTTTTTGGTAACCTAGCAGCTACACGTCTAAAATACTCCGTTAGCACTTATCTGTATTTTGGTAACAAACAATAAATACCTCTATCAATTAGACCTATCAATAACGTTTTTGAATTGCTGTGGTATGACATGACACAGAAATTCAGATTATCAGTTTTATACAAAGCATTTGATACTTAAATATGTATATATTTTTGCTGGTTTCATCAACAATATTTAAAATCAACCTGGGTAAGGTTCTAAAAGGCAACTTCCCTTCAGTGTCCTGAATCCATACTAAAACTCATATGATCAGTACAGTACTGTATTGTGGCAGAAATCTCCCCAAAAGAGGACATTCTAACACGATGATGTATCTATGTACAGTAATGGCAAATCAAACTTAAGAAGACCGTAGGAGAAACATTAATCACAAGTATGAAGAATATGAAAATTGTAGTGCAAAAACTACAATAGTCAATGTCTCCAGAAAAAAAATAAAGGAAATGTAGAAATCTAAGATTAAATCTGAGAGAAATTATTACTGTAATAGATATGCAAACAAACCAAAAATTATTCAGGGGAACAATACAGCCTGACATAGTTGCAGCAAAATAGCTAAAATTTGCCAAGACATTTTTGAAGAACTCAATCCTCAAATATCCTGTATCTCAAACTGAATAAATTTACTGACCCAGAACACCGTCTGCCTTCAATACTATTGTCTCAGTTAATGAACTTCTGGAATATATATTTATACAAAATAAGAGCAGTAGTTAATGAATATAATGAATGCAATAGGAGTAAATGAATATAATTGTAGTAGATAAGCATACAAAAATAAAGCTTCCTGTCTAGGGCAACAAACCTCCAAGATTATTTGTCATCCTGTGAAACAAGGCAAAGCCCAAAGAGTGTAAGCAAAAGCACTAAAGAGATATGTTTATTGCATGCCTACAAGTGAAGAATATATCATGGATATGTTAAACATAATATGATCTAATATCATGGGAAATAGAAGTAGATGAGAAAATCATTCCTCTTCTCATTTCAAGAGACAGAAAAGGACTCTAGAAATCTGCAGTGGAAGAATAGCACTATTTCTGTTATTATCTGTGACTATTAATTTAGTGAAGTTAGAGTCAAATAGTGTGGATACTTCTTTCTGACAGTAAGACACATTTTAAAGGGATTTTCAGGTATATCTTTCACTTTCTGGCACATGAGCACACAGACCTCATTTGTGCCATCAAGAGGCAAGGAAATGAATCTCAGCTTTCAAAACCAAAAGCAGTCTGTTTTTCAAAGCAAAGTTTTGAAACTTGCAGCCCCCCTCAGAGAAAGCAGCAAGCAAAAGACAAAGGCATTTCAGCGTAGGTACAGATCTACAGGTACTAATTAATGAAGATGCTACCAGAATTTTTAAACTCCCAGAGTCTTTTAGATATAAAAAACTAATATGCAATGTTGTTTGCATATGTTAAATGCTTAAGCATTATGCTCCAGGAAAAAGAGCTCATTAGTGATTCATGACCACTGAGATTGCTGAGAGTCGCACACAGAACTCTGAGGCACTCTGAAGTTAATGGTAAAACTACACAAATACAGTTTAAGCAAATCACTGATGTACACATCTGCATTTTAAGAAAAGCTACTCCTTAAACATGAAAATATGGCAGATAAACAGGATTCTCAACTCATTTTGAAGCATCAGCAAAGCTAGTTACGACCCCATATTAAAAAAAGAACTGGGAAGAACTGCAAAGCAATAATATACTGAAAGAAAGGGACATCTGCCTAGTCCCTGTTCAGGTGACCAGAAAATAGTGAAGGTATTGCACAGGTCTCACAAGAATGCTGGAATTACAAAGATGAGATAAAGAAGCCAGAAGGAAAAAGACTGAACACTCAGAGTATCGCAAACAAAATTATCTTCAGGTGTAGAAGCCTGTGGTTAGAACGCAAGGAGTCATAAAATGCCCCAAAATTATAACTGAGATGTCCAAGTAGATGAACAACTGTTACATATATGCAGACATACACCTAGGTACAAAGAGAGTGAAAATTTGCTACAGTTTTTTCACAAATCTTTCAGCAAACCAGAGGTGGACTTCACAACCAATCTACAAACCTGATTACAATTCACTTTGGAGCACTGTCCACACTTGTGAAAAATAGACAAAGTATAAAATACTGCTGCAGCCACGTTAGAGTAAAAACAACAAAATATTTCAATAAACACAAACATATCTGATTTCAGCTGACAGAATCTGAGAGAAGACAGACCATTTTCTATTTGCTATCTTGCCACAGAACAAGTCACTATTGAACACAAATAAATTGGTTAATCAGGTGTGAGGTGATTTTGTCTGGCTTTGACTCAATTCTTTTTAATCAAAATGGAATCAGAATTGATCCATTCCCGCAAAGAGATGTAATCATAACTAATTAGTGTTTATGATGAAACATTGCCTAGCCAAAGTATTTTCAAATGGTTCTGAAAAACGACTGTTGTGTATACATTCTACCTTATAAATGCACCTTATTCTACTGGCAGTGGTAATGACTCAGAGAAAAGAAGCCAGATGAAAGTCAAAGCCTATTCTGGCAGGCAAGCTCTTAACTGCCCAGACTTCGGTTGTGTCAAGCTAGACACAACCAAACATTTCCTGAGCATAAACCAAACACCTTCCATTAGGCTTTGTAACTCCTAGTGATAAGTACTGAATTTGAGCTAGCTCCCAAGAAGAGCAGCTTGCCTTTTTTTACGTATTTTGATGGCAATGACTGATTTGGGCCTTACTGTATCCTACAAGGATATCTGATGTAATGGTACCCATCACAGTTGTATTGTAGCTATCCAAGTGGGGGTGCATGGTGTGACATGACCCTGGAATGTGATGCACATGTCTTGGATATTGAATAAGGATAAGCATGAAACAAAGGGGAGGAGAGATGGCCATTCAGATGGACTTGTCAATACTGAACTACTAGGGCACTGAGCTGTGACTGGTAATCAGCAGTGTGTTGGGAATGCGATACGTGGTGTTAGCAAAGACCATGATGCCTGACCAGAACAATTGCGATGCAGTGAGACTGAGCCTACTGCCTAAACCCTCCAAAATCTCCAGCTATTCCCTGAGTCTCAGAGGGCCATGCAGTTATGGGATTGCACCTCCTATAAATGACCAGATAGTGTCCAGCTGACCGTGCGAAGAACATCAGAGTTTTCCACTCCAGAGGGGCAGGGTAATCTTTCATGTTTCTTGTGCTACCTCTGGCTCTTCCTGGCACTCACTAATCCTAATGTGTTACAACACCCTGCTTCGCAATACTGGCACACACAGGATTTCCCTTCAGATGGTGATAAAGCTGAAAGAAGCAGATTTGCTTATTCTCTCAAAGAGAAGTACCCAGAAATAGGTCTGAAATCGATTTGGAAACAGGCAATATTCTGTGTGGGAGTCTCTCTGTAAAGAAGAGTAGCATCAAGCAGTATTGTTGTTTAAATTAATTTCTAGATAATAGAAAATTCTAGTTTCTAGACAATAAATGATCCAGGGAAACAATCATGAGATGCTGTATTTAAAAACGCCCTAAGAAAAAGAAGAAAAGGATATTTCAGCAGCAAACATGCAAGGAAGTAGGCTTAATGGAAGACTAAATACAGGGAGACTTACAGTTTAAAGAACTATCACATTAATGGGATTGTTAACTGTAAGGAATTATGAAAGGCTAGGAGACTCCTAAGACATGGAGATTTTTCATTTTGAAGACTGTGATATAGAGAATTATTTAGAAATCCTGGCCCCTCACTCCTTCACACACCCTTCAAGGTCAAGTATTCCCCATGAGCCCCTCAGAACACAAACACAAGATAGAGAACAGCGTTTTGATTGAAACAGCTGCTTTAGAAAGATGAGTTTAAAAAGTCTGAAAGCTTTTTGCAATTTGAAAAGGAGGGGAGGAGCCTCTAAAGGTGGAGAAAACATGGATTAATATCCCACGATACTGATAAAATATGGATTCACCTTTCTTTCACCAGGGCTTTGTGGTCCTTTTAACTAAGATGCAGATACAATATAGATAGACACATTTCACAAAATCAGGATTATGCAAGACAGCCACCTAAAGATAAATAATTGGTTTTTTCCCTTCAGATTCTTGCTCAACTGAAAGATGCAGCCTTTTTAAAGTCTGTGGTGCAGATGAAATGAAAGTGGTAGGAAAGATTAATACTAAAGCAACAAAGTCATCTCAAACTAGTAACTCACTCATTACATACAACTTTATACAAGGTTTTAACAAAAAATATTGCTTCAATATATTAAAGGCACTCAGCGCTCCTAGTAATTTGCAGTAGAGCAAATGGACAGTTTTCACTGCACCATCTCACCCTGAATTGCTTAAGTTTGAGATGTCCAGTAAGATTAATGAGTTAGTTAGAAAAGTGAGAAAAGCTAAGGGAGAAACTAAAAACAACATGACGCAAAAACTTAGTGTTATACACCTCCTATTACCATCAAGTATCAGAACAGAGAGTCTAAAACAAATTCACATTACAAAAAAGTGTAGCTTTTTAAAAACAAGTCACACATTTATTTCTTTTTATTCTTATTTTGCTTGCTCTAACAATCTATTCCTAGTATAAAGCTGTGCATGTGGCACCTTAAAAAGACAGTATTATAATCATTAAGGTTGGAAAAGACCTCCAAGATCAAGTCCAAAAAGCAATAAAAGGTCTTCTTCATTATCCCAGAAGGAAGCTCAAATACAGCAGCAGATGTAGCAGTTTTTGCATAACTAGCAGTGAGTATCCTCATTCAAAAGTGTATATTATTCTGGTGTTAACTTTCAGTGGTGTGATGTAGAGTTGGGATCCCTGTATCAGTTGGCCGTGGAAGAAAGGAAGACGTGATTTTGGCCTACTGTCTCAATAGTGGCAGCTATTTGATACAATACTGACAGTGCCCCTACAGAGACTCTGATACAGTACTTGAAAAAGAATAACTGATATTATCAATCACTCCAGAGTTTTCTAGACTGTGTGGCAAAGTATATATCAGAGATTTACAAGATAAAATTATTCTGAACATAATATGCCCTAAAGATATATCACTCAAGTTGAAAGAATTATCATTTCATAGGCCAAAGAGGAAAATATTTTAGTCCCTTTATTTCAATGAATGATGTTATGGGTTGTCTCTTTTGGCTACAAACAGAACTATCAAATAAATATCTCAAAAAAGCCCCCTAAAATTACCCAGGCTGGTCTAGTAGCTATTGGTTTGTTGGAAAAACAGATATAGAAATAAAGTGTACATCAAAGCAGTACTTAAACCTCTGGATGACTGTCAAAATCAATTATTGTATGCTATGAATCTACTGATGTTTTTATTTCTTCTGCAATCATATGCAATATTAAAAATCACTTAAATTATTCTATAGATTAAAGTATTTCCATAACTCCACCTTATCTGCAGATCAGAAGACCAGGCTGACATAGAGAGGAAATGGGTAAGGCAAGATGCTTCACTGTGTTTTAGGCTTCTATATTTTCTTTCCAGTTCTAAGAAAAACAAGCAGATCCTAGCATACAAGGAGAAGTAAATTCCAAAGGAGGAATTTTCACATCAGCACAATTATGTCTTACACAAATATATATATTTTTCTTTCTAGAATATAAGAAAGAAATATATATATTTTTCTTTCTGGAATATAAGAAAGAAGGTATTCACAGACCAAATATACAAACAATTGTTGAAAGGATATCAGGACTTTCTCTAACTAATTGAGACACTGAGATGTGGTCTGATCAACCATATTGCCCTTAGTCACCTGTAAATGACAATCCCCTTCAGTCCCTTGTTAGCCTACAACACTTTTCAATCAACTTCCCTGAGAAACACCACACAAAGAGGACTTGACTGAAAAGTCAATAGCACTGAGTGACCTTAAAATAGGAGCACATCAGCTGCTGGCCAGATTATTCCACTGGTAACAGCCCAGCACCTGTTAGGGTTTGTTACGATCCACTGGCCACGTGCTTGTTTCTATTAACCCTGCCTTTTTTCCTGCTGCCTCACAGGGATGATACCACACAATACTCAGCAATTTTTCCTCCACTGGGGAGGGCATTTCATGGTCAATACACTGCGATATAAAGCAAAGGAAGATTTACTGATACTACCAGATAAATTGCTTGGCTGACCTTCAGGATCTCTTTGTGATGACACATATTTCCTCATCAAAAGTATAAAAAAAGCCAGTATCATAGACTGTAGAAGTGACAACCACATGGAATATAAATGGAATCTGTATTTTAGAAGGAAATATTGTGTAACCTAAAAACTATTGCTCTAGTGCATCAGGTATCTAATTATGAAGACTGATAATGACTGTTAATGCTTAAAGTTTCTCATGTAAGATCAGGCACTGTTACCACAATCTTTTAAAGTTAAGCTATTATTTAAAGTAGTGTTTGCTATCATCCTATCAGCCAGTAACCACAGCCATACAGTTCAGTGCTTAAATATGATTGTTCAGTGCAAAGGAATTTAATCGTTGTGGTCAATGTCCCAGGCAGCCTCAAGAGACGTGTCAGATGCCTTCCAGGTTAAAAGGGACAGTAGACTCTGTATGTTACATAATGTTTGCTCAGTGACACAGCAATTGCAAAAGGATTAAAAGTGTATCTGTACCCTTTCGATGAGCCCTTTCAGTGCTGGTGTAAACCTGATCTAAATCATCCACATAACCTAGAGGCAGGCAGAGCTAAGGTCCTGAAACCATCTGGCAGTGGTAAACTGTGTTCCAGAATCCAGGCATTTGTGAGAAAGTAGAAGTATCTCTGTGCTGTGCTCCACTGTACTGTAGAGACACACTCCTAAATTTGACAAGCCCTCAGAATTAAATTGTCTTACTGCTATTCTTAATATTCAGCATGGATGAAGTTCAACTGCTAACAAAAGTCAAAGCCACATTCATCTTTAGAAAAATCTATTTGAAGCCTATGTCCCCAAGATTATTTGCCCTTAATTTGTGAAGCAAAATGCTCTTTATTAGCAAAAGAATCTCTAAATCCCACACTACAAATTCAGAAATAAGTTTTTCAGCTATTCCTACAATTGAATAGATTAAACCTCAGTTAGATAAACCTGAAGATGACAGTGATAAGTAAATTGCTGATGTGAAGACAGTGAATTTAGAAAGCCCTTCTGTTAAATGAGAGTACATGTAAGTACCTCCATTTATCATAATTACTAACTTCTACTAGGGGAAAAGATGTTCTCTGAAGTTGAGAGAAGCTGTTTAAACTTTTTTTGGCAGAAGTATTTGAAATACAGATACATCAAAAATGATAGAAGTTAATGCTAACAGTGGCAAGAAAATTTTGCCTTTAAACTGAAAGCGTAATTGTTAAGTGAACGTATCTTTAAGTTAGGGTAAACTGTTTTACACTATGGAGGAGATGAAGTCATATGCTGCCCTTGTATGCAGCTGCCATTAATGAAACAAAATTTCTGCAAGCCAACCATCACACATCATACATCATATATCAATAAAATTTCTGCTTCATCTTCAGGTGAAATATAAATCTTGTTCCAGTAAAGGGGAGGATTATGGCAAGATGGGGAAAAGCCTATGCCTAAAACAATGGCATAGGCAATGGATGGCAACTTCTTCCTTATGAAGAGACTACAAAAACCAATAAAAGCTATGAACTAAATTATTGATTACTACTTGCAGCTGGGTTACTTGAAAAGCAGAGAAAGTCCAAGGTGACTTCTCAGTTGAAAACAGCATCGTGGGTATACCTAATGAAGTCCATTTCATCTCTGGGTACCAACCCACATGGTGCTCATGTGACACTGACTTTTATTGTATTTATGGAAATTGATATAAAATAGGGAAGAGTGAGATACGGCTCCTATAGTTAATACATGTCAGATCTTCTTTCCATCCCACTGTCATAGTGTTAAGAGATGCTACTGTGCACTCCAGCTAATGTGAACATTTAAATAACAAGGCACTTTCTTTTTCACTCCCGATGTACAAAGCCCAATGGTCTCTATACAGGAACATGAATCACAGATACATATGTGATCTCTTTTGTTACCTAAGCAAAAGAATTTAATTTTTCCTAAAAACAGAATTCTGAGTTAAAACTCGGTCTGTATTAGCAAATTACCACGCTAAGCTCAGACGTTATTATTCCTAACCAAGACTATTAATTACACAAAGCTGAGGTTACTAAATACAATCAAAACATTTATTTTTAAAACCATTTAAAGAAAATAACAAACTGAAAAAGCAAGGCCAAACTCACACGTTTCCAGAGAAACTATTCATTAAAATACTGGTTTGCTGCTCAAATGTTACTCTGATGAGTGTTTAGGAGAAACCCCACATCCAAAATCCCCTGTGCTTGTTAATTCTTTCCACATAAAAAGTTATTTTATAATGTATAACTTCAAGCACTTTTAGGAAAGAGATTCTGTTCAGCTTGGTTTTATATTAGCATGGGTATAGATGTTAAAAGCAATTAGCAAGAAGGCACTGAGACTTCCTGGGTAACACAAAGGTTTATTGTTTCAGAGATTAAGATTCTGTTCTTTTCTCTTTCCCTGACTTCTTTTGAAATGCTGAAACTCAGTTATTAACCTTTCAAACTTTCCACAAAGCTTCATTTCTTGAACAATTACATGCTCATTATATGTAAAGAAAATGCGCAACAATTAAACAGAGCTTTTCTCCTCAGGACTCCTCCACCTTTAAGTTTGAATTCTGATTCTGTTAATTTAAGGTGGGGGGTTTTTTTAAATAGCTTTAGTGGCACACAGCTGGTGGATTTTTTCATGTGACTGACGTCAGCCTTCAGAATACCTGAGAGTCCTTTTGAAATCAAAAGTGTGACATTTACCTGGGTAGTTAGAAACCCATGTTTTGGAGATGTAAGATCGAGCACTAGTCCTTGTCCTAGAATTTGACTTATCATTACACAGACATTACTTTGCTCTACACCCTTTTAATGAGAGTTTAAATACTATTCTAAAAAGAATAAGATAAATCCTATTGTAAAGATGAGCTTAATCTTGCATTAAGACATCATTGACTATTCAATACTCAGAAGTTTGTGAAATTTTCAGAAAAGCTCAAGAAAAAGGTGATTTTCAAGGACAAGCACAGTAGGATTTTAAAGAATTTAAAAACATGTGAGAACAGTTCAAGATCCAAATTTGTATCAGTTAGGGAATGAGAAGGAGAAAAATACGGACCTGGTACATGTTCATTGTTGATTTTCTTTACCTCCTTTCCCTATTAATACATCCCTTGAACCATTTCATTCTATTTTCCAGGTGTGGTATTATTTAATCTGAGACTTATACGTGCTGGAGAAGTTTGGACCTGTTTTAAAACATCAAAACCAAAGATGTTTTGCCAGAATACTGTTTCTGTCATTGCAGGAAATCTTGCAATTCAAAGGTAAATAAGCCCTAAGTATAACTACAGGATCAGTATTTTCAGATCTAAAATTACTTTAAAAATCAGATTTAATTGAAAGCAAAAAAGAGTCTGACTCATAAAAATATGCATATTGTTTTTATTAACTGATCTATCCTGTGAAAAAATAACATACTGTATCCCAAACTACAACTTTAGGATTTGATGTCTCTTTTTTTCAAAGCAAGTATGCTTTATACAATGGGAGACAGATGTTTCCCTGTTTTTGTATAATTTAGTTCACTAATTTAGATCGCAGCTTATTATTCAGATGTTTGATGTTGTAACTGTGCTATATTTAACTATTGATCATTAAAAGAAAGGAAACAATGTAGTGTATTTTAACAACTGCATTGTTATCAACTTGGTTTAACAAATAGTTTTTAACAAACAGGTTTGAAGATTTTAATGTATTTATGTCTTTGTGTATGACTACACTGAGACGGCAACTTAGAAATACCTTCTGTTACTCACAGTATAAACCATGGATTAAAAAATTGAAAGGAAAACGGGTTGATACAAGATAGAAAAAGAAAAATCCCAGAAAACTTTCACAGTGAAACAGAAGGTGGTTCCGTTTCATGCTATCTCCAAAATTTTACTGATCATATTTTTATTCAATTTTTACTAAGAATCTGTCAAACAATCGAAGTAATCTATTTTCCAATAATGCAGCCTACAACTAAATCTCCAAGACTTCAGTTGATGGAACACAGAGTAACCATAGCTCATGATTAATCTTGGTGGTTATGGGAAATATTTTTCAGAGGAGGGAAGAACTTGATACTCCTCAAGACTCTTTTTCCATATTCAGTAATTAATCTTCCAAAGATATCCCGCTCTCATCTTCCAACACTCTTTGTGAGGTTCTTTTCTGCAAGAGGATTGGGGAACATATTCTAGATCCCTGCTCAAATTCCCCAATGGGCCCAGCCTCAGATTCTCCATAATAAATAAGCCAACCTCTTGGAATCACTTCTGAAAAGGTTTTCAAAAGTTCATTACATAAGTTATCATCTATCTCACATTACTCTAACCTCGTGATACAAATGTCAGCATGCTAATGAATAGGTCATGTCCAACCTTTTCCTCCATCATATGGCTGGGCAAGAAGGGACTTACACAATCATTCACTGTAAATGTTTCTGCTACAGCTGAAGCAACCAGAAGACTAATGTGTCTATTTATAGTATTTCTAATTATGTGTGTATTAAATAGCAGTGGCACTTAATATGTGTTTTAGAATAACTTCCTTTTCCACTGACAGTTTTTTTTCCAAGCTGACTCCAATTATCTCAAGAAGCTGGGCTCGACATACTAACATACCACTCACACACAGGCTTAGGACAGTCTCGGAATAGTACTGTCACTCTGCCCAGAGACTGGCAACCTTAGAAGAGATGTTCAGATTCTGCCTCAGGTAACCTAGAGAAGTCACGAACACATGCAATGTAAGTGCAGCATGATTGTCTTTCTGCTCCTCTTTCTTCCTAGCTTTCCCACTGTAGGAAACCGACAGTGCTTTGCTCACTGTTACTACTTCTGTTAGCAGTTCTTCAATCTTTCAAAACATGATTTTGACATTCACTTATATGGTTCCATTCAGACTGTCACAAAATTCTGTGGAATTCCGTTAATCCATTCTTGATCTTTTAAACATCATCTTACAGACTAATATGAAAGATTTTTTGATGTAAGCGTTAAAATACAGACTGAGTTTTGGTATGTGAGCAAGGAAATGTGGGAACAAAAGCTGTTTCAAAATGGTAGTAGGAGGAGATTAAAAACAAAAAATCTCCTTTTCAGAGGCAATATTTAAAAGGCCCAATGTACCACCTTTTATTTAAATTTATTATCAGAAATTACATAGCCAGAATAAACTAGCAATTGTACAGTGTGTCAATTTTTGTCATATTAAGTAACTATTATATCCATTGATTTAAATGACGTTATAAAATACCACCAATTGACAATTGAAGATTTTTATCCCCTGAATCCAATATTCCTTTGCACATATTTTGAAAGTCTTCCAGTATCAACAGTGGTACTGTTGTTGCCGTTTGACCTCTTCCAGAAAGAAATTACAGGAAACTAAATTTGCTCTGAAAAACTGGGGACATAAAGAGAAGAAAGCAGAGAAAGAAGGTGTAACTTTCCACTTCATAGTCAGCAGTAGCAAAAATAATTTATTTAATATTTAACTTCTTGGTAGCTGTACCTTTAAACATTACGGTCACCTTGTTTGAACAGAGGATTCCTTTCATAGCACTGAAGTGGAAAAATGCGCATTTACATTTTGAACCCTAAGGAAGACTCTCAGTGTTTTCCTAAGGAAACACTTTTTGATGGCATCATTCTTCATGTTGTTTCATTATTTCAGATAGACTTGCTCCCACTGTGCAAAAGACTCCTCAGCATCTGGTAAAGTTATTTTCCTATTTTCATGGAAACAGGCCAAGATGTGCAGTAACAGCTAGTAACTCTGTAATAATGAAGTAACTCTTTCCTGGAAAGTTAGAAGTTTAAAATTGTTTTAAAATAAATATCTGAAAAGCAACATTACAATGTAGAAAACATAGTTCATTGCATTATTCCCTTAAAAGAAAATACTAGAAATGTGTGTACGGAAGGAAATACTGTTATGCAGAATATTATTATTTAGCAGGTAGAAAGTCATTCTACGCACTTACCCCTGTTCTGCTAGTCCACATGGCTATATCTACACTGAGCCACAAGTAAAAGTCTGGGTCCATGATCATTTACAGGCCTGCCTTGCACATTTTTTCAGCATGAACAGCTGAGAAAACTTGGTGTTATTCCACGGATCACATTCAAAGCAGGGAAATCAGGTTTATGCCATCCCTTCATGAGGACCTCGGCTCACAGTTCTAGGTGTGGATGGGGCAGGCATGCTGTGCCATGCTGTGCCCCACTGCTTCCCCAGATTTCACAGAGATGCCAGCCACATTGCTGTAGGGTCCCTCCTACGAGGCCCCTGTTGTGGAGGGGTAAGCAGAACCCCTGGGCAGCCTGAAGCAAGGCTGCTTGTGGGGTTGCACCCATCCCTGCAGCTGAGCAGAGTCAGTGCAGCACACGCTTGCTGACCACTGTAACAGCACTGTGGATGTGGTTCATATCAGCATGAACTGTAGACAAGATGCCAAGCAGATGTGACTAGAAATAAGCAGGGAAAGTGGGAATGTGGGAAAATCTTTTTACTTCTCCATCATTATTGTCCACCAAAAGCTAATGGGAGAGAGAGGAAAAAAAACCAGATTTCCCCTATGTCTGCTCCATGAGACCTCCCCTGTTTCTCTCTCTTGTTTTTTTATGTCATTGAGGGCAGATTTGTTGATTTAGAAATATCTTAGGACTACTGTAGATAAGCTGAGGCTAAGAGACTACACTCAAGTATTTTGCTTGAACTCTAGACCTTACTCTGGCACATCTTCCTTTTATTGTATTACTGTCTCCTCTCCTACCATAAAAAGAATGAAAATGTACACTAACCATTTTAATTGGTTTACAGGGCTCATGATGACTTTGACAACTGATGTATGTTTGATAACTACACGGTACTCATTTATTAATGTTTTGGTCAACATTTCTCCACATTTCATTCCAGGAAATCCTTCTATTCAATCCAGTCTCCAGAGGTGGATGAGCTGGGTGTAGGTATAGCTTGCTGATACTACCAAGATTTTGCTTATGCTGCAAACTGATGATCTGGGAGAAAACTCTTCTAAGAATACTAAAAATATCACTTATCCTGTGCTTTTTACCTGCTTGATATTCTTGCTTCTCTCTCTGCTTTGGTCTTTTTCCCTTATCCTCTCTCTACATATACACATAAATGTGCAAACATCACTACCTCCACTTGGAGCATTCTCTCATCTCATCTCATCTCCTCTCATCTCATCTCATCTCCTCTCATCTCATCTCATCCCATCTCATCTCATCTGTCCTTCCTTCTGCCTTCAACAATCTAGTATTCTACTCCTGGAATCTTATTTAATTTCACTCTGCCCATGTCCTAAGCTTAGTACCTACCTGGCACTATCTCCCATGAAGGCCAGTCTCTCTCTCTCTGGATGGGTACATGGAGGGGTGAAGAGCTGTCAGGATGCAAAAAGAGAGCCTTTGCACACCAAATAGATTTTAGACATAGCTGATGCAGTCTAAACATCAGTGCCAGCCCAGCATTCAGATGGAAGAACATGGAGAGATTATTTCAGGGGATCATGATGAGATTTTTTTCTTATAAAACCCATGCAAGGAACACTAGAAATGAAAGAAAAAGCTATCTGTACATATATCCCAGTGTATATAATGCTCAAATACACACTCTCGCTAGACTAAAATTTTTTTCCAGTGGTAAGAAGACTTCAGGGCAAAGTAAGATCTTATAAAAATTTTCACCTTGAATTTAACACGGACAGTGTTTTACAAATCTCAAGCAAAAGAAAAAGTTGTTTTGTTTTATTTGGGTTTTTTTTCACCTATTTTCACTCACAGTTCTAGCCAGGAACAGAAAACATGATCAGAAAGGATAAAACAAACTAGGAAGTTTTTATTTTCCCATAGGTTATGGTATATTTTTTCACCACAAAGGATTCTCATTTCTCTCCCACTGCAGGAAATCACTGATTTACAAAAACTCACCATGGGACTGGTGGGAACATGGAGCACAGGGAACTATACTTCCATTTAAAAACCAGACCCCTTTTTTGGACTGCACTGAGTAAGCAGTGTTCTGCTGACACAGCAAGACAAACAAACTACCTAACCTCCTGCCACATTCTGCACTGACTAAAAATCTCTTCCAAGGCTCATGTCTGTGTAACTCCTAGAGGGGTTTTAAAAATATCGGGGGGTGGGATTGTTGTTTTTTGTTTGGTTGGGTTTTTTTAACAAAATTTTTTGTCATTCGTATATATGAAAAGTCCTTTGTGTTGCTGGACTGTTGCCAGATATGAAATCTTTAATCCTGCTGAAAACTTCATGTAGTGATGTCTTGAGAGTAATTAAGAACAATAAGAATCATGCTTAACTGAGGGCATAGAGATTTTTCTGTGAAGGTTGATGTTTGTAAGTTTCATTTTCATTGACAAACTTTGAATAAAGGAATGGCAATCTAAGAGGTTAGTAAAAAGACATCATGAATCATGTAGTGATTAATACAGGTTGTCCTTACATATTGCCTACTTGTTGCATCTTCTTTCTGTGCCACAACTGAGACACTTTGATAAGAGAGGTTATATTGTGCCCTTTAAAGAAGACACCAAAGGCAGCACTGCTAAGTTTAGAGCTAAAAATCTATGAAGGATTACCAGGTGAGCAGCAACATACTATCTGGTCTTGAACACCTGGATTCACATGAGAAAACTTATAGAGAAGTCTAAACATTAGTTTGATTAGATATCTGGTTATGATTTCATATGGCTCCAACCTCCTGGGAATTCCCCCTCTAAAAGCCTCACATTCCTGCAGTATTCCAATAAATGAAGCCATCTCAAAATCACTAAGAGTGAAAGTACTGCAGTACATTCATGATATGTTGATAAAGCAGTTTAAACTACAGCATGTGTATTCTATCTAATAAATTTCAACTGATGAAGTAAAATCCATATAATCCAGTGTAAAGAAATCCTGCAGGAACATACAGTGACCTAACGTGTGCACATCTGTGCAGATCTAATGATTTTCCTAAGTCCTTGCAGTAATCCATCATAAATGGAAGGAACAGACATGTAGCAGAATGGACCAAAGAAAAAAGAATGCAAAACAGCAAGTAAAAATGGCTTTGTGGGGTGGATGCAACAGACAACTTACGTCCCAAGCATACACCTAGGATTTAGATGGTGACTATGTATTTAAATCTGATTCTCAAACCCAGACACCCTTCACTCTTCATTCTTTCCCTTAGAGTCCTCCGCATTCTTCTAAGGATGATGAGAATTTTCCGAGTTACAATGAACTGGATAATTTGATGCCTAGATCAATTTCAGGATCCAGAAGACATATATTTCTGCTAAAATGTGTGAGGTGACCAGTCTGATTGGTATTCTCAAACCATTCATGAAACTCTCCCGGAGCACTGGGGTCTCTACAAATGTGGTATCAAAGTTGCATTCTGCTCAGAGAGGGGACCTGCAGGGGAGTTCCTGCCTGTGCTCTCTCTCCACACTATACCCTAAAGGTCAGTGGACTTACATATTGCCTTCTATTCAGGACCATGCTAACTACCACCTGAGACCACTGTTGTATTTAGCTAAATGATTCTTCTATGGGAAACACAAGAGTGATACTCAGAACAGACCTTAGAGACCATGAGTTTTTGCTCTTAGAGAAACACAAGTAGTAACCTACAAAAGATTCCTGATTCCTCATAGATTTTATTCCTGACTCAATGGTTCATGAAATTTTTCCTGCACACTTTCGATAAATGCAATGAAAAATATTCTCCTTTACTTCTCTTTAGTCTCTGAATTGAGTTTTATTACAGGTGGTGAAAGTAATTGATATAAAAGCCTTTAAGCAGAGCAAATTGCTGACCAAAGCCTTGTTCTCCATATAAAAATGCTCTAAGCAGTAACCTATACTACAAAAGATAGGAATCACCAGTTGTGCTTCTGGCCATATCTTAAAAAACAGCCAAGTCTTGCCCAGGTGTTTTCTAAATCAAGAGTTAAGAGTTATGCTCTGAGAATTACATCTCCACAGAATAAGGAGAACCTTCTGGAAGCCCAGAGCAGATTATTTCTGGGCTCCAGAAAGCAGAAACATTCAGAAAGATGTCTACTCTCAGCAGCTCCTTTTCTAGCATTCCTACCACTTTGCTAGCTTCAGGCAGCAGCCTGTTGATTTTAGGCAATCCCATTCTTAAAGTATTGCAGGTTTTGAATTTTGTTTTGGTGCACTCCATTGCCAGAAACGCTGCAGAGGGAGACATGATGCCAATTCAGTGTTCTGAATTCACCAAGAGAAATGGACTGAAAAAAATAAAGTAACAGATGGATCTAACTTTGGCCAATGCAGATTCTGTATTCACCAGAGAAGCTGCTTAAAGCATGGGAGGGCCCTCCTCCAGATGGTGAAGAACCTTGATCTTCTCTAGACTCACTAGACATTTCCTGTAATTAATGCATTGAACTACCTTCCTCAAGCCAAAGAAGTTCTATCATCAAGGCAAACAAATGTAACTGCACAATACAGCAAACTTGTGCTATCTGAATTTTGATTAAGAACAATATTTTTCAGCCCAGTTTAAAATTCCTTACAATACTAATTGTAGGAGGAAAATGTTTCTTTTTTCCAATCTTGTAAAACTAGTGAAAAAAGAAAATTAAGAATTTGACGACATATATATGATTTATGTTGTCTTTAAGAAAATATCTTGAGTAGACTTTCTAAAATGTCTCAGCAGTAGCAGTACAAATTTGCTTCTGTTACTGATTTATTCACAGGAAATGAATTTAAAGCATAGCAACACACCACAGATAGGATAATTAGGTACTGCATTTCGGGCCCTCACGGTAGGTTTTCCTCTAATATACCAAAAGAAGAATATTTTTTTAAAAAATTTAGAAACTTTCTACATCTCTTAACATCCGGAATAATAAACTGTCTTGCTACCTTTGCACAATCTGTAACTCCCCAGTATCTGCAGGAAATCCACAAGAAAAACCTCACTTACGCACATATTCACCACAGCAAAGTCACATGGTCAGCAAGGTGAAAATAACAACTGAAGCCTGATGCAGCTGGAATACATTTGAAATATAAAAAGACAAAACAACCTACTCCTCAGCATTATTTTGCCTAGAAGAAGTTATATTTTATTGCATTTTATTATAAATATATAATCTATACACAAAAACATACCATTAAAATAAGCAACTATAAAAAGCCCCCAAATTTTATAATTGTTTTACTGTGAATTTTAAAAATCATTGCAATGTAAAATGTGTACATTCTGGAAGGACTCAAATGTAATTTAGTCATTCTGTGATAATATAATCCTTTATGTCAATAGAAACCTTCTGTGCTTGTTGAAACTTGTCTACTCTTGAACTGCCTGAAATTGATGTTTGACCTTCTGGGTTTGAAAACTACACATATATTAATTTATATCCATAGCTGCACATTTTATAGAAACGTGGGTAGATAGCTATTAAGAAAATAAATTACGCTCTATTTTAATTTAATGCATACCTTATTAGGTGATATCTTCGGACAAATATTCTTAGTCATACAAGGAAGTTTTACACTATGTTCAGTTTGTTGAGTGCCACTCTACACTACCTCTCTCTTTACAACATAAAATGCTTCTGTCAGGGCTTCATAGCCAACATATGTACAGAAAGCATGTAGTTAACTCCAGAAACATAAATTTTGGGCACGTTAGTTCTTAATTTTGAACAAAAGACTAGGGAGGGGTGAACCACTGCTGTCCAAACAAAAGCCAAATAGGAATGTTTTCTGGGGTTTGAAAAGGTTACACTAAATTTGCTTGTTTGTTTTCTTTCAGTTTTATGCACTGTGGCACTTCCTAGATTCAGGCAGAAGCTCAAATACAGTGCTAAGAGAAGAGCTCTTCCTCTGCTACTGTATTTCTGCTCTGATGAGAAACAGGAAATACCAGCAGTCTCATGAGAGTTCCTGTTCTCTGCAGTACCCCAGCTCAAGTGGAGATCATTACACAAACCCATCTGAGCCTGAAAACTTTTTGAAATTGTGGGACACAAAAAGTCCAAGCAGAATTCGGTAGCTTTATCATTTGAAGACCCTCATAAATACATAGCGAAACAATACTATTTATCTGACATAGCTACAACAAGACTTAACTATTAATCAACATTGAATGGAAATATTTCAAGTCTATATACAGATATTTAAAATATGCTTTAACGAATAAATAAAAATAAACATTTTAAAACAGGGGTTCATGGCCTTAATTTGCAATAGCTTCAAGGGACTAGATTTCTCACAGGTGTCTTTTCATACCTTTTCTGATAAGCAGAATCCTTCAAATTTACCATTAAGTATATGAAACCTTGGCCTCTGTGAACTGCAGTTTTCAAATCATTGATTAAAAGTTTAAAAACTCAAAAAGTATTCAACTTCAATTAACAATGAGAGGATTCATGAGCAGAGTGGCTACACTGGTGCCAAAAGTAATGCTGGCAACAGGCAACAGCAGTTGCTTAGAGCATAAAAAAGACAAACAGAGTGATCCTTTCTCTAGAAAGGATTTTGGCAATATAGTAAGGGACCTTCTGAGACAGAAGGCGTATTTGGGTCATCATGTTTACTGGCAATATGAATCTTAAATTTCATTTTGAAAACAATCATATTTTTGGCCTCAGGATCTTGAGGCGATGAATCCAACAGCTTAACTATGCATTGTGTGAAAGAGTGCTTCCTTTGTTTTGCTTTCAGAGTTCCTGTGTTACAAAGTGCATAATGATTCCTTACGCGCCTTCTCCGTGATTTTATTATGCTTTTTCCTCTCAGCTCACCTCTGGTCTTTTTCCACATCGGAGGGATCTCTCCTAATATATTAACTCCCTGTGTTCCATACTCCTCACCATGCTTCATACTCCTTACTTTAGTACTTTATATCCTAATATCTACTTTCCGAAATGAGGTAACCATAACTGCAAGTAATGTTCAAGATGTGAGCCTATTCTGGATTTATTTAGTGGTGTAATGACTCTGTTTATTTTATTCTCCACTGCTTTCCTCATTCTTTTCTTGGCTTTGGCTAGTAATACGTGAGCTGATGTTTTCAGAGGCCTGCCCAAGGAGCCCAAGATGCCTTTCCTTCAAAGTATGCTCACTTTCAAAGTATGATTGCTTGGCAAACATAATTGAAGTTTTCCCCCCACCCTTGGGCATTATAGATATTAAGACTCACGAGTAATCTTTTTACCCACTGCTTAGGATCACAAAGTCCTCTGGCAACTAGCCCTAGTTCTGGCCATCCTGAACGATTTTTGATTATTGGAAAATTTCTTCATATCCTTGTTCCTCCACTTTTTAAAATGTCCTTATGAATAGTTGGACAGTTGTCCAGCACATACTCTTGTGAGACTCCAATGGAAATCTCCCAACACCATGAAAACTTGCTTGTATTTTGACCATGATCCTTGAAAGAATATTTTTTATTTTCTTCTGCAGAAGTTTTGCCCTTTCACAAACAACTGTGAAAGACTTTGTGAACACTTTTTTTAAAAAAATAGGAGTATGCTTGACTCGCTAGACCATCATCATCCACTTGCTGGATTACTTGACTCTTTCTAAGAAGGTCAATACATGAGCAGGAATGGCTTCCCACTACAAAAGGGTTTTGGTGTTGGGTATTAGTTCTATTCATTATTATAATTTATAAAGATTTTGCTGGTAATTCTGGTAATGAAGACAGAGTCTGTAAGTTGCCAGAGCACTCAAGGACTTCTAAGGTGTGCTATCACATTTTCCTCCTAAACCTCCTCAGACAGAGTAACTGCTACAAGTGGCATGTAACACACAGTTCTTAGTTCTTTATTTTAATATTTGAGCTCATTTAAACTCCAGGGTGGCTCTGGTAAGCTGACTGTTCTTGCCTATAATTAAAAAAAACAACCAAACTTAATTTCTTTTAAATACAGTGATAGACTGACATTAAAAAGAAAACCAAACTCCAACAAAACAACTTGACAGGTTTCCTACCTATGTAATCCTATAGATATCTTTACTATTCTCCTACGGAGCTGCATCTTCCTGTGTCTTCTTGATGGCACCCACACTAGGAACTGGATTTGATATGGATAGCTTAGTAAAACCATTTCCTATGGCTGTAAAACATGAAGATGAAAACTCTGACAAAAGCAGCTAGACAAGGTCTTAGGAGAATTATGTATATTAACTAGCTTATGACTAAGCTAGGCTTAGTCAGTGACAAAAGAAGGTAACACAGGTTGTGGCAAGCTGCAGTGAAGCAGCAAGCACAGGCAAAACTTCAGTCCTGTCCTCATCCCACTGAAAGAACCACTCAAGATAGACAGCACTACCAGATCAATACATTTTTAAAGGAAGTTCCTTTAAATTCTGAAGAGCTTCGTAATTGTGGCTGATGTCCAAATAACTTGATACAAAGATTTTCAGTCATAAAGAAGTTTTGGAGGAAGAACACAGAACACAGGAACCTACTTACCAAATCAGAAAAGGTGGTCAGAGTAAGAGCTGTGATTAGTATTCTATTTGCAGTAGCAATCTGCTGATCTGCTGTAGATTCAGAATAAAATATCATAGAAAAGTGCAAAAATTGAATCTCTTCTTAACTTTCTAAATCTCATTTAGAAAGTTTTTTTGTATTCTTAGTTTATACTATCTTAAATCCTCATTAATTCTAGACTATTCTGCTTTGTGTAAATCTATTCTACATAGTAAATTTCAATTCTATTATTATTTTTAAATTTATTTTAAATGTAGTACCTTAAAATGCCATTAATATACCCTGGGGGTTTATATTCTGAGAGAAGATATACAAATATGTAACTATCTCACATATCACTTTTATCTAAAATGTCTTAAATCTAATGAGTTTACATGCTAAATTTCAATCAACCATTATACCTTTAATATAATTTTAATTTCACTGCATCTAATTTTTAGCTTGGTTTTTTAGAACAAGACATATTAATACAAGACTTTCTATGACAATTTGTATTTCCCAGAAATACTAATGAGTACGAGTTAGCATAGATTCCAAAAAAGCCTCTGAACACTTCTGCCCCAGGGTTTTAAGGGTCCAGTGTTTCAGATATTTTTGACCAGATCTAGAAAAGCATAGAATCTGGATGATTGCTTCCAAATTAGACTTCGTAAATGGTCCACTCTCTCTAAGTTTCTACGCAGCACCTTTCCCTATTCAGTATTCTCCTACGGGTCCATTTCCTTCATTTTTCTCCTATTCATGTTCACATTTAACATTGTTTCCACTCCACAAGCATGCAGAATTTTACAATGTACTTTTTTTATTGTCACTTTATACAAGTCTTGCTCAAAAATACAACTCTAAATACCTTTTTGTAACACTGTTACAGATGGTCATTTTAACAGCATCATTTGTCATCTGAACAATGTCCCTGGTGCAAGATGGCATTAGTGCATATCCCAGTCTGTAACAAATCCTGTCAGGCAGTCCTGACAAGGTCCTTTCAGCTGCAGACTGTTCAGACTGTATTAGACACAGTCACATTAGGTCTGCATATTTGTCAATATTCCCCTGATCCCTGCAGGCTGTGGAACTGCAATCTGGCTTCCCCTGCCTGCTCTAGAATATTTCCTGTACTTAAGTTTTTCTGTATGTCCCCCAGGCCAGACTTCCAGGCAAGGGCTGACTGTATACGTGTCCTCCCTTCAGCCTCTGGGGACTCTGCTGTTGGGATTCATCCTTCAAGAACATGTGAGGTTGAGCCATTATGTGTATGTGCTTCCTTGTTGTAGATGGGTTTTAGATTAATTTTGGGCATTTTTTCAGGTGAGATCATAGGACTCTTGGGAGACAAGAAATGCAGTCCAAACCCATCCTTAATACTGCCAAAAGTTTCTCCTCCATATCATGGGATCTGCCTTCCATGCAGCATACTTTCCTCTTTCCTGGCTGGCTCTACAAAGAGTCTCTAGTATAACAAAAATATTATCTCTGTTTTTCTGCCTTTCCTACACTTCCTGCCTGAGAGCTTCCCTGGATAAGTCAACACAGGGTGTGACAGGCTTCTGCAATTGTGGCCCCAAGCACGGCACCCTCTGCAGCCCATCCACCTACTTACACAGCTGCTTGCAGGGGGCCTCTTGGCTGGGCCAGTTCACACAGAGAGTAGCTGGCATCCTGCTGTACCTCCACTGACTCGAGTATTGCCTTTGGAGGTGTGCTGTCCCTAATGACCAAACATGCTGTGCTGAGGGCGACTGTCGAGAGACGGCCTAGATAAAACTTTTTAGCTGCCCCTCCACCCATGCACTGGAGCTTGCCAGCAGTTCGGTTTTCACGGCTCTGCGTTAGACCGTCATCTCTTTGTCTTCCTTTCTGGGGGATTTCCACATCCAAACCACTGTCCCCAGCAGAGCTTCTGGAGAAGACTGACTTCATGAAGGATGTGGCTACCTCACTGTTGTAAGTCAGAACAATTCAAGCTTTTTCATCACTCTAGGCAAAACTCAACATAGAGGAGGCAGAGTAACCGCCCTTGGCTCTGTACCCCATCCTGTCACCACTCTGTGAGTCCACTGGCAACGCAACCTCTCCTTTAGCTGCAAGAGGTGGAGATGAGGACCATGCAGAAGAGGGCTGAGCACACAAATTGCAGGGCTACCAGCACCCATTAATGTGGGTTTTGCTTGGGCTGCTCGGTGAGAACCTTGTCTACGAGAACTGCTCTGCTTCTGTTACTGCCACATTGAAGTAACACAGTTACAGAGTTGAACTGAGACAAATGCAGCTCAAGATAAGACTCCCTCTGTTCTTTAAGGACATGATTTGGCCACTCCTCTTAGTCCCTGCAGACACCAACTCTAGTTTGACCATGCTTATGCCCAGCCACAGTTTCAGTGTCCTCCCATCCGCATCTGAGGGACTGAAGCTTGATGATCCTGCACTGTCTCTGTCTGACAAAGGAGCCTGACAGCATCCAGCTGAGCCCACATACACTAAAACTTTCTTGATTCACAAGAAGCAGTTCTCCTCAAATTGCAAGAGCACTTCTTACAACAGATAACATGTAAAATCCAGAACTAAAAGCAACACTGTGAGGGTTATGTTATTACTTTCAATTAATAGATGGTACTATACAGTGTATTACTAATAGCCCAAGAACTGAGCAGTAGACAAAATACGTGCTTAGGTAGAAAAGAGTAGATTTTGGAATTTAAATATATAATCTGTAAACCTGAATTTTAGTCCCTGGAACCCTTTCCCAAAGCTGAACAGAGCTAATCACACTGCCTTCAATTTTTAGTTTCTTGTATTTTTTTTTTGTAGAGGATCTTTTTAAAATTGATAATAAAACCATAAATGTCGGATGGCAAAGAAAAAAATATCAGTCTCAGTTTACAGACCCTCTCAAGACTCCACATTTTTGCCTCTAAAGATACATATTTATCACCTTCTGTATTACACTGTGATCAAAGGACAATAATGACAGAAGACAAAAAAATGCAGGCACTATTATGTGCAATTTCTTTAGTGGATACGAAAAAGACATATGAACTGCTGTTTCCTTATCTTTTGTAGTTCAACCCACCTTCTGTCAGAAGGCTAAATTTTGTGGGAAAGCATTAAAAGAAATTTTGCAAAAGGTCATAATTGCAGCAAGAGCTAGCATTTCCTAACTAACCTTGGGAGCTCTTCAGTAAATTGTAGTATCCAGTAGATGACATCTCTCTGTTAATAGACACAAAAAATTTCCTGCTTTTTCCTAACATGTGTGTGCCACATATGGAGGCAATTTCCTGTTACAGTATTATCTGGACCACGAAAAAGAAGACATTCACTTCCAGGAGGCCTGACTGACAACTTTTCTTCTATTTTCCAGCAGGCCTGGATCATTGATACAGAAGCTCTGAGTAAGAGACCTTTAACATCCTATTTATTATCCCTTTAAAAGGAACAGTTCTGTAGACTGATGAGACATATTAGCATGGTCATATGTGCATTTCCCTAGCAGGAGACAAGCATTATTTTCCACTGCAACTTATATGTTAATAGACATAATTTTCATTAGTGAAAGAATTTTTGGTAATGAATGCTAGCTATTTCATATACGTACAGTCTTTAAGTTTTGTAAATACAATTATTCTAGTTTGCAAACAAAGGCTAATCAATTAAACTGATGTCATCTAAAACAACAGTGTCAGTCAGAAATAGATTGGGGAATTCTGATACATCTCATGCTGCCATGACTTTAAATACTGTCAGCCTTTAAGATCAGGTTGTGTTTTCTCTTTTGTTTGTCCCATACTCTTTAAGAGAAACCAAGACTTGGAGATGAATAAAATAAAGTAAGTTCAGAGTATTCCCCCTTCAAAAAAAAAAAAAATGTGTAGAATAAAACCACAGCTTTCCAGGAGGGAATTTACTTAGTAAAAGTCACAAAATGGTTGAAAATAGTGTTATAATCACATTTAATAATGATTTATTTATACAGAATAAGATACCTGATGACTTAATAAAAACACATAGCAGAATAAACAGCAATTATTCTGGGAAAAGAGAGGAGGTGGATAGTTCTGACTGATGCCTGAAGAGGCCACCTAAAAAACAGAGACTAGACAGGAATAAGGGAATAAAGGTAGGTACTTATCTGAAGGGCCTTCAAAGGTACACCCTGGGGAGCCAATAGCTACTCCCAAAATGGACCCCAAGATGGATGACTGGCCACAAGTTCTTCACACTTTTATGAGGTTGGTTCATTTGCATATCAGGGTTAATTCTCCAGTTAAAGTTTCAGTTAATGATGTAATTTTCCCAAGCCGCCCCCACCCCCCCAACCTTAGAGGCTTTGGTTTGTACTTTTGGGCCTAGGACGGTCTGAGTGTCCTTGAAGAGCAGGCCTGGAGAGGCTTTGTTATGTCTACCTAGCGTGAGAGACCAGAAGTTAACAGGCTACAAGAAACTTCAGAGTTTCATTAGGCAGTACAGGCTTTGAAAGATGTAAAACCTAAAACCCAAGGCATCATGACCACGTTCCCCTGCACTCCTGCTGGCTTGGCTGTGTCTGCCAGGCGAGGGGGTTGCAATGCTGCAGCTGCAGAGCCCGGCTGGTTTTGCATTTACACGAACAGACCTGTACAAGGGCTGGAAGACCCTACTTGCCGGAGTCGAGGAGGAAAGCAGGACAAGGCGCCTCATGGAACAAAGTACTTCTGCTGCTCAAAGCTGCATTCACATATATGCTGCTAACATGCTACAACATGTAGCCGCAGTAAATACAGTAGCAAAGCATGCCTGGTGTAAATCCCATGAGATGATGCTTGTGCTTAGGAGTGAGAAGTAAATTGCAACAATAAAGTGTTAAACATAACCTTAAAAGAAGGATACAGTTTGGAAAGAAAGAAACTGAGAGAGATATTTCTAACTGTAAAGAACGCAATTTTACCCACTTAGTCACCAAACAGTAAAGAGGTGAAGAAAAACTTACAGGACCTAAATAAAGCACTATGGTCTCTTCTGTGAGTATTCTCATGAATTACTAGATGGCATATAAATGGAAAAGATGTCATTGGGGTGTTTTTAAAAATCACCAAACATGTTAAGTGTAGGACACAGAGTCTGTCTATAAACTAATTACAAGCAGGCTGCATCACATTCTTTCTCATAAACTTGCACATTGCAGAGCCAAATTTAGGTTAATTGTGAAGCTGGAGACAAATGCAAAAGGATTTCAGTTGCTGAGAAATGTTTCACTTTACTAAAAAAAACTCAGAAGAAACAGAAGGAAAAAACAAAAAACATAAAAAGAAGAGAAAAGAAAAAAGAAGCATCTCTGGAGGTTTACTGCTAGCTTAGTTTCTGGTTTGTGTCAACTTGTTTATATCAGCTGCTGATTTGCGTCACTGGCTTGGCTTTGTGGTTGTATCTG
This sequence comes from Oreocharis arfaki, assembly GCA_013398015.1. Classification (NCBI taxonomy): domain Eukaryota; kingdom Metazoa; phylum Chordata; class Aves; order Passeriformes; family Paramythiidae; genus Oreocharis; species Oreocharis arfaki. The sequence goes on along the minus strand of VZRR01009625.1, from coordinate 812,473 downwards.
GGGCCTGATGGACACCCTGGTGCATTAAGAAATTCACCACAACAGTACAGCATGTTAAGATCAGATAGCACAGCCTAATGTTGTTTTCTTAAGCACACACACCACACACAACCCCGCTAAGAAGTTACTGCAGGCAGCTAAGAGAGGTGAACTATAGGTTTGATGCAAACTAGCTTCAAATTCAGATAATAGGAAAATGTCCATGTACCACTAAAAAAGTGCATACTACATATTTTTAAGTCTATCAAAAGTTGTACATGTATTTTTAAAGGGTTTATATTTCTAGGAATCAAAATACCTTACATCTTCATTTCCTCTAAGTTTTTAGTAGAGGCATCTTGAGCCACTGCAAATTTACTGTGTTGTGCAGGGAAATTTTTTATTCTGAGCTGTAAAACATTTTCTTAGCTATGGCTTTAATTAGCTCATCAGAAATTTTAAAAGGTAAAACCTGAATATTTAAGCTTGAGCATCTGCCCATTTGCAATATTGACCACAACATAACTTAGATGCTCTGCCTAAACCACATGTATTTTAAAATACATTTGCACTACATAGGGTGCCCATACAGAAGTCAAAGTTACACTTTAAGCTTCATGCCCATGATTAGATGGCACATGTGCATACATACGGAACTGCCTAATTAGAATTCTTATCTAACTGAACACTGCAGAAATGATGATTTCCTGCTATTCCAGATGCATGTAGTTGAAAACACCAACCACGGACTACTGCAATTCTGAGGGCAGACTTCAATAAAGCTTTTACTCCAGATGAGGTTCTGCTTCACATTTTCTGTTCAAGCTTCCAGAAAAAGCCTAATTGCAATTATTTCTATTTTTGTGATAGTTCATAGAAGGTCTAGTGAATAAACAAAGAGCATACACCTTAACAGACATATTTCATAAGAGAAAATAGAATGTTTTCAAACCATGTTTGCTTTATGTGAACTTCCTATAAGAAACACTAAAAGCAGCTCCAAGAGCCTCAAAATATTCCACAAGCACGTTCCTGAAATAAAACATGCTTTTCTGTTTAAAAATGACAAATTTGATCCAATTTATGTTAGGATATCACAATTACTTCCAGTACAAACACTACAGTTAAAACCTTTTGACCAATGTTTTACTTCTCTTTTTCTTTCTGAAAATTTCAAAATACTTGGCTTTTGCCCAATTTAAAATGAAGTCAGATTTTGAAATCTTGAATTCTTGAGTGAAGCAGAATGATTATGCCCTAGGTTGTACTGATAACATACCATATTTTAGATTGAGGAGCTGACATTCCAGAGAATACACAATGAATCCAGGAAGACCCACCAAAGCAAAAAAACTTGCAGAGAACAATAATGCAATTTTTAAACAATGAGTCCAGGAACAATCCAGAGAAAAGCACATCCTAGTCTGTATAGTCCAGACCTATTTTTCAGACGTGTATGGTTCATTACAGCCAAATGTGGTAACAGAAATGATGCTGCTGTCTGCACAGAAAATGGAAGTGAATATCACAAGAGATGCTACAGCAGCTCTACACTTCCCAGAATATTCTACAATGCAGGAGTAACTCCTTGAGTAGCAAGTATAATTTCCTGGAGGGATGTGGTGTATCGTGCCTATGAAGTGAAAAAGCTGACTTCCCTATCTGTCCAAGCACACAATGCCCATTCTCATCCGGAGGAACTTCCCCCTTCTCCCCATCCTATGTAACAACACAAAGCACTATATTGCGTCCTGACTGACAAGGTATTAACCTACAGTCATCACTTTCAATAAATAGTTTTTTCAAGAGGAGCTGCAACATGTGGTGTCAGAGAGAAATTTATCACTTGGCAGCTTGGTTTGCTGTGTTTGACCTGCATTTTGAAGTAAATAGCAGATTCTGTACAGAATTGTTATGATCTACTCTTTCAGAAGTATAATAAAGCAGCAAATACTAGAGACAGTTTTCATTGGGTCTTTATTAGTAATCTCTGTTAAAATACAGTTGAGAGTAACAAATGAGCTTTGATTTCATTCAACAGCTTTTATAAATATTTCCTCATCTTCTTTACATCAGCACTCCTCTGTTCTGGAACTGGGAGCTTCCAGAAACATTGCGAAGTGTTAACAGAGCTGGTGGAATCTGCCACACCAGCTGGAAGAGGCACAGTGAGGATCTGGTGAGTAGGAATGAGCCAGAAATTTAGCTGGAATAGGTCTGTGGTTTCAGGGCTGTGCCACAGACTTTGGGCTTTAAGGAATTCTGGTCCTGCTGTCTCCAGCATAGGAGGGAAGAACCACGAGGAACAATAAGGAGCAATTTGGCCAAGGTTTGGTGTATGAAGACTGTGCTGAAGATAGAACTCCCTGGATGCTCAACTCTAGCACAGGGAAGATGGGAAGAACACAAAAGGGATGAGCAGTGATCTCCAGTGGATTTGTGCACCGAAGAGCACCACCACCTCATCCACGTGGGAGCTACTTCCTTTGGGGGCCACTCTGCTCTCCACCACTACAGTAAGTCCGGAGTTTTGCCTTCACCATGTTCTCAGCTCTTTTGATTCAGCCATCCAGAGAGTTTTCATGGTTCTCAAATTCCATCCTTTCAGGCCTCCTTAAAAATAGCAAAAGGGCCCCAAAGAATGCCACTAAGACTGTCAGAGAAATTTGGAAAGGAGGTTTTGCAAAAATATTTACTATGTGAACACCCTTCTTCTGGTCTTCATAGGAACCGAACTAAGTGACCAAGGGGGAAATCTGAAACCAAAGCTCCTAACTGAACCCACAATTAAATGGAAAATCAGCATGCCCTGCCTGTAATGACAACTGAAAAACTATGTCAAAAGCACAAGCCTTCAGTGTCTTTATAGCTTTACAATAATTTTTTCCAATTTGTTTAAGTATGTACTAACTGAATAAGATGCACAGAAGGATGAGCTCTCTGGTGCTCTGCTGACAGCTTAAACTAATTCTCTTTAGTTCAGAGGTTTGACTAACTGCTTATTGTCAATTCTGGATATTAGTCGTTTACTTTGGTGTAGCAAAGTTGGAAAATAAGAAGTTAAGTCAGTCCTTTAGTCCAACAATCCTCTCTAGCTGAGAGCATAAGAAAATTAAAATTTGGCTGGAATACTTACATATTTCTTCAGACATTTCAGCATGGGGAAATAATTGTTGTAAGGAAAAGGTGTATATTTTTTCCTTTTTTTTTTAATCGACAAGTAACTACTTTTGAAATAAGTAATTGTAAATTGCAGTGTACATAATGTTGAGTCTTACCACTCAGTTTTTCACACTCCTGATTTTATGTAACTGACATGGTAAGAAGGGGTGAGGCAGAGTTAGTACAGTTACATAATGTGATAGAGAAGCTGCTGTGGAGCTTTACTATGCCATGACAGAGATAGCTACAGCAATGTAGGGGAAAGTCATTCTTGGCCCAAGAAAGTCACTACTTGTCACCAGTGAAAGCTGCTCTGATAATAAGGTGAAAGCCCACTCCAGTGGTTGCAGGTACATGGACCGTCCATAAAAAGGAATATTAGATAATGTTCAGAAGAGACTCATGAGAATAACACTACAAAGAGAATCAGATAACCTCAAAAGGAACTAACAAAATTTTCACCCAAAACAATGAATGTCACAGATTTAACTGTCCAGATTTAAAAAGGCAGAGAAGAGTAAAAAAGATGGAGTACCCCCTCCTTCATTCCAAAGAGTTGAAAGTGGGGAAGAGCTTGTGGACATGCCATGTCAAACAAAAAATTCTCCCATGGGAAATGTCTAGCCATACGTACAGGGACAGTATGAATGTAGATGAGCGAGTGAGAATATGAAAGAAAATACAGTTTTGCTAAACAGCCTGTCAAAGACTTGGCATCCTTTGGGGTATTTGTCCAAAATTTAATGGTTTTAAGCTGTTGTAAATCAGAGAGAATAGTTTTGTGAGCAATATGTAAACAGGTCAGTATGACACTTATCAGATGAATGGATAACTCATTTTAAGTGTCAAATGCTGTAATGCAGTTATTGCTCAACTTCCATATTTAACTGGTGCCAGTATCACTGACTAAAACCACAATTTAATATATTACAATATCCAGCTACTGGCTAGGTGACCACTTCAGGTCAAAGATTCAGTATGCTTTCTCTTTACAGTTTGACAGATCACATGTCTGTGGCTCAGAAAATCCTGTGCCATGTGATCTCCAGTTCCTTCAGCCTCTCTGCAAAGTAAGTGCTCCAGCCTCCTGACCACCTGGCCTGCCTTCCGTTGAACTTGCTCCAGTTTACTAATGTCTTTCCTAAAATGGAGGGGCCTGAAAATGGACATAGCATTCCAGATTTCATTCCATGACTAGAGATGTCATGAGTACTGAGCAAAGAAGGCTAGTTACTTCTCTGGATCCTGTTAGCATAGCTCAGGAAGCTGTTGTTTTTCTTTACTGCCAGGGCATGCTGCTGGCTCATGTGCAGCTTGCTGTCTGACAATACTCCCATGGCCTTTTCTGCAGAGCCCTTCCACCATCTCTGTCTAGTAGTTCCTACTGTCCAAAGCAGGTCTTATGCTCATAAAATCCAAATTCCTGTCAAAGACATCAGCTGTGCAAACAGACATTGGCTCATGGAAGCCATCTGCTCTTCTCCAAGCCATTCCTCTGTACGGGCAAGACTCGATATAACACCACCTAGGTCTCCATAACTTTGGCCCTCATTCCCACAGCTGTCCAGTCACTCCTGATATGTTCAAGGTTCCTTCTCCAGATGTATTAAGGCTGCCAATGTACTTGAGCAGCAAGAGAAATAGCACATGGGTCAGATGAGCCTTGGCACTATCTTTGCAGCATGCTGGATCCGAGTTTCCAGCAAGCACCAGACAGCAAGCTGCATAAGCACATTGAGCTTTCTGTACCCCTAGAGGTGAGTCCTACGCTACTGTCAGTCACAGCTTTCGCTCGGTGCTAACACATGGCTCACCAGGAGGCTGTGTTTCTTCCCCAGGGATGGCTGTCTCTACCTTGCCTGCTACCGGCACACTGAAACAGTTCTGCAACTGCAAGTCTGCCACTTTCCCCTCATTAAGAGTCACAAGTCTTTCCCAGGCTGGGGCTTTCCACTTGACTCCCACAACTGACCATGGTCTCTGGCTGCCATCCCTCTGTAAAGTTACAGGTTCAGGCTTTGGCATCTGCAAGACGTCTATGAAGATGCCATTTATTCTTCCTGCTGCTATGCAGTTTGTCCCCTTGCTCCCTGTCTTGGCAAAGTATTTCCCCATTTAGTTCACACCTTGTGCAGGCAAGGACACTTTTCTCCTGCTCCAACCTTGGGAGACACACCAGCCATGCTCTGCGGTCTGAGATCTGAAAAAGCTTTATCCTCCCACTGGAGCTGCGACTTGAATAGAGGTGTCTGCTGTGCCAGGGGTAGTTACTATTTGGTGCTGGGAACTGTGCCCTGTGGTGCAACACTGCTGCTGCTGAGTTCCACATGGCCTTCTGCAGATTTCCAGCCCCCTTCCATTCGCCTTTCTGAGAAAACTGCTGCTTCTGAGAGCTGTGCCCTAGGACCTGTGCTCTGGGACGGCTAACATGAGCCAAATGGATACTTGAATCTCTAACCCAGATCAATCCTTCTCAGAAGTAGAGTCTGGACCTGAGGACACCAGAAAAAAACACCCCAGAAGATCTAGAAGCAAAGTCCAAAGCAGCTCACCAAGCTGCAAGCACTGCAAGAGCCCAAGAAGTACCCCAGCTCCAAGGTATATTCCCAATCCCATGAATTGCCACTCTGAATGCCAAGTCCCTCTTTGCAGCTCCTAGTTACTGTGCTCCTGAAAGAACCTTGCTGTTACAGAATTTGCCTGGCTCTAGTGTGGGGTACCTTCTCATAAGGATAGAAGTCCACTTGAACGTGTCCTGACATCAGTGTGCTCATGATCTGCACTGTCCTCGCAGCAGCTGGAAGTGAAGCACAGACAACTGTCTCTCCATGATGAAACTGTTCCATCACTCTCATTGGCTGTGTCCCTTCTTGCAAAGCAAGCCTAGCACAGCACCCCTAAAGCATTGGTCAGTTGCGGAGACCATCACCACAAACCCATGTCACATCCACAGCAACCAGAAGCCCACCACAGGCATAGAATCATAGAATCCTTAGTTTGGAAAGGACCTCTAAGAGCACTGAGCCCATTAACCCAGCACTACCAGTTCCACCACTAACCATGTCCTTAAGCACCTCACCTATAGGTCTCTTAAATACCTCTGGGGATGGAGAATCAACCAACCACTTCCCTGCGCAGCCTGCTCCAATGCCGGACAGCCCTTTTGGTAGCTGCAGCATGGGCAGCAAGAAAAAAAAATAGAGGTCCAAGTCAGAGCTCAGGTTAAGGGAACTAATATCCCATTTTATTTAAGTACAGGCAGGCCTTATATAATCCTTGCATTGGTCTATGGCAAGGATCATTGGTCCCTGGTCCAACCACCTCTCCAAGTGATTGGCCAGCCCCCACACTACCTGTTAGACCCCTAACAAGACACAGCTGCAAGATGGTTAGAAAAGCATCTTGCTTGTTTATGTGGAAACCAAGGACTTTCACAAAATACTTGCAAAATGCTGGATTTTTCTCTGCTAGTAGCTTTTCAGCATCCACATTCGGTGAAGAAATCTGCACCTCACCAAGGTCCTCCACCAAGAGTGTCTGCTAATGAGACCACGAAACTGCGCGAACACCCTCTGAGCAGGTCTCACTTATCTCATGGCTGCGGCTGCCCTTGTAACATCCAAAGCCAGATAGGATTTCTGTAGAAGTCATCACTTGATGTTTATGACAGATTCATACTTTCTACCTTCCAGCAGCAGTTGGTTTTAAAGAGCCGATATCGTATTGCGAGCACCTCAGGTTTGTCATTCTTAAATTCCTAAGACACCTTTGGTGGAGAATGTAAGGATCTACATATCGGCAATCTTTAACAATTATTATGTTGCTCAGAAGAAAAGTTTCTTAAAGACAGTAAGTTTCTTAAAATATCACTTCTCCTTTCCCTGGACTTAAAAATTTTCTCAGCCACCCAAACAAGAAACGATGTTATAAAAGAAGATAAGTTTATATATACAAGGTTATGCCATGTCCTTTCAATATGCATATACTGATCCCACCTCAGTGAAAAGGTTGCCTGCACACTGATGGCACACTGACTTCATCTTAAAAGACTGAAACCCTGTTCAGACTAAGACAGATATCATCAGAAGTGATAGGGTAAAAATGTGACCAAATATTTTTCTTGTATCTTTTTACAGTGCTCACGTAATTCTCTGGGCAAAAGGGTAAAAACAAAATAAAACTCAACATTTCAAAGCTCTGATCATAAAATAAAATAAATGCCAAAACTCCCAGATTGTAACAAACTACTGTGAGATGGAGGAAATATTGTAAGAAAAATATGTGTAATCCAGAATGCCAAATAGACTCTCACATATGATAAGAAGGTAAAAAGACTTTAAATACAAGAAGAATCTGGTTTAAAATGAAGTAGAATAATAAACTGAACATTTAATAATAAAGGCCTAAGATTAACTAAATTATGCCATCTGAAAGGTTATGAAAAGATAGTGAAAGAGAAACAGTGTTTGACATGGGCATGTGCAGTTCTCATTGTTCTTGATAGAATTTGTACATATATCAGAGACAATGCGGTTCCATTGTATACAGCAGAAGTCATAATAATGAGAAAAGCTCCAGAAAAACGAGGAGCAATGATTTACCATTACCATACCTTCAGCCCTCTGACTTCACAGGTAGACACTGCCTTATCTAGTTTACATGGAACTAAAAATCTGTGTGATGAGACTGAACTCATATTCTTTGCCTACCGTCAGGAGGCACATCTGGAATCATGAATTGCTCATGACAGATAAAACCATTGCCACAGCACCCTCTCAGGTTTAATTCCAGAATTCAGAATCCAGATTTAGTTTCAAAATAAACTGATGCTTCAAAAAACCTACTTTCTTAAAACAGGGGGGTTGTCCCAGACAACAGAAGCAGTGAGGATCTGCTATCTACTTCTTGCCACTAAAGATTTAAAAACTTGAATTTAAACAGCCAGCAGTTTTGAATATACTATTCTGACATACAGTCTCCAAAGCAAAATATTTGGGGATTTTAGTGGAGTTTTAGTTCTTCATACAGGAGTACCATCTAGGCATTTTGTCCCAATGTGGGATGAAAAATATTTCCAAATCTTGAAATTTTTCATGGAACTGAAATTAAGTTTGCCAGCTTGCACTAGTTAGCACAAAAGCCATTTCAAAAGAAAACACAACTATTTGATGTAAGTAGGGACAAGAACACGTATTTTAGAACACAAAGGGCTAAAGTAAACTTCAGTTGTTGTTTTTGAAAACAAACAAATATTTCTGTAGTCACAGGGAGTGAGCCCAAGAAGCCTGGACACTGTTTGCACGTACTGAGCTCAGAAGTGCACTGGGATGCAGTGCTTGGAATCACTCCTGTTGAGAGTTCATTGCACAGCAGAAGGAAGGAAGAAGCTCTGTGAAGGCCCATCTTACATCGCCAAAGTCACTATCATATAAAGTGAAAACCTTTGAGGTTTCTCAAACTCTGAGTGCATAAAAGATATTTATCCATGGAAGCCAAGCTGCATGTTGAGATTAAGGAGATTCTTGGGGCAATGCTGCACACAACTGAACTGTTGGAAACATTAGGACTTAGCAACTGCATTGGCTGTTAATCTGTGAGCACCGGAGCAGTTTTACACATTCTGTCTTCTGCAGCGCACCTGGGCCAAGCTCCCATGCTAACACACAGCTGTGGCTCAGGAGAACGAGATGATGCCTTTGTCAACACCCTAAGTGCTCTCAGAGAGTCTAATAGCCATGATCGGCCTCACCTGGGGACTTCTCACACATCCTCTGTCCATTGGCTTAAGAGCCTCATCTAAGATGCCAGGTGATCAGGACTGGCCCTGGCTGATCCTCCTCCCTCCCAGGAGCTGTCAGATGGCAGGTGTTTTTAACCACACAGTCCCCTTGCATTTTGTATACACCTGAAAGAATTCACTGTAAAACTTGGAAATGGAAGTCTTGTAATTCGTCACACAATGAGGCTTCTAGGATGATTTTGTCATGAAGCAACTTACGTGTATATTGACATATTTGTGCTGAGAAAGGTCAGTATGTTAAGAGCAACATTAATTGAGTAACACAGCACCACGAGACTTCAGTAACATCTGCCATGTTTTCTTCATTTGTGGGCTCATTAACTCAGTTTCTTCGTAAGTCAAGAGTATTAGCACCAGTCCTAGAAAACATCATTTGATATTGCTATTGTATCTGGTTATTAAAGCACATTACAAAATATTAATGACCAGCTTTTCCTTTCACCCAATGAAACTGTTACTGCACATAGCATTACTTAGAAGATGACAAAAACTTTTTTTTTTAAAAAAGCAACCTTAGAAAATAGTTTTGAAGTTATTTTTTCTATCTGATATTGGGAGAATGGAGGAAAAAAAATGAAGCAAAACACTTGATGCTTTCAATTTCCTCCCCAAAATCATTGAAAATAAGAAGTACTAATAATTGAAAATCACAATTCAAGTACTATTGTACCTGGTTATTTTTCAGTTCCTAGGTGCAATTGTGTAATCACTTCAGATAGAAAGACATGACTAATCTTGTGGTTCTGAAACTATTTGCAAGTACCATGGGCATAAAGGATGACCTTCAATTTTTCTACTGCACCAGTTATTTTTCCCATGAGCTATATAGCTTCAAGCTATAAAATCTAGTTCTAGGTGTACATAGCTAAAATTTAGCACCTGCTTGTCAAATTTGAGAAAGAAATTTCGCAGAGAAGCAACTCGTTAACTTAATAGACTATTGGGCAAGTATTAACAGCATGTATCCTTTGCTGTTTCTGTCTACTTTAAAAGGGCAACACCGGAGTTCAGTTAGATCAAATATACTCCAGTTAAGCTATGGTGGCAGGAAATAATTCTGCTTTACTGGCACTATTAGAAATGAGAGTTCTATTGAATTACGGAAATGTGTGGAGCTAGTCTAACTTCGCTCCCCAAAATCAGTATACGGTTCCTCAAGAACAGAGAATCCCAAACACTACATGAAATTTTCTCTGAAAGCCAGATTTAGGATGTAGCTGGAGGCTTTGCTCCCAATGAAGCATGGGACTGAAAAGACAGGCTTCCTGCTAGAGCCTGGAAGGCTGAACAGGAGGCTGGAGCTGGCGAACGGGCTTTGGCTCACAGTTCATCTGGCACGGTGTATGGGCTGTGGGCCTGCAGTTAAAGCCAAGATTCAGGTCTGATTGTCTCAGGTTTTGAATCAACGGCAGTAAGAACTGAAGACCTATGTTTATCCTGGAAATTGCAAGGAACCTGGTGCCGATGCAAGCAGCAGCAATGAAAGATTCATGGTAGATTATTTGGTATCTGGTGGTTGCCAGGCTGTAGATAGATAAAATGAGCGTTATGCTTAGGATTTAGGGCAGAAGAGCTGTAAGAGTTTGCTTTGTTTCACTGTGCAAGGTTTAAGTCTCTGTAGCAGTTTTTCCATTTCCTTTTAATAAAATACTCAAGAGTTGGTCTTTTTCTTTCACCCAGTAGGACTGCATGAAGATCATGGGAGCAAATACATCACTACTGCACCTTAAGAAACAGAACAGAAAAAAGCTTCATAAACCTGTTCTATGAAGTTTTTGCAAAACCAAACAATGGATGAATTTACACCTGTAACCCATTTTTAAAAAGTTTGAGGTGACTAAACTGATATGAAAAATTTAACAAATAACTGCAGCAAGCAGGTTAGTATTGGATTGATTCACCACTGCTCATTAGTCTTCAGTATCAATGAAGACCTAGTCCCACTTCATACTCAATATGTGCAGAAAAAAGTCATTATGACTATTTTTAAGCTGAAAATATTTCATCTCTGCATTAAATCTGCAACATTTTCCCCAAGGTGCTAGTCTTCCTTGGTTTGCCCAGAACAAGAAAAGAGGGGTTAAAAATCCAACTTAAACCAAACCTAAACCCAGAGATAAAACCAGGAAAATCAGCTTTCATCACCTTACAGAATATCTTAATTTCTCTCTACAGTACAGTATAGATGTCTGTCATGAGACACTATAAAAGAAAAAAGTTTCTTTCAAAATTGTATTCAACTTCTCCATTTAGTGCATTTTGAAAGTAATAAGTGGAAATTAATATGATAATCACAAGGAAACAGGACACAAATTTATTCAGGAACTTGATCAACACACTTTTGTTCAGAAAATAATAATGCAGTACTTGAGGAGAAGGGTTGGCATTTAAACAAAAGCTGGATGCATACGAAACAATGTTTTAAATTTGTAAAAAGGTGACAATCCTTTTTGCTTGACTGCCACAGATACAGGTTGGAAATAAATTGCCTTTTCAAACAAAAAGACATTGTCTTTTGAAATTATTGCTCATACAGAACTCTAGGTACACAAGAACAGCAATATTGTTTTCTTAACTTAGACCATTTCCTACTTTTTTCGAAAAAGATCATTACTTTTATGATTTTTAGCTTTCATTCAGAATATAACATTCAGATAAAATTTATTTGCTTTAAAAGAAGTATTAGCTTGCTTTTGGTTTTGTTTTTTGCGGGGGGGGAGGTTTGTTGTTTGTTTGGGGGGGTTGTAGGGTTTTTTGTTTGTTGTTTTTGGTTGGCTGGTTGGATGGTTGGTTGGGTGATTTGGTTTTTTCCATCATCCATTTCAGTACTGGATAGAGCTGTAAAAAATTGTCATAAAGTAAAAAAAAAAATCCTCATCTCATTCCCTTAAGAAAAGGAATGCATAGAGAATCCAAGATGACAAGAACACTCTACAAACAGTAAATTTAACCATACTGTATTCGGTTTCTGTTAAAAACTCTAGCAATTTTAAACAGAAACCACATAAGAAACGCTGGCTTAGCATTCTCCTTGGTCAAAAGGAAACTTAGTTCTTTATGGATTTTTATGAACTCAGTTTACATCCCCATGTGTGTATTATGTGCCAAACGTGAAACACAAGGCTACTGCAAAACTGCGGAAAGGGAGAGAGTTAAAAGCTTTTGTGTGATCCTCATAGGGGGAGTGAGAGTGAACTACAACCACCAAAGTGTTCTGTCACTGCTCTGAAGGATACCTTTACCAAGGGGATGTTACAAGGGTTCAGGTTAGACCTCTCTTCACCTCCCCAGTGCCACGCGAACATTGAAACCAGGACCAACTGCAAATTACTCCTCCTCCTGTTTGTCCATTCTAGAATCTTTTCACTCCTCATGGAGGTCCTGAGGTTCTCATAAACAATTTTCACATGGTTAAAACACCCACCTGGCTCACTTCTAGACCTTTCCTAGCCTCAGAGAAACCTACATGAATACTCTGATTTCTCCTTTCAGAAAAAAATCACTCCTTTTCTGTTTCCTGAAGAAAGCTTGTGTTCTCCAGTCTCCACAATGCCATCCTTCACAACTGAAAAGTGAGAGAACATGTCTGAATATTCATGGACAGTAGAAGTGGTCCAACACTACAAGAGAAAAAAATTTCTTTTTTTTGTTTAAATCCGCTTTTCCTCAGCTTCTTTTCTCTGAAAAATGTATGTCTGCTCATTAACTCGTCAGTCTTACGCAGAGTATGAACAGGGAAATCTAAGACAATCCCAGAATATCAGATCCTCTCTCCCTAGGGATAGACGTTTACTCATGTTCATTTAGAAGCTTCTTTCTCCAAATCTGGCACCCAAGTCGCCAGTAGTAACAAAGCCATTTCAGTTCACTTGACATGTTCCCACCAGATTCTTTATGATTTCCCAACCTCTGTTAATGGCATGATGCTCTAAGAGGAGTCAGGACTTGCTAATCTTCCCACCCTTGAGGGAATACAACATCTACTATTTCTCACCATGCAATCAAACCAGAGACCAGAAAAGATGTGAGAGAAAAGTAAGAATAAATTTATTTTAATACACTACAATGATTACATTATGAAGAATACATTACTAAATTTGGAGAAAAACATAAAGAGAAACGACAAAAATACACATAATGCCCTTTGGATGCTCTGTTTGGAATGTCTCTTCTCTGGTTAGTTGGCAGAACCAAGATCTGAAACTAGTGGAAAACATTTGCCATGATAGAAATTGTGACCCAGTTCTTGAAAGATCTGCACTCCCAGGCACAGCTTTCTTGAGTAAAAACTACTAATTGAAGAAATAGTAAGAACCCACCTGAGTGTAAACACACCCTTGCATACTTCCTGTGATCTTTAATCTTGGTAGTTATTTCAATAGAGAGAAAGTTCAACTTCTCTGCTAATGAAATACAGTTTGTTCCCTAAAAAGCATCATGTTGTTGGATTGTTCTAGAGAGGTTTAATACTTTAGTTATCAACGAAGAAACACATGGTTATACTGGCTTCTCTGTGTAAACTGAGCATGACAAGTAATTTTTTAGAATTTGCACACAAAAGTTCATTTCACTACGTAATTTTGCTAAGTTGTACACATTTGAGCTATTTAAGCTACTTGAGCTATTTTAAATTAGTTGCATAGTGTTTCTGTTGGGTCTTTCTAACAACTACATGTGACCATGAATGAGAAAATTATGGAGGTAAGGTATACCTTTACTAGCTGCATCTTAATCACAGCTAGTCTTATTCCAAACATGACCTTAGCAAAAAAGACAATTTTAGTTTTTGTACAAGAATTTGTTATTCTGTACTTGTCAAGTACATGTGATGCCATGACCCCTAACCAAACTTGCCCCCGAGTTTGTTCTACTCTTCTCTGTCTCACATCTACTTTCTCTAAGCTACCATGCAGAGCGTTTCATCTTCTGTACCAGCACAAAAGAGAAAGATGAAGAAAATCATTCTATCAGTCACAGGCTAAGAAGAAAACAACTCCCTCAGGCAGCTGGGCTCATTCACTTCTCCCTTTCTGGCTTTGAGACCAATCCAGGCTCCTGAAGCGGTAAGGAGTGAGCATGGCCTGTCTCCCGAGACACTGCAAGCACCGCAGAGATGACCAGGATAAGCCTGGCCCAGGGCTAAGGATGCTCTTTCAAGCAGTCTGGGAAGGCATTGGAACAGGCACCACAGTTTCAGCCAAAACCCAGCAATTCATGAAAACATTGTGACAGTCAGCAGTGCAGATAACAACAGGTTAAATTCCTATCCCTCTCTGGTCTTGGACCAGCATGAGGTTTGTATGATTGAGCACAAAGCCGACAAAATGTCTGACTAAATGTGAGAATATTACCAGTAAAACCAGTCTGACACAAGGGCTCGAGACATCAACGCCTCTGTCATTCAAATTGCCTTATAACACAGCTGAGTAGGACAGGGCAGAAAAACATAAGAAAAACAGAAATTCTTTAAAGTCTTAACTGAAAAGAGATAAATAGGTAAAGATGCAACTAAAGCAAAGTACAAAAGAACAAGGTTTTTCTAGTGAACAATCCCTCCCCTTATTTCTGATATAATTTTACATCTCTGTGTTGCTAAAAAGAAAATAAGCAGTGTATTTATTGAAAAAGTCTGTTTTTATCTAAGAGACTATTTTAATCAGAGAGAAACTTAAAACTGAAGCAAGCAAATGCTGTCAGCTGCAAACCACTTAAAGAATTATTAAGTTCCACAGCATGTTTGGGTCACTGGAGCAATGGCACATACTAGAGGACAATTTAGTACTCCTCCGTCTAAGAAACATAGTTATATTTTGAGTAAACACTGATTTTTTGTTTTTTAAAGTGCAAAGAGGACTGTGAAACTGAAGAATCTTTAGCCATTTATGGTCAGCAGCTAATCCACAAAAAACCCATTAAAAATTCAATACATTCTTCCATTTTTATGTAAGTGATCTGACAGTATTTCCTCCTCTAAGAGATGAGGCCAACTCTCTTACTCCACAAAAAGGGCTTTGTGTAGCTGCAGTGCAGTGGCTACAAGAAGGCAAAGTATGCCTTTGGAGTTCTTTCCCCAGCATTTCTTAGACTGTCTATGAATTAGTAAAAATGAGAACAGTATCCAGCCACTTTGAAACCATCTCAGCATTCACACCTTTTTTTGCGTAAAAGAAATATTAGCGTTCAATATTACAAACTTAAGACTATAACTGTGATTCAGCTTTATGTAAAAATCGATGCTTTTTAAGAACTTAACATGTAAAAGACTAATTCTGTAAAGCAAGCAAGGAAGACTCTCAGTTTACTTGAACCAGAATTTGACCCAAATTATTATTTGCCTCTAACATGGATCTTGTGTTGCTGAAGTGTATGAAAAGAATTCCCAAATCAGAAACCCACAACTATAATTTGCCAGCATGTAGCTTCATATCAGAGGTTGCAATGAAATGTTTGTTTTTATTCTGTGAAATATGGATGTCTCCCACAAAACTCAGAACTGCGCATTAATACAAACTTGGAGTAAAATAATGAAAAGGGGCATACTTACTAGTGCCAGAAAACGAAACAAAACAGAAAATCTGAAGAAACTTTCTCTGATGTATTACTCTTAAACTTCATAATATTTAGTAGCTGAAAGCTCTTAAAATAGCATTAAATCATCTAATTTGATCTTACCTATAGAGGTAAGGGGCCATTACATTTTACCCAGGTATCTGTACGTAAATCTGTTCATAAAGTATTTCCATTCTCAGATGATTAAAGTGTATGTCCCAAGCATAGACAAGGGTTTGGCTCTCAGTACTGACAGATGCTAACTAAGCCAAGATGAATGCTATCAGCAGGCAAACCATACCGGTAACTGCAGAAGGAAGCAAAAGTTCTTGTCTACGCAGAGACAAAACTCTTTCCGAGTTCTGAAAGTATTAGTATGAGCCTCGTAAGCATCTCAGCCTCAGAAGCACCGCAGCACAAGTACCTCAGCGCACCTCAGCACAAGTACCTCAGCACAACTTTATTTCTAATAAAGAGAATTAGTCCTACCTTGTAACTCTTCTGTGGTTCTGCTTTTGTGATCCTCCTTTGAACCATCTCGAGGAACTTCAAGGCTGAGCAAGGACAAATACAAAAGCATAGGAGAAAGATTAAAAGCATTGTTTGGAAACTACCTAACCATCAGTTTAGCAGCAGCTCCTACCAGAAAAGAAAACCAAATCATGGAATGAATAATCAAACCACTGCATGACTGAAGTGGCATTCATCACAGTTGTGCTGAAAATAAATTGGGCCAGATCATAGTTTCTTTCTGTGCAAATAGTAAAATGCTTTGAGAGGGCAACACTTTGTGCATAAGGAAGAGACAGCAGATGCCATATATCCATCTTTTGTAGAGTTTTTGACCCTTTTTCACATATCCCCAGTTTGCTTATGCAAACGTTACCTACTCTAGAGGAAGCATGCATATTAAAGGTATAAAACTGGTGGAAAACCTATTTAGAAGTAGCTGTCATTAATTCACTACCAACGTGACATTTGCAGGAGTCTGCCCTGGGGCTGATACCATTTGATGTATTAGTTCTTGAAGTGGGTTGTAAAGTAAAGAGGAAGCTTTTTAAACTGGCAGTTACACCAGCCTGCGAGGAACTGCAAGTGTTTTGGGCAGGAGGGCTGTAATTCAAAGTGATCTTGACAAACAGGAAATAAATCTGAAAAAGGAGACTGCAATTCAGTAAGGACATGTGCAAGATGTAGATGCAGAGCAACAAGCATACACACAAGTTGGGGAATGTTTAGCTGGCAGCTGTGCTGAAAAGGATCTGAAATTACAGGATTGACACGCTGTTAATAAGTCAACAGTATCAACACCATTGGTTAAAAGCACACATGACTAGTGTGCAGGAAATTGACAAAGTTATTTTACCTTTTTCAACTCTAAGGGCTTACCTGCAATACTGTGTTTAATTCAGGTACATTTTAAGAGAGATTTGGACAAATTTCAGAGTCTAACAAAAAGCAACAGGCACGGGTGAAGTCTCTAACACATCATATCTGAGGATAGATTGAAAGCACCGAGATTGTTCAGGCTGAAGAAGAGACCAAGGGGAAAAATAGTTTTAGTGTACAAATTCTGAAGAATGCTCCTCCTGACTGACGCATAGAGGAAGGCAATAATCTACTCTCTTTGCAGGTTATAGGAGGAGTATGCATACGCATGGCAGCAAAAAAACCAATATTAGCTGAGACAGAGATGCAATTGTCCCACTCTAGTCAGCACTTTACATGCCACACCTGCAGTACAGTTCTGGTCCCAACAAAAAAAGATGCAGACAGCCCAGAGAGTGTCCAAAGAAGGGCCACAGAGATGATCAAAGACTGAAAGAGTTAGGTCTCTTCTCCCTGGAGAGAAGAGGGCTCGGAGAGACCTCATCACAGTCTCACAGTACTTAAAGGGTTTCTACCAGGAGCCACATGGAAAAGACAAAGGGCAATCACAGGTTACTCTGGGAGAGGTTTCATCTCTGTATGAAACAGAAATTGTGAAAGCAGTCAGTCATTGGAACAGCCGCACCAGGGACATGGTTGAGGCCCCATTACTGGAGGTTTTCAAGACATGACTGGACAGCGTACTAGATGCGCCCATCTAGGTAGGCTCCCTTTCACATAAAAAGTGGGACCAGATTATCTTTTGAGGTCTTTTCCAACACATGTTGTTTTATGAACTTTTTCAGATCACAAGTAAAAACACAGCTAGAAACAGTAGGTGAGGAGGCTGTGTAAACTCCAACTCTGGAAGATTTTAGGAACAGTCTATGATAACTTATGTATGATTTGCCTTGCCCTAGAAAGGCCAAAGAAACTGCAGGTCACTTCAGAGTCCTGTGTTCTATGATTCTGGGGCAAGCATATCAAATAGACTTTTCTCTCTACAGCTCATTTGTTTAGTATTAATTGCTGCAACTATTACAAGTGGTAACTAGAATTAATACAATGAGCTAGGCCAAGAAAGGCAGACTCTACCAGCTTATTTAAAAAGAAATAAGTTTGAGTAGTGCAAACAAAAGAAGAGAGCTATGAAACATCAAAATTACATAATAATGAAAAGTACAGTAAAAAGCATAGTGAGAACTTTAAGTAATTTCATAACCATTCACTAGTAACTGGACTTACACATGTATGTAAGAATGAGGATTCAAGTGTACTCCAGCTTTATCCAATAATGCAGAGAACTGAGCTGCAGTGGGGAAATAGAAAACCAAAACTATATTTAGAGAAAGTGATTCAATAAGCTGTACATGAAAGCTTGAGGGTTGGGATAATACAAAAATAATATTTAATTCTTTGAGGATCTGCAGGCTCAAGTAAGAGAGAAGATCAAGAGACCAGAGATTTACCATATAAAAGCAGAATAATTGAACCAGCAGCTGAAATGGAGAATGATAGAAAATTACTGTATTTGATAGATAGAGCCAGACTACCTATGCTCTTAGGAAAAGACTGCTAGTAATATGACCTTAGCCATGAAACAGTTTGCAAAACCATAAAAACACCTAGCAAGAAACCTTGCTCATCAAAATACCAAAGAGATAAGTAAAAGTATCTAGAAAGTATTTCAGGAGTAAATCAATTAACCTCGATCTCACTATTTTCCAATATATTGGTATTTCATGATAGGTTTTCCATTTGAATGATTTATGTACCTGCATCTGAGATCTTTGTCCCTGATGTGGTCAGGTTGCTATGCCCTTGGTTTAAAAAGCCTTTTTGCAGTGACACGAAACCAGTAGCAAAACACGTGGGTCTTAAATTCAGCAGCCTGAAGCAAAAAAAGTTACCTCTATTCTCTTGCAGCAACAAGAAGGAGTAGCTGCCTTTAGATTGCCTGGCTAAACAGCAAGAAGATATAGAAAGGCAATAAGAAGAACTTGTATCAGGAAAGAAAAAACGTTATAAACACAGAAAAAAAAGGCAATACTATGTTAAGTACAAATTCTGTTTGTGTTTCAAGAGTAGACAGAGAAAGCCTGACAGAAACATCCCACAGAAGGAAAAGGAGGAGGATCAAGGACAATTCCTAGATTTCTGCTTTCAGAAACAAAATAACTAAGTTAATAAATATACAATAAAATGAGAAACAGAGAAAACAAAAAGTTGTTGCGAATTTTTTTTTATAAATGAAGTCACACCCAAACTCAGAAGGTAACTGAATCAAGACAGGCATGTAAGTAGGAGATAGAAAATGTAGAATTGATAAAATGTACATAAAAACAATAGCTAAAATAGATGCTTATTATGAATCGTGACAGGGTAAAGATATATTAAAAACCCCTGACAAGATGGGATTCTTAAAGATCTCTAGAGATGGCAGTAGAAGGTTGTAAGGTTAGTCAGCACTGAAAACTAAACAGTAGAAAAGTATCTTCAGTCCATTCCTCATCTCTTGCTCAACAGAACAGCCAGAACAAAGACTTAGATATTGTCTATGTTGCATATGTGAATTGCAGGATTTTTTTAAAGACTACAAGCATGTTTACAAGTAATTTGTGTTCTTCCTGTGCACAGTTGTTAAGGAGAAACATTTTATGAAAAAACAGTGTTCTGTTCATTTTGCTTTCAATCATCAAACCATTTAGATGTTAAATTAGTAATTCACCAAGTTTCATTTTGAGTTCATATTACTCAGAAATTAATCTGAATGTCAACTTACACTGACTTCTAAAGCATCTTTATAAACCTCATATGTAACTTTGACAGAACAGTACATTTAAGTAAGACAAATCAAAGCTGAAGTTTTCATTTTTGCTGGGCAGATACCAAAACTGACTATAGCACAGTATCAGCAACCTAGCAGAGGCAGAAATAGCACATAACTCAATGTCCCTCACTGCAGAACTAAACTGCATGTTAGGTTGAATGCAGAATTTCAGTACAAAACGAAGATGAGATTTTTCATGTTACTCGGTCCCAGTCAAAATTTATTCCATCTTTCTGGGAGACGGAATTTTAAAAGTTACTGCAAGCTATCTTTCCTTTGACTGCTATTTAGATATGCTCAAGCACAAAGCGCTTTCTACAAAAACCAGCTCCATCTTATGCATTGGCCAACTGCAACACATTCAAGTGGATCATCTTGAGTCCACCTAGAAAAGACTTGGATTTCAGTACAAGTCCAAAATTGTGCTACCCCTTGGCTAATCACAAAAGGATGAAAAACTTTAATGGCTTTAATATAAAAACACAAATTGCACAAAACAGTAACATTTTCGATAAATAAGTCTTGAAAATTTGTCATGAAGACAAACAAATTTACCTCGGTTCACTTACCTCTCAGGTATCTTCAGAGAATGTCTAGCAAGACTCCACAACAGATTGATTAGAAACAGGTAACAGCAAGGATTTACAACACCATATTTGCAATAGAACTACTAAAGCATTTCCCCAGTTTAAAAATGGCCACACTCTTGCTGACAATAGTGATTCTTACTCAAGAAACCAGTGGAAGCATGGAAAGAACTGAACATTAATAAAATACAAAAGAATAAAATATCCCCAAAAATAATGTTTAAAAAAATAGGCTTGAAGACTGAAAAAAAAGAGTTATGACAACCTACCAAAGGACTACAAACTGAAGTCTCCAAATTGATTTAATAAAAAACCCCAATCCTTTAAAAAGAAGAAAAGATACCAGATGAAACACATCAACTACGCTCTGAAACAAAACAAGTACATTTGAAAGAATAAATTACTTTTCTGAAAAAAAAGATGGTGGGAAGTAGTCTACAAATAAAATACTACTAACCATAGGATACAATAGGGATATTCAGGAGATTCATAACTCTTTATTAAAGCTTATTGTATAGCTAATAGACAGCACAAAAGGAAGACAATTTAATTAAACATATGCAAAGATGCACTAACCAAACAAGAGGAACAATGGTGTTTTGAAAAGTTAAAAAGCAACACTGCTGCACTTAGTTACAGACAAATTCAATCTCCAATATCCAATGTTTTCAGAACACTTCAGAAAAATTAGACTTAATGGCATGTGCTGTTACACTGCCATCCTCTGGCAAAGTACACAGAGTTTTCTGTGAACATAGGAGTTTTTCAAATGAAAACCTCCTTTCAAAAAGACTTAGCATACTAGTTCTGAAGACAGGAAGACATCAGTAGAGATTTAGCTATACCTCAGGCAATGCCACTCAAGAAGCACTAACCTTAGTGAAAACACAACACAATTTTTCTTCAGAGAGTTTGTGACCTCATTGTCTTGACACAAAATTTGAACATATGGCTTCTGAAACCTGGTTTTCTGGCACTGAAATAAAATGAGTTTACCTTCTTTTCCTCATGTTGCAAAATAAACATATATTCTAGGATGTCGAAAATACAGGTACACAATCTGAGATACAAGGAAGTGTTCATATGACTCTCCTAATAACTTCAGCCAATTTAAAATGAAAAATAAAATGATTTATCAAGAATTCAGGAGTCTTACATTTCCTGTTAATATCGGATCCCAGGATTGTGACACTTTGTAGTTCCAGCCTTGCTTCAAGTCTCTGCATTAATAAGATGACTAAGACTTGATTTCCTTAAAACATTTCAAAATCCTAAACTAGACATGGGGGGGGGGGCAGAGAGAGGTAGGTTTCTTTAAATGTTTTGCTGAATTTTAATATAAGAATTTTTTGCATTTTCCTACAAGTAAAAACTGAAGTAGACTGTGAAATAAGTTTTCTACATTACAGAATTTTAGTTTTGTGAGAACAATCACTCACAAGGTGATAAAACACAAGAAAAAGAAAACCCATGGTCATAACTGGTCTTATACTTTGAAAAACACTTTGAGATGGTAGCTATGGCTCAACAAAGTCAATGACGATAAAGGACATTCTTAAACACATGCAAAACTCTTCTATGAGAAAGGACTGCTTACATGCCACCCTGAACTAAGGACACTCAATTCAGGAGTAGGAAACAAGTCAAGGATTGAACTAACATGTAAATTTCCTCAGTTCAAAGACTTTCAGATCTCTGAGAAGCTGCCACAGACATTTAAATTGGAAAAAAAAAAAAAAAAAGTACGGACATTTCTACTGCCAATATGCACATATTTGGGGCACACCAGCTTTCCAGCACTGTTAGTCCTTATGACTTGCTTTCAAAGCACTAGAAATCTAGAACACAAGATACAATAATCTCAGGATGCAGAACATGTTGCACAACTGGTCTCTAATTACTAAAGAAATTGGTGACTGACTTTAACTTTTTAGCACTTCTTTTTCGTATCAATATCATATATTTAAAGTTCTTCTTTCAGTATCCCCATAAATTACTCAGGCTTCAACTTATGTCAAACAATCAGATCGTTTGCTCAGAATACCAAATACCAGAAACTCGATAATATTTTGCTATCATGAGAAAATAACCCACTGATCAGTTAAACAATTAACTTCTGCTGAAAAAGCACTGTGTCTTTAACGCTCCTGGGTTATCCAACCCCAAATCTTGTTTCTACTTTGTGTACTTAAGTGACACCTAGAGGCTGTCCCTGCAAGTGACAGATTTTATCTTTTGTTGAAAGTTAGGCTGACAAAAACCTTGATCCATTGTTCATCATTCTAGAATCCCTACAAGATTTTCAGAACACATCTGATACCTACAAACCTTGTACCTGTACACTACAATATGCCATCTTTGCTCATGCCCCTTTCTACTTTCCACACATACTAAATGTAAGATAACGGGAAGCCCCTGCAACTGAAAAACCAGGTGAACACAGTGAGCCTGTGCTTCGGAATCCACTGAAATTCTCCATGCATCCGTAACTACTGTTCTCTCTTTTGAAAAAGTCTTGCTTTTTTCCTTCTAGCAGAATAGGAATTGCAAACTTGTCTCTGCTTTTGGGCAGGATGCGTTGTGTTTGGAGCATGCTTTCTTTTCTTTGGTCTGTTCCACAGCCATCAAAGTACAGACAAAACTCATCCTACTATTTTGGGGCTTTACAGTTTCCCAGGCTGGATTCCTTAGCTGCTCCTGATATCCATTGTCTTTGCAATAATGAGTAAAGTCCAAATATTGTAAAAAAAATTCACCATCAGGAAACAGAACAAAATACATTTACGACACTGAGACTGGAATACATATTGCCACATCTTTAGCTGTAATGAAAGTTTGATTATCAACCCCAGGAACTGCTTAATGTCAGCAGATCATATTATGCACTATGGGAAGTACATCAGGAGAACTGTAAGACATTGGACCTCACAAGAAGTAACATGGAGCAAAAAAATCTTCTTTAGATCAGCACATCAAAACTTGGCTTGCCATAGCTTTCTTTCTGGAAGATTCTTAACTCCAGAGTAGTGGTTTTTAACGGTCCCTTTATCTGAGAAATTTCCATATGACATCAAACTATCACACAATCAAAGGTTGGTATTTTTTGTTAACTATCTCTTAGTGACAGGTATCCAGTATGGCTGTTACTAAGAAGGTAGCAAATGCATCCTATCAAAATCCCCAAAAGTTCTCACCAGCAAAAGCAGGTAAAAGAGAAAGCACGACAGAGTTCATTGGCAAGCTTCACTCTACTGGTTACTAGATGGTAAAAGCACATGGAGAAAAAGCAAACTGAAATCTGAAATCTGAAATCTGAAATCTGAAATCAATCAGTACAAAAGTGATCTCAACTCAAAAATTATCTATACAGAGACAGGGGGAAGGGTAAGGAAAGGAAACAGCAAGGATTAAAGGGAATAAGGGAGACCGTCCTGTTGAGTCACAGGGTTCAAAATTGACTCCCTTGCCAAACTCTGCCCCAGACTCGACCAAAGAGGGTATAAAAATTACCTACATGTGAATGCAATGCAATGCAATGCAATGCAAAGCACATCAAAGCAAATGCCCTGCCCTGGCCCAGGCTCCGGCAGGCTCGGCCTAGGCCAGCCGGGGCACAGGGAGTCTGGAATAGGATGGGCGGGGACAGGACGGGTGTGCCCGGGGCTGGGGCCCGGAGGCCTCGTTACTCACCTCGGCAGGGAAGGCGTGAGCCGGCGCCAGCCTCTCTCCCGGCCTTTCGCGAGTGCTGCTGCCCTTGCACAGCCAGGCAGTGCTCAGGAGTAAAGGCAAACCCACCTGCCTGCTGCCCCTCAGAATTGAAAAAGCAAAAGCTTAGGTGCTTCACTGTAGTGAAATAAGACAAGTCTAACTCCCCACATGACTGAGGACTGTCTTAATGCAAGTATTACATAAATTAGTGACGTCTTCAGTCCTAAATCTTTGTCATGCCTTTATTCTGAGGGAGAACATAGAAAATGGATGAACAAATTTTCTGGCCAAACTAGGAATAAAATGTTTTCCCAAGGTGAAAGAGGAGATGAATATGCCCAGGATGGGAGCTTGTGCTGCGTCTAAATTCCTGTATTTTAAAGATACAAGTAATGCAAACAAGTAATGAGGATCAGTTCCAGAAATCCACTGAGATTATTTATATATACAAGTAGCCTAGAGTTTACTCCTTGCTGAGCTATGTTTGGCTGCAAAGCCATCTGACAGCTGAAGTTGGATGTTGTCTTTGCTATCCTAAGAGGGAAGCCCAGAAACCCTGAATACTTTTCTTTCATGTATATGCTGTGTCCTGCCTTGAAAATACCTAAGTGTTAGGGTATTTGCAGAACTAGACTTGAGATTGTGCCTTTTTCAAATTTCAGAGTAAAATTCTCTCCAACTTACTGAGCAGACTCATATTTCATCCTCCTCAAGCATCTGAAACAGCACTTCTATCTGGAATGTATACATTTCCTATAAGGGGCAAAAAACCCCATCTCTTACCATTATGTGATTTTGAGTTGGAGTTAACACATTAAAAAGAAGAAAGCTGTTCACAAGATATAAGAGGCTTCCCTTGGCAGTAGACCTTTTTATTTAACCTTTTTGGTTTTACACAGTGCTTCTGTTCACATAGATGCAGGGAGACCCACAGATGGCCACAGTGCTGTTGGAATACACCCTGCTGTCTTGGCTGCATCCCCTGTGCTTTGGGACCCAGTCACAGGGCTCTGGTAAACTCTCTGCAACCCTTTGCTCTCCAGTCTATGAAGGCACTCCTACCCTTCTGCAGGAGAGACTCACCCTGACTTACTGCAACTGGTTCTCTTAATGGCTCATGCCAAAGACATGGGAGTTACAGCCATGGGAAATCAGGGTTTGAACTTGCAGCACGCTGTAATTACCTACTTTGGGGCAGCTCCCTGAGGAAGTTTTTTCTGCCCTGTTTTTTCCTTGTAGTGCCTCAGTGATGTGAAGAAAGTTCCTCCAAGAAAGAGGCAGAAAATCCCATATTTGGCACTAAAGAAGAGATGTGCAATGGTCACTAGCTGCAGAGCAGTGGGTATGTCCTCACAGTTTACCACAAGTAACTTGTTCTTGAGCCCTTAAGTTATCTTTATTGCAGGAAAAGAGCATCCTCACAGAGCAATGGCCAGGAACAGGCATTTTACTTTGCATTCACATCCTCCCTTATTTTCTTTTTGTAGACAATGCCTGAAGCTCCTTGCTCAGCTTTGCCAAGAAAAATGCTTTGTTCCTGGTTCATGACATTAGCTTTTCTGGTAGTGTCCTTGGAGAAGTGGGAGGGTAGGCAAGCTTTCAGGAAAAGGCTTACAGCTAACTGTCATAAGGGCAGCATGAAGGATGAAATCTCTTCCTCTAAGAATTATTAAGAACTGTGATCCATCAACCCTGCTGCCTCATTTCCTACAAAACATACATCATATCCAACAGATAATACGGTCCTCGTACATTGCTGACTTCAGCCCACCTTTCTGCTGGTGCTGGCAGTCTCACCAGTGCATGTGTAAGGAGTGTTGCTTCAATTAGTTTTCAATGTTTTAAGTTTGGCTCTTCATTGTCTCATCTGCACCATGCTTCATATTCTGAGAGCCAAGAAGCAGCTCAGAGTGATACCCTTGGAAGAACAGGGCGCATGTTCTGGAGCCCGCAGCCACAAAACTTTGGTATGAAGTTCATGCAGCTGGAAAGAGATGTCCCTGGACATTATTCCATCAGCTTTCCTAGGGATCCTCTTTTCCACTGGGCTTCACACACACATTTCTTCTGACTAGATTGCAGGCCCTACTGGGGCTTCTCCCTTGCTTGCAAAGCACCTGGCAGGGTACAAGCCTTCATCGGTAGAGAAGAAAACTCACCTAAAGTCCTGGCTCAGAGAGACACTAAGTGCTTGAACACTGAGATTCAATGAGACTCTCCAGATGAGATGGCAAAAGCTGGATAAGATCCAGACCTGAATGACTAACAGACTGAACACCCAAGTGCCCTGCTTGGCAGGTTGGTAAATCTTAGCCTGCAGGGGAGCAAAGCCTGTAGGCGTGCACTGCCCAGTAAAGTCTTCACTTTCAACCCAGACAGTCATCCTGCTGCTGAGATCCTATAGGCCTGCTTGCTTCCTGTGATTTGTTTGATGAGCATATGGATAATCCCTTTTCCTTAAAGCCTCATCATAAACAAGCAATCCAAATACTTGGAATAAAATCACAAAGTAGAGCACTGGAGGAGCTGTTTGCCCAAGCCCCCACTCACTACAGCTTTCCAGGGTCATCCCAGGACAGCTGCAGTGCTCACAGATTTGTTTGCAAATAGCTGATTCATAATCAGTGTCTTAGAAGGAAAACATTTTAACAACCATTGAAAAGCAGAACATAGCTCTTTAAACAACATTTATGAAGGCCTAGTGCAGCTCCTTAGCAAAGTCCCAAAGCTCAGGTGTGCGCACACTCTCAGGATAGCCCATGGAGGCCCTGCTCAACCAAGTCTGACCCATTGATACCTTGCATGGAAAGGTGCCCCAAAATGAACTGTGGAGTAGGTGCAGTTGAAACAGTGAGCTTAGCTGTCCCAGTTACTGTCATCTCTTAAACTATCACAAACAGTGGTCTGATAATGCCAAAAACACTCTCAGGTTTTTAAAATATGAAGTATTGAATCTGCATGCATGTCAGTCAAGACGTCCAAGTGGGAAGTGACTTATGCCAATCAGCATTTACACCCTGTCATCAGTAAACAGAAAACACAAGCATTTACTATTCTCCCTTCATCTGCATCACATATTTGGGTTTTTTAAATATTTATTTATTTATGCCCAGTTGGACATAAAGTACGAATGTTGCAAAGTTCAGAAAATTCCTGCACCAGTCTCAGCTCATCCTCATCTGCAATCACCAGTGTCAGGAAATCATGGTATCATGCTAAGATAGCAGAAAAGAGCTTATTTTGGTTTTCACCAGACTGTTGCTTTACAGACATACCAGAAAGATGAAAGGAATTCTAAAGAAACACGCTTCTTTCTAGTTCTCATTGGCTTTGCTACCCCATAGATTGAACAAGAGCTTTCAGAGTCTTATAATGTGAAGACTATTTCCATAAAAGAGGTAAGGAGGGGCATATTCTTACATCCTCAATCTTTTTTAACTTGTTTTTTAGCTTCATGCTATGGTTGTTCTGTGAAATGGACATCAGAGAAGTAACAGCTAAAGGCCTGAATGTTTAGCTGTAATGTTGCCTTGACAATGATCTAGCAGAAAGACATTTGAAAAAAAAGCCGTATCCTTCAGCACAATGACATGAAAGCCTGTGAGTTTTACAGTTAAAAAGTATCACTGTCACATGCCCTGCACTGGAAAGACATGAGAGAGATACTGAGAGCACTTCCACAACCTTAGCAACAGCTTTGATCCTTTCCAGAGCAAAACAAAGTACTCTTTTATTTCGCTCAGCTTGAAAGGTACCAACACTTTGGTATGACACCTTTGATAGATGAGATTTCTCCCACTCACATTAGAATCACAGAATGAGAAAATGGTTTGGGTTGGAAAAGACCTTTAAAGGTCACCTAGTCCAACCCTCCTGCAATGAGCAGGTACATCGTCACCTACTCCAGGCTGCTCAGAGCCCCATCCAGCCTGGCCTTGAACACTTCCAGGGATGGAGCATTTACAACCTCTCTGAGCAATCTGTTCCAGTGTTTTGCCATTCTCATAGTAAAAAATTTCTTCCTTAAACCTAGTCTCAAGCTACCCTCTTTCAGTTTAAAACCATTAACCCTTGTTCTATCACAACAGCCCCTGATTTTTAGTCTGTCCCTATCTGTCTTACAAACGCCCTTTAGCTTCTCTTCGCCCACAAACATGGACTGGCACAGGATGAAAGAGGCTGATTTATTTTCTTCCTTGACTTTTCATTCCAATGTTACTAGGACAGTAACTGTTCAAGTCACCAGTTTCCTAACGTCTCCTGTTCCTCCAGGAAATCTTACCAGAACAATAAGGTTAACTTGAATACTTAAACACTGGGGCCATGCAATCACTGGAAATGGTAGTATGTGAAGAAATATGCTGCAAATTTAACTAATTTTATCTTTGTGCTGAACATAACATTGGAAGCTCACTGCTTGTTTTTGGAAAACTGCATTTAACAAAAACATTCCACCTCCTCTAAATATCCTTCTCTGTTAATTCTATAGCTCAGACAGTAATCAAAATAATAAATTTTCAGCCTGTGATGCATTCTAAAAATCTGAGGATCAAGTGTAGCTGATGATACATGATGGGAAAATTGCTAGGCTAGTAACTATTAGGATTTTCCTTTTAAAAAACTAGAAAGCAGATTCAATTTCTTTTAATGTTATATGAAAATAACATTACTTACATGCTACTCAAGCATGAGGAAATGCAGAACTTGTTTGCCTGTGCCATCTGATGTCTGCTCTGCTGTGCACTGTGATCAAGTTTAATTCCGATTCTCTGGGCTTTACACGTGTGCTCAGCTGTGCATGTACCAGATCACACAGCAGCCTGCAGGTTATTACCCCTAGTTTCTGCACAGATTGTAATGACTTCTGGCTCAGAATGTAAAACATGTAGGTTTCTTAGCCAAGGCAACTTAAGATATTTTCACATCCAGTTGTTTATTCCCAGTCTGTCCACAGCAGCTCACTGCTCAGTTATGCCAGTGCCACCTGTAGACAAGCTATAAACCAGATGGGAGAAGAGAAACATTAAATATAACCGCAGGGCTTTGTAGGATGTTTATAAACTCTAACTTTGAAAATTTAATCTTAACTCCATTTCAGCAATGTGATTTACACTGCAGCCCCACAAGCACCAGTATCACCATTACCTACAAGGCACTGGACTCTGAGAGCTTTTAAGCCAGCTGTCCAGCAGAAAAAACCATGGGGCAACCATGCCTCTCTTGAACCTGAGTAAATGCTGTTGTGATTTACCTGCTTAAAAACTCTAATTTCACCTGTATCACCTCAAAACGGATTTAATTTTTTTTGCAACTTACAAGAAGTTTGAACTGTCATTCATCTATGATCAGAGTATCCATTATTTTGACTAAAGTTCTTTTTCACAAAAAACAAGGAATCTGAGTAGACATATCTGAGGTGGACTATTCCAGCCCTTTGATGTGGGTTTCAAAGTAAATTCCAGTTGTGAACTATTTGTAGCAGAGACTATTCTGGTATGTGTTACAAGGGGAGGTCCAACATATTTTGTGATTTTTGCAATAAAAACTAATTACCAAGTTGGTATGAAAATGAGAAAGAAAAACGGTGAAGTTCTGAACCCAAGAAAAAATGTTATTCTAGATCTACTTTTAGAGCAGTCAGACGCTTTCAGGTATGTCAGCATCCTTACACATTTCTTCACGATAGCATAGAATGATGGCTCAGTTTCAAAAGGCAACAAAGAATACACTGAACTGTATTACATTCACAGGGGTTTTTTTTCCAAATCAAATATGATTGAAATTAACAAAGAGATTAATATAGAAGGAAAATGGCAAACAGACGAGGAATAAAAGAACAGTAATGGGATTTTCACACAAGATTGTCTAACTTGCAGCAATGTGCCACACTTTAACCCATTTTAAAAGTAATTAAGTTCTTTGGGGCAATTAAGCTAGCACCAGGGCAGTAGAAAGTACATAAAGCATGAATTTATGGATGTATTATAACAACAGTACTACAATGAAATACTGCATGATTCAATTTTAACAACCAAGAAACAACCCCTTTGTGTACCATGAAGCCAAATAGGTCTTGCGGGGGGGAAGAGGAAGGACGGTGTTTGTGGGTTTTTTTTCATTTTACTACAAAAAATCTGGAGTTAGTGGTGCAACATCACAGAACCAACAGAGCTGTGATGAGGACTTAGAAACCAGTGTTGCTTAAAATAGCTCAGCTTTAAAAAGGAATTATCTGATGTGCTGAAGTACAGTCCTGATGCCAAAACAGACTACAAACATTACCATCTATGAAAGTTTAATAAATGCAAATAATCTTAAAAAACAACTGAGTTTTATGCTGAACATTACTAAAATGAAAGAACTGGCCCAAGTTTTACAGCTTGCAGAAAACAGCTCACTATAGTAATTGCTGCACTGTGCAAATGTTAACTAATGTACTGCCATCTTTCTGGTAAATCAGAAAACAAAAAAAAAGATCAAGGTATTCTGAGCAATAGAGTGATAGCATTGTGTGGATGCTGAAAAGCTGCTGGCAGAGAAAAATCCACCATTTTGCAAGTATTCTGTTAAGTCCTTGGTTTCAACATACCAAGCAAGGTGCTTTTCTAAACACCTTGCAGGTGTGTCCTATTAGGAGTCAAACAGGTGGTGTGGGGTCTGGCCAATCACTTGGAGAGGTGGTTGGACCAGGGACCAATGATCCCTGCCATAGACCAATGCAGGGATTATATAAGGCCTGCCTGTAATTAAATAAAAGGGGGTTTATCATTTCCCTCAACTGGAGCTCTGACTTGGTCCTCCATTTTTTTCTGCGTTGCCCGTGCTTCAACTGCAACAGCATTGTGCTAGGACTCCCATACTGTTCTATTCACCCATTGTGAAAAAAAGGTGTAATACACACTTGGAAGCTTAGAACCACCCCACTGAAAAAAGGTGATGTTTTCCTATTGGGAAACTTTAACAGTTTTTTTAAGTATCCACCTATTTTTTCACTAAAAGCCTTATTGCTTGGATGTAAAAAGAACATAATGCAAATATCAAACCAATCTATAAACAAACAGTATCTGTCATCTTTCAATCAGGATAGAGGTAAAAATCAGATGCATCCCAATAGGACAGGTAATTAACTCTGTTCTTTGTACGATTTACCCTTTTCAGTAATAAAATGTAAAAGAATTCACTGCCTTTGTTGGTTTTTAAAATGCTTTGGGACTTAGGAAAAATACCATAGTCCAGAAACAAACTCTTCAGTGTCTCCCAATGCAGTTCAAGTTTATCTTGAATTTTTAGGAGTTATAGCTTCCCTTTGGTTTTCTCGATTTCTTAAGAAAATGTTAACAATGTTTCATAATCATTACTTACTACAGACACTTCAAAACCATCTTCCAACCATGCTAAAACAGCGGTATATGCCTAACTAAGATTCAAGCAAGTATACCCAGAAGAACCAGAGAGTTCATTCACCATGAAAATCTTTTATCCCTGAGGGCTGTTTGGCCTTTGTACTGAAGAGCTGACCTCCAAATGAACATTAATCTTTACTTATGTGTCACAAATTTGTTGCTCACATTTTAAAATGTACTGAGGACATTCACAGATAGAGGTAATTGTTAGTTTATCCTAAGAGAAATCTCCTGTGAAATAGTTTTAAGTTCTAATTTATGCAGGAGTGATTAAATTGCATGGTTTCTGTTTTTCCTTATTGCAAGAGATTCAAGACTTCATGAAACATTGTGAGTTCAGCTTGCAAACCCTTACAGAAGCCCCTGTCATCCTCAGTCCAACTTCACCAGCTGCCAAGGCCCAGCACTAAGGCTCAAGCTCCTTTGCCACCCCCTGTGGCACACACCAGCTGCCCACCGGCTGCCAGCAGAGGAGACACCTTATGGAAGGCAAGTTCCTAAGATTTGGTAAGAGAGCAGACTTTTAACAAGGGCTATTAAACTGAGCAGGAAACTTGCTTTATTTGGATGCAAATTTTGCCCAATTTTTGCAAGACTGCCTTGCGTACCTGTGCCTAAGTGCTTGAACTTAACTTACGGAAAAACTTTCAGTCATGTTCCTCAGTATGTGAGGAACAGATGCTCCTCCAATTGCCTGCAGCAGCTCGCAGGCAAACTGAAAACCAGTCTTCTACATATTCCCCTTATTCATTGGAAAATGAAGTAGCTCCCCACAAAACATGCAGGTAAAATTTCTTTCAGTCTACTTCACCCATGCCCTCATCTTACTACGTGCAACAAAGTTCGAAAAATGCCATCTTCAAATTCTTCAGAAGATGGATGTACTGACTAGAGATCACCAATTTCAGAAAATAATCAATAAGCTTGCATAGTATCTTAACAGGACCACAAAACACTGCACTTTCTCCTCCAACGTTAATACAAACAAACAAGTCAGAAATGAGAGCATTCTATTTCTCCAAGCAACATATCTCACAATTTTGGTCTGAGATAATGGTTTTAATGGTCTTTCCATCCATTAGAACTCAAATTTTATTTTTACTGCCTATTTTAAATGACAAATCAGAATCAACATCAGTTCAGTATGCAATCTGATCTAAGACTGTATCATTTCAAACCATTTTACTTTTAAGTAGGAGTAACCCTTATATTCTTATTCCATTTTAAGACAGCCCAGCCCACTATTAGTATCTTTGTTTGATGTAATCTAGAAAAAATTAAAAGCTAGGTTGCTAGAAAGCATTAGGGGGAAAAAATGTAGCTAAGTTGTATCAAAAAGAATCAAGGTTCGAAAAATTCTAAAGTATAGGAAAGACGAAGATGAGGCAATAGAACGGTGTTTAAAGAAAAGCCAATCTGGAGTTTCGAAGTACTAGAGAAACTGACTTACTATGGCTATGCCACAAACCATTCCACACAATAATGCTACCGAGAAATCAAACCCTTCGAGTACCAACAAACTTCCCCTCTCTGCCCTCAAAACTGAGTTTTGTAAAAAAACATCAATCCATCCGGCCGGGGAAATGCTGTCTGGGAGCATCCGAGACTTGCACCTCGGACGGTTGCATCGAAACGCTCAATACCGAGTACCAGCACTCCTTTGGGAACAAAAAGCTCTTACTAGGAGACTACCAAACCAAACATTAGGAATGCCCAGTAAGCTTTATTATTTTCCACTTGAAAAAATGCGAACGACCGCACAGTCAGAGTCCAGAAGCAGGCATTTTGCGGGACTTCTCCCGGTCAGTTCTCCGCGGGAACCACACAGCAAAGAGGGCCGGGACCAGGAGGACGGAGGGTCAGGACTCGTCGGGCTTGTCGGCGGGCG
Organism: Oreocharis arfaki; assembly: GCA_013398015.1. Classification (NCBI taxonomy): domain Eukaryota; kingdom Metazoa; phylum Chordata; class Aves; order Passeriformes; family Paramythiidae; genus Oreocharis; species Oreocharis arfaki. The sequence continues at coordinate 779,199 of VZRR01009625.1, read as the reverse complement.
GCCCGCAGGGCTGCAGCATCTTCTCCATCAGGTTGAAGCGGACGCGCGCCTTGCTCTCGTTCTCAGCGATGGCGAAGTAGTTGAGCAGGTCGAAGTGGCCCATGTAGGAGCAGTACGAGTCGCGGTGCTGGTTCCCCAGCCACTCCCACTTGGTGGTGTCGGCGTGCCCCGTGCCGATGTACTTGGACTGCAGGTGCTCCAGCTGGCTGTGGATGGTGTAGCGGTCCGTCATGGCGCGGCGGGCGGGCGGGCGGAACGCGAGATGGGGGGCGGCGCGGAGGGGCCTGGGCGGCGCGGAGGTACCGGAGCGGCGCGGGCGGGCCTGGGCGGCGCGGAGGGGCCTGGGCGGCGCGGGCAGGCCTGGGCGGAGCGGACGAGTCTCGATGCCCGGACCCTTTCCGGCGGGCGCAGCAGCACTTCCCGCCGCTTTTCCTGCCGCGGTGCCGGACGGGAGCGCGACGGGAAGGGCCTCCTGGGAGCTGTAGTCTCCTCTCTGCCCCGCCTGGGGGAGCGGGCCTCGGCACGACTAAATATTGATATCGTAATAAAATAATTTACTCCCTGTCCGATCACGTCAGCTGGCTAATCCATAGTAAGACAAATGGTAATTACAGGGCCGGGCCGGCATCTGTAACACGGGGTTATTTTAAAGCACGGACGTGAGGGTTGAGGACTGGCTCCAGATCAGATCTCGTATTCTGAGCACGGGTACAGGGCTGCGCCTCAGATTGAGCCAGATGCTCAACTGAGCCTCGGTCTAAAGCCTCGAGCCTCCTGTTAATTTGTAAAGCAAAGATACGGCTTTGATACTGCTCAATTCACCTGGAATCCAAGGGGCAAGCACTGTCAAATCTGGCTACGAAATACTCACGTAGTGGATCACGGGGAGCAACATCAAAAAGTCTCTCCTGCCAGGAGGTGTCAGAAAACAGGAAAGCAAAGCCCCGAGGCAAAGCTTCAGGGCACAGCTTAATCCCAGCTCCTGGCACTGTCTCTATAAAAACCGCAACTCAGTGTTGCTTCCCAAATAAGTGACATGGGAAGCCTGGGTCTGGAGAAAGAAAAAGCTGCCACAAAAACATCCAGGAGATGCCAATAGCAGCACAACACCCCTTTTCGTTAGCCCTTTGGTTGGTGGGAGGGCAATACAGCACCTTCTGTGGTCACTCTCATACAGGTACACGAAGAGAAGGGCTGAAGAGGGCACAGCATTTGCAGGTCCTCCCAAAATAAGAAGCTTGGTGAGGTTACTTCTGGTACATACAACTGAGGGAAGTCCTGTAGGTCCCACCCCTGTTCCTTTGTAAGGTGAAGAGCTCTGAGTTACTCTTCCCCAGGCAGTCTGTGCCGTTGAGCAGGGTCAAAATTAAATATTAATGTTGAAAAATATTTTTTTGTCAGTGCAGGTAGTACTTTATCTGAATGTTAAACTCATAAGCAGATACAAAACTCACAGAAAATATAACTTGTGTTGCCTGTCTTCCTTTGGTCAAAGTCAAGCTTAAAATAAATTTTATCATCCACCAAAACAGAAGTTTTTCCCAGCTCTATTCAAGAGCTTACATAATATTAAATTTAAAATGCATGAAATGATTCATGCTTTCATATGACAGTAGTGTTTTTAATTATTTGTTTTAAAATAGGAAAGACACATTGCCAGAAATTTTTCAATAGGACACAGAGCTATTTCTTCCTGTTCTTGTAAATTCCCTGCAGTCAAAAAGAAATCCACAGAAATGTTGTGTGAAAACCCAGATGATTCTATGCCCCTTGTTTAAAAGTGAGTGTCATATAAAACCAAGGCCATATAAAGCAATGTAAAAACTATGTTCTAAAGTGTCCTTACCCTTCAGTGCGAAGAGCTAAATGAGGACTATAAATTTTTATTTTTGTTATTTTTATAAGGATCTGTTGAGTCATTGCTACCAAGGCTTACTTAGCTGGAAGCAGATTACACAGCTGGATACAGCAGTTGCATTCTGTGGTTGCTTTCAGAGAGACCAAGAGCAGAAAAAGAAACAAACATGACACTTTAGGAGTTTCTATGTATGCTGCTATACAGAAAGACAAAAACCCCCACGTTCTCAACATGGGAAAGCTTTCATTTCTTTTTTAAATGACATTTTTCTAAGGAGTGGGATGGCAAGAAGACTGCTAGCTTTTAATAGATGTTCCATGCCAACACAGTGACCCATAGGACTGCCTTCACAGTTGTTTTGAAGTTACCCTCTTAGAAACTCTAAACCAGGAGTATTGATTAAAATAATCAATATTTTGGAGCAGGAAAGACTTCTAGAACCTTATCCGTCTCTTGCAGATGTTGCAGTTTCTAGGAGTAATAACTGCATTAAATTAAACAGGTATAAGAGTATAGGTTTGGGTTTTTTAAAAAAAAAGTCGCGAAGAAAACCTCCAACCAAACAAACAACAACAACAAAAAAAGAAACGACAACAATAAAAAACCAACCAACCAAAACCAAACAAACAAACCCAAACAAAAAAACCAAAACCCAAACCTGAATGGGAAGTGTAAATCTGAAACTTTCAGCAAGTTTGTTAGTGGGCCAGATTAAAATGCTGCGTTCAGTCATCCAGAGTTCTGAGAAAACACAGCAAAACTTCACTCTATATTGGCTTTGATCAAAAACCTCTTAGACTGCCAGACAAGCTTACCAATACAAGGAAGAAAAAAATAGGTAGTAAAATTACCAGCTGGCAGGCGAGCGACAATTATTTACAAGTAATTAATTAACTTCAATTTTACTCAAAATAGGAAAAGTTTCATCTTCTAGCTTTGAAGAATTATATTCAATTATATTCACTTTCTCTTCATTTCTCCTTCTATACAAAAATAAAATCTGTTATTGGGGCTTGTTTTTCTTGTTAGATCCATACAAAATGAATGGCTGCACCTGGGCACTTTCATTTCAAGTTTAGGAATACTAAATGAGTAGGGGAAAGTGGATGCAGATATGTATAGAGAGAATTATTCCTCAGTGGTAATGTGCTTGTGTGACTAGGATTCCTGAATAAGATGCTTTTTGGGTTATGTCAAGGTTTTTGTACTGGATACCAATAAATATCATTATCAGAATATACAAAAATGGATGCTTACTTATGGAAATTGCATAAATGTGTTGTTTTAAGTGCTGAAATTCTTTATTTGGAGAGTAACGCTGTATCTCTTCAAGCCAAAGGTGGAGATACCGGGAGGATGTAAGGAACTGCAGAGGCCACTGGGTGTCAGGGTTGGACCTGCAAAAATTATTCTTCCATAAACACGGAGTAGTTGGTTGCTCCTCCAAAATGTAGAGAAAAAGGGTAGAGGGGGCTGCTGGACCAAGATAGGCAGTGTCAGTGGCTGCCCACTGCAAGATATAACCAAATTTTTGAATTCCCTACTGACTCTTTGGGTGGAAGAGTGAAGGCATAAACACCCTGCAAACAAGAGGATGTGACAATCGTAATAGATAAATCCAACACACACCCAGAAAGATAAGATGGGGAGGCATGCCTTTTTTATTTTCCCAGAGATTCCTGTATTCTTCACTATATTGATTTATCCTACAAATGAAGAGAGGTAAAAATGTTCGAGATTGCATTAGCCTGGAAAGAATGGTGGTGGAAATCAAGTAATGATAAAAACCCCAAGTCTGTGTGTCATGTGAATTTTTTTTAAAGTATATATTTCATCAGAAATATGTTGCTTCTGCTAAAACAGAGTTCTTAAATCATTATTTGCAGAGGTAACATTACCACTTAGCAATTTTAGGCTGGAAAAGTTACCTTTCTCTAATTGCATGTTTTGGGGTTTTTTTCACAATTCCCATGCTATCACATGAACTGTGATGCAGTTTCTCAAATGTTGTTATAGCCTACGAACATTATCAGCCTCAGAAAGCCTTTATTTCGTTCCTGTAAGAGGTGGAAGATATTTTTGATGCTTTTCTCAAAGATCCTGTGAAAAAAATTTTTCACAAGCAAGTCTCTTTTTCTACCTTGTTTTATGTAAACTCCCCAGATTTCTTTGCCTTGCAGTCAGAATCATGATTTTGCTACAGGATAAGAATATGCTTTCACACTGCAGCCACCTGCAGCCTTTGGGCTGCTGCTGGGACAGAGGAAACGCTGTCCTTGCAAGCATGGTTAAGTTTCAAACTTTCTTCCACTACTAGAAACTATGTATTGTTGTTGCTTTGATTTTATAGTGTGTAAATACTCCAAGATGGGAAATCTTCTTTTAAGGTTGTATGGCTGATCGTCTGCCAAAGCTATAGGTTGGACGAATGTGGAATTAAAAAGTCAAGAAGGAAGAAATACTGTGTATCACACCATTGAAGGCATACACTTCATGCAGCTCTGTATCAACATAATCAATCATTTTATCTTACATCAGACTGCAGCTGGAGAAATCCACTGCTGAAGAATTGTCAGACTGAGTAGACCTGTGACCTGCACTAATGGTGCCCTTCCTAGGAGCAGCTTAGGGCCTTGTAGCTTCACACTCCATCAGTTGCTTGTGAATATCACTGTGATGCTCTACGCCTTCTGTATGGGTCTGAATAACAGCTGTGTGCTTTAGGTGCACAGCACAATTGAATTAGCCTAATTTAGGTGCCACCGAGAATTTCCTAGCGAGGGGTAGGAGCGCCCTAAAAGCAGAGAGGCAGTAGGGGTCACTAGCACAGCGCTTACAGGTGAGACTTGGAAATAATGTGGTGATCTGAGGAGTGTGGTGTGGAGGGAGATGGAGCACAATGGAGGCCTGGTAGACGCAGCTCTCACTGTTTAGAGGGAAGTTCTTTATTACAAAGACATCTCTTTGAAAATAAAAGCCTGTCCACTAGCGTGATTAGTTATCTCTTCAGGCTTAAAATAGAGCCAGTAATAGTCTGCCAGGTGAATTGAAATAACTTGTGTCCATATACGTTTTTGTAATGGGACATTTGTTCTTGTCACGCATTTGGAAATAAAATGAAGTAGTAATAGTAAACACAACAAAACTGGGGAAGACTACAGGACTATCCAAGAAGCAGCTGGATTCTGTCCGTTTCCTTTGGGTGTCTTTTCTTTGTTCACTCGAGACAAACTGCCACAGCTTAATACAGCTATTAATTGTGTTCAGTAAGATATACAAAAGTAGCAGTGGTGAAAGGTACGTCTTTAAATAGGCCCTAGAGAAGATATTTGAAATGTACACAAACTTAAATTAGAAGAAATTGATTTGGCAATTGAGTAGCTCTGTGTATCATATCACTCTATGCTTTCTGTGTGCAGGAAAGAGGAAGAACAGAGGAGGCGACTTTCCTTAAGTCTGACTTGAATCTGCTTAATGCAGCTGTTTCTTTTTTTATCTGTCACGTAATTACCGTGTTTTAAAAATACTAATTTCTTCAGAATGGTGCTTAAAAGTGTTCTGTACAGAGAAGCCTATCTGTAGCCAGCCTTTTCTCTCTCCAGCTTTCCCCTGCACAAATAGTGCACAAATATTTATCATTTCACCTCCTTCTCTGCAGTAAGCACAGAGGACATTGGTGTCATCACCCTTATCTAGACAAAAAAATCCATCATCTGTATTGTGCACAAGGGCAGCTCATCTGTTAGTGCACAGCAAGTCAGTTCATAAAAGCAGAAAATAAGAGCAGGAGAAGCATGGAGCCACTGTTATCAGTGAGTCATCAGGTCGCCTATTTGATGTGTGTTGTACTAATTCATGTTGTGAAATTTCAGGCTGTGGATTGCTCGTGGGACAAACAGCAAAGGAGAGAGGGGGCAGCAATGGATTTTTAGGATATTAGTATCATTGCAGGTGGAAGAATGTAACTGTCCCTTCCATGTGTCTCTAGGAAATGGCACACCAGTCACGACCAGTTCACCACAGAATTATAGAATCAAGTCTAAGTCTACCCTCCTTCAGTTTAAGGCCTTTTCCCCTTGTCCTATCGTTACACACCGTGCTAAAAAGTCCCTCTCCAGCCTTCTTGTAAGTCCCCTTTAGGTACTGGAAGGCTGCTATAAGGCTGCTGTATATAAACAAGTTGTTTCTCAGCCTGGGTTGGGAACTTCCTCATTTGAAATAAGAAATGTACATAAGCCTCTTGCATTTACTGTGAAAGTAAAGCTCTCATGACTAAGATGATAAAGTGTATCTCACCTTCAGCTTTCTCAAAGTATTGCTGTTTATTACTTTTAAGGCAAACAGAACATATTTTTTCAGAACACCAAGCACCATAGACAAATTAATATGTTCAAATTACAACTCTTAGTAACTCATAATAAATGTCTTTTTGATCATGGGTTTCATTGTTGTGAATGTCTTATTCATCACAAGCTGAAAATTGCTTAATTGACTAGATCCTCAAAATAAAAAAATAAACCCAGGGTATAGAAACTTGGCAAGGAATAAGCCATTGGAAGCCAGGTATTAATAGTCAGGATTGGGCAATATTAGTAATGTATGATGATAACCATCTCATCTCCACACCTTGGAATGTGATTTGAGAGCTTGAAAGAGAATTGCTGATTTTGGAAAGCAAACATTCAAGGAGTACAGCAAAAAGATGTTATCTCTTTTAGGCTGTAATATTTCTTCCCACCTCCTCAGCACTGTGCAGACAAAGAAACCTTGAAACCAACAAAACCAAAAAACTACTTGAAAAAAAAATCCCCTGAACCGGAACATTTTTAAGTAAGCTTTCAAAGATGGGGGGGGAGGGGGGTGGAGCTGTTTAAGTAGCAAAGTATTTTAAGTAGCATGTATTGCTTGCTCTCTTTTCTTTTTCTTTTTAAACATTTTGAGCTTCTGTATTTCACTTTGTATTTAATTTACTCCATAAATGTTTGAAAGTATTTATTTTTATGATGTTTGAAGGTGCTTAATTTTAGAAGATTAGAGCTGACATGTTCTCATACTCGATTGCAGGGAAAGGGGCTTTAAGAAAAGCACCAGTCATTGTGAAAACTTCTGGCACTGGGGTTGTAATCTAGAGCCCCAACAGGATGTGCGTAGATCATGTTGATGACGGCTTATGCATCTCTCAGAATAGCTGCTGTGAAGCACAGATGATTTGGCATTCACATACAGCTGTGTATTGCAGCCCATTTTTGGAAAAGCCTTCAGTATGAAATGAAAACATTTGAAAACCATAACTCTCTGTTCCCTTTTCTCTGTCTTTTTCAGCCCTGTGTACCTTAGCAACGAGCTCCTCTTGGCTAAGATGTTCTCCTACAGTGTTTGTACTCACCCAATGGGGCCTCGTTCACAGCCTCATGGTGCTATGGTTATATCAACTATCGTGGCTATCTGTGATATTCACTTCTGGGCATAAAGACACCTGGTTTTGAACAGGATTAATGGGACATATTTTTAACAGGCAGAGAAAGAGAAGTGCAGTCTATCTAGTGGGTTTTTCACTTTAAGTTCCAAATACAGTCTAGAGGTTCTGCCAGTAGACTTAAGAAGTTAGGCTTAAGTTAGGTATTTCAAGTGCTAAGAGCATTGGCAGCAGTTGTTCATACTTAGCACCTCGAAAGGATCAAGCCTGCAGGGTAAGGAAAGCTTATTGCTGGTGCCAGTAAAAAGTCAGCATTCAAGAACAGGTTGGGGCAGAGATTCCCGAGCCAATGTGTGCATGAATCTGCGACTGCCTGTAGCTGTCATGACACCTTGTCACACTGAAAAATGTAGGAAATTATTTGCAAACCTTGAAACACAATTAAAGAAATTAATTCTCAACTACATTTGCAATTACAGCAAGCTGTCAGGTGATTTTTATTATTAAGGGATGAACATACAACAGAAAACACTACCAGAAAACAAATCTAGTCTCTTTTAGTTAAAGGACCATGAACATTGGTCAGTGTAATCCCATGACAGCTTTTCTCCCCCCCATTCAATACGTTCCTTGTGTGAAGATGAGCTGCAGATTATTCTCCTATAAAATATATTTATTCTATCTCACATAGGTAATAAAGGCTCCACAATCTTTTCCGTACCATGGCTGTCTGCTGAATTTATCAGTGTGAAAAGAGCTGCTCTGAGTGACTCAGCTGCAGAACTGATTTGTCTTGTCGTTGGAGAGCAGACTTGTACAGCTGCTGAGTCACAAACTGGCTTGCATAATTGGAAGGGTAAAACAAGCTTGTCAAGTGACTCGGTTTGTAATTCGATCCTCCTCTCATTCCCAAATGTACATGCACCTGTATTTTGAGACAGCAGGGATAGTTAATTACAGTTTGAATCATTTCAATGGTACCCGTGGAATGTCTCCTTCCGATACACTCTGCTGTTCAGCTCTTCTCCCATAATCCCTGGGATGTGGCCAAGTGCTTCTTCCTTCACGCAGGGGGGGAAATTAACTTTTTTAAATAGTGTTTTCCTTCACTATTAAAACCAGTCACCATTATGATCCTAACAGATCTTCCCATGGAGCTTAAATCAAAAAAACAGCATTTGTACTTTTCACCTTTTTAAAGGGACCATTATTACTCTATTTAAAAGACTATTTTTAATAGTAAGGTAGGTTTAGGAAATAAGGTGGATCTTTTACATGTGTATAGAATTCCAAAATGGTGGCATAGAAATCATAAACCAAGACCTTCCTGCAAGTATAGGTACATTATTTTGACTGCTGTTTGTGGTAGAAGAATATGGCCTTTTATCTAAGAATATTTTATACTCAGGAGGAATTAGAAAAAAACCTTTGAATTAAGAGTTGTTTGTGAGATGTTCTATCAGCTAAAAAGAAGCATGCTTTAGGAAAAAGCTAGCCATAAATCTAGAGAGAAAAGAAAACAAAACATTGAGGGCAGTCATCTACTTTATCGATGCCATTGTTTCCTTTATAAAACATATTAGAAAGTGCAGTGGCCTTTCTTCTAAAGATTGCGCAGTATCCTACAAGCACTAACTCTTGATGGCCATACTAGGAAAGGAAAATACTGCCCTAGTCAAATAGATGAGGATGTTGACACAGGCAATGAAATCCCTTGCCAGAGGCCCCACGCTGACCTGGTGTCAGAGCAGGCTCCTTGCTGGTACTGCACTGTGCCCATCACCCAGCTCTGCTCCAGCTCTCCATGAAGGTTTTTCACTGACTCAGCTCAGCACAGCACATCACCTCTACGTGAGCCTTGTTTATGACTGTAATGGTTTGATTTAGGTAAATGAGCCCTTTGGAAAATTTTATTGTCAGTTAAGTTTCTGTTTCCTCCTACATCCTCAAGCAGAGTCTGAGCTGAGCCCACACGCATGCTGACACATTTCTCGTCCTTCTCACACTGTGCCGAGGAGCTCCTCTGAGAGCTGCATTTTGATTTGTATGCAGACACAGTCATATCATTAACTATAACGAGCTCTACCATTTTTGTAGCAAATCTGAAAATTTCCACTTTTTTACCCAAAATGAAATTCTGTTTGCCCAGGATGAGCTGGAGGGACGGGGGTGGTGGTGTGTGAATCTGAATACATTTTTAAATTGCTTCGACCAATATGTTCCATATAAACAACAACTTGTGCATTGGCCCTGATAATGCAACATTCATCTCAGAAATCCTACACCTATTGGTTATTAGGAAGCTGTCTGAAGACACAGGTGACCTTCAACCTCTTTTTTAATTTTCTTCTGAATGGTATTAATGGCTTGTGAAAGAAACAGCCTTTGGGCTTAGATAGACCTTTGGTAATAGTTTTTTTTCTAAGAAAGGCACTCTAATAAAGGTACACTAGCACAAAACATTTCTTACAAATGTGTGGTACTATTGGGTTTGAATTACTCTGCCTGTATCTGGGTGTGAATCCCTTCTTCCCCAAGATTTGGACATCAGAGTTGGGATTCCTGGATCAGCTCATTAGGAAGATGGGACACTAACAAGTCTGGTTGTGATTTGCAGTTGTGTAAGTGTCTGAGTTCTGGGGGCCAGTCTGTGCTTGTTTCTAGGATCTGGGAAGCATTTCGTTAAGTATATAAGTTTTAACTGTCAAAGGCAGCTGCCAGAGCATTTATATAATTAATTTCATTTTGCTTTCTGGTACTTGTCTTAAGGGCATTGGCTAGTGGACACATTTGGTCTACCCATTTACCTGGATATGTGATCCTTATCACTGAATTATAGAATGGTTTGGGTTGGAAGGGACCTTAAAGATCATTCAGTTCCAACCCACCAGCCATGGGCAGGGACAGCTTTCACTACACCGAGTTGCTCAAAGACCTATCTAACCAGGCCTAGAACCCTTCCAGGGATGGGACATCCACAACTCCTCCCAGCAACGTGTTCCACTGCCTCACCACCCTCACAGTAAAGAATTTCTTCCTAATATCTGATCTAAACCTACGCTCTTTCAGATTAAAGCCATTTCCCCTTTTACTATCACTACACATCCTTATAAAATGTTTGATTCTCCTCTATACAGGTAACAAAAGAACCCACTGCCTATGTCCATGTCATACTTCCTATAGTTTTTAATACTGGGCCTGTCTCATTTGATGCCATGTTCAAACTTCCACTGGCTTCATGGAGAGCAGAATCTGGCAATTAATTTTAACTGGTATGGACTCATTAAGTAGCACACAGTTTTTTCATGTCACCTGAATAGCATTCATACCTAAGAAATTACTGAGGAGAGAGAATTATTTAGGTAGCAAGATGGTTGTACAGAGGCAAAAACCTTTAGAGAAACAAAATATCTGTAAGAAAAAAGCAGAGACATGAAAAGACTACTTGTCTTTTCATGAAAAACTAACACTCGGGGGATTTGGATGCAACTTCTAGTTAGATCAAGTCTTGCTGTACACCTCTAGGCATTTTGACACTTCCTGTGATTTTTTTCCCATCTATAATACATGGGTAGCAATACACACAGCAGTATTTTAAAGTAATTGCTTGCAAATTGGTTTAGAGAGCCTGAAGTGGAGCATAGTTTATAAATGTAATGCAGTATTATTATTGTTGTCACATAAAAACCTAGCTTAGTCCATCAATTTAATTGTCACCAAAGCCACATGTATGGCAGGGTTTCTAATGTTACTTGGAAAATCATCTTTCTCTGCTAATGTTTTCCTTCAACAACTGGCACATCTATCTCCTTTCATCTTAAGGAAATAAGATTCTGAAAATTTCCATGTAGTACAGGTTTGAAGACCGATAGGCATATTACTGGGTGTGTTGAGAATTTGGAGAGTGCTTGTCAGCATCTAATCAACCCCTCTTACCACTTGAAATATACTGCAAACATGTGTTACACTGTGACACTGCCTGCTACAGTGACCAAGTCACAAAGAGCCGGGATACACCTCAGCACCTACTAATCCCATACAAGTTTGGCAATGCTCCCTGTCAGGCCACACCAGCTGGTGCCAGGACAGCGTGTTTTATGTCTTGCACTGACAGACAGCATGGGGAGATTGGTCTACCCAGACACCTGAGTGAAGACAGGGTTGTTTCCAAAGAAAGCTGCAGACGGTGTAAGTGCAGATATGTATCCTTAGAAATAACAAATCTAGGGAAAAGAAGCGCAGTAGATCAGTAGCCAAAAAATGTAGGTGTGTTGCTGTGAGAACGGTGCCTGTGAAGAGCTGGGTTTGGTGCAGCGGCTAATGAGCCTACCTTAGACACTGTTCATGCACTAACAGGCACTGCATGGGCAGCCAGGCTGCTCTTGCACTGTGGTTTGTAGGATGTGGGATTTAAAGGCTTCCTGTTTAGAGGGATCTTTCAGCACCAAGATCTGGCCTCTATAGCTGTGGATTTTGGATCGCATTAGAATCACAGCTTAGGAGATGTCAGGGAGTGATTTTGTCCAATTTGCTGCTCCAGTACCTCAGAGCCAACATTGATCTCTGTGCTTTGCCCTGCTGGGTCTGGAAAATCTCCAAGAATTGAGATTCCACAACTTCTTTGGGCAATCTCCTGTTCCAGTGCTTCTTTCCCCTCATAATGTGGATTTTTCCTTTATCTCCTATTGGAACTTAATCCCAGTTTATGAGCATTATTTTTCATTCTCCTGCCATACACTTGAGTTGTATCAGTAGTCTCTTCAGTACGTTAAGGCTGCTGTTAGATTCCCCTAAATATTTTCTTCTTTGGGCTAAACAAACCCAGTTCCTTCAGCCTCTCCCTACAGGTCAGACACTCCAACCCTCTTTGCTGGACTTACTCAAGCTCATGTATATCCCCCTCATACTGGGAATCCCAGAACTGCTGACTTCCTTAGAAAAATCAAGGAAAGGGAGCAAGAACTCTTCCTATGCCTATAACATGTTTTCAGGCCATGCAGTTTTACAGCAATAGGGAGGGTCCTTCCCAAGAGTAAGCAAAGTGTAAGGCAGCAGAGAGAACATTATTCAGGTTTCCAAACTTCATATTACTACAATCTCACTGACCAGAGCATCCCCACAGACTGACTGTGATTTTGAATTGCAAAAGTAGTTATGATCTTCTTTCTGAATAATAAGGGGCTAAGTCCTATGTGGAGAATCCAGTCAGAGGGAGACAGAGGAATGGCACCATGTGGGTAAGAGAATAACCCCTAAGAAAACTGTGTATTCCAAGATGGGTGGAGATGGAAATTTAGAGAATCTGTCATCTTAATATGTCTTTTGCCCATCGCTCCACCATGTTTAAATGACTGCATGGCATCAATTGAATGGGTGACCTGACCCCTTTGTGGAATGAAGGGGGAGAAAAAGTCTCTAAAAAAAGATTATCTTAGATGTAATTAATTTAACTGTCACTAAAGCTGCAGATATGGCAAGATTTCAAAGATCACTTGGAAAATTTTCTTGCCATGTCGTAAAATAGAAACATTTTTCATCATAAAATGATGTGTCTGTCTCCTGTCATCTTCAGGTAGTGAGCATGTGGAAATTTGATATGCAGGTATTCAATGCTATTTGGAATGAAGTAAAGACTCACTTCTCTAGATGTATTCTAGATGTAGTACCAATTTTGGTGAACTCTAAATTTGCTGTTTTATATTGATTAAATTTTAATAAATAATTACTTTTAACTAAATATTATATTAAATTTGCTTCAGTATATTATTTTGTTTATCTTTTATTGAATTATTTTGTTACGTTATACTTCATTTTAAATTCACACCCAGTTGGTATTTACAGCAATTGTATATGTTGTAATTAAAATTAAATATGAACAGTTCTTTAAATTATTATTTATGTAGGATCCTCTCTTGCATAATTAAGTGTTATCTGGGTTTTCTTTCATTTATCATGTTGTAAAAATTTCTTCTGTAAGATGGAAACAGTGTTTAACATCCTTGTAACATACAGGCGTAACACTGCCAGTGTTTGCAGTGACACCAATGGTTCCAAGCCATGTAGCCTAAGAAGTGTGAAGCATTGTTTTCTGTGCTTGTTCTCTGTCTGAGTGGTATTTCTGGGGGGGACTCCCTGCTGACCTTGGCCAAGAAGCAAGGTTTATGTTGGTAGGCACGGTACAAAGGCATAGTAGATGATGGATATTTCCAAAGCAGTTTTCTTCCAGTTAAAAAAAAAGTGTGAATTAATGTCTCAGGATTAGAAGAACAGCAACCAGATTCATCTTACAATATTTTTTAGTATGATATTAATAGAATTTCTGTAATCTGTCAAAAATCTTACTATACCCTTGCAACTGTTTATTATCTTAATAAAAATACCCACTTTCAACATTTGGCTTGAATTTTGGAGAACTGATTTACCCCTTTGAAGCAGTAGTCTTATGTTTTAGTGTATTTTAATATTTAATCTACAAATATATAGAATATATATCAAATATAGAATATATAAATATTCTATAAATATCTTTGACACGTGTTAATAAGATTTAGAAAATGAGGCTAAAATAAGTTCAGAACATCATCTAATCTGCTCCCTCCCTCAATTTAAAACCAGCCATACTTGAATTATTCCTAGTAGATACTTATCCAGCTTAAAAAGAGGCACAGCTAGGCTAGGTTGCATTGCTGAAGCTGAGAGTACAAGGAAGAAATAAGAACTGAGCCTGCATGCACAGTGCAGTGCTCTTTCTCTGCCATAGCAGTACACAACCCACAAAGAGATGAAACTTGTAAGGTGTATGTGTGTATACATACTTTTTTTTTAAAATATATGTTAAACACATTTTCAGGCCAAATAATTCTCTAGATTAACAAATTAGAAGAGAGGCTGTGTGCTCTGGTTTTGGTTCGTCTGTTGGGACTTCCACATCATTTTGCTCACTCAGTTATGAACTTGGCAAATGCAAAGGTCAGAATCTGATGTTTTCAGAGATCCAGAAGTTAAAGTATATGTTTAACAGTGCCAGTGCCCAGCTCCATCCTAATGGATGCACATTAAATTAATTGGAACCTAATAGTTGTTTCTCATGGAAAGATGACTGTACCCCTTGGCTGCTGCAGAGCCTCTCACCCATTTGCTGCCTCTGAGCACAAGGTGAGTTGGGGAGAGCTGGAAGCACCTGGGACTCACCCAGGACTCTAGAAGATGTGGGCAGGTTTGATCTTTCTGTGACTAACCACCAAGGCAGCTGCATCCATCAAAAGCTGGCAGCTTTATAAAAGCAGTGCATGTACTCAGCTGCCCCTCTGCCTTATTCATTCTCATGTACAGATGCTTCATGTACCGAGATACTCCCTGGCTGGGGTAAACAGGAGGAGACCTGTGGGCTCCTGTGGCATCACTGTGCAGCTGCTCGGTGCCCCCAGTGCTTCCTGTCCTTGCATTTCTTAACTACGAGGCTCAAAGTGTGGCCGGTAGCAGCTGCCTCTCAGAATCCTGGGATACTTGCCACAGCCATCAGACAGGCTTCAAAGATAAAATATAAGCCTTCACTTTTCTCAGATAAGTTTTGCAAAGTGTTTGACAAATACCCTTCTACTTTGACAAGTACCATTAATTTTTAGGGCTTTTTTTTTCTTTTTTTTTTTTAAGCTAAAACCTACAAACATCAGCAGTGACTTTGTTTCATTCCAAGGAAATCTATCATGCTGTTACTGTGTCACGTACAACTTCCTTAGATACCATCTGCCTTGCCATCCACAGAGGATTCCAGGCAGAAACCACTCATGACTGGGCTGTGAAACGTATTGTTCCCTGGCTGTGTATTCTCAGCTGAATAATCCCAAATAATTTTTCCCTCGCCTTCAACTAAAGAAAAAGCTTTATTTTTTCTTTGCAGATCTGTAGCACATCACTACCATGGTACCCTTGGGAAGGTCTACCACAAAGTATTTAGATCTAGCCACAAAGCCATCTGAAAGGTTCCCACATGTGCAGCATGCCTTCAGAAGAATGTAGTCTGCATGGTACAGGAACACCCTGTGCACTTTGGGCAGGCTCCCCACCACTTTCTGGATGCTATATTGCTTGTTGAAAAGCACTGGCAGCATGAATAAGGTGATCCATCAACATGGATGTATAAAATTTATGTTCACACAATTCTAGGATAGAATTGTTTTATTTCATCGAAACTTGGTGAATTTTAGAAAACACCACCTTTTTTCTGAATGACTAATGTGAAAAGGATGCTCCAAAAAAGCTATGGGAATGTCCTCATTTTGCAATAGCTCTCTTTGTGAAGGTCCATTTACTCTTTGCCTCATCCTTCTAAGCCACCTAAGGCTTTTAACCTCTGGGAAAAAATAACTCTTTTTATTACTCCCCAGGTTTTTTTCCCTTCATACCTAATATACAGCCTGGCCATTTTCTGCTCAGAGAGTGGTGATGAGGGTAAAATAGCGCATGCAGTTTTTGGCAAAATGAACTTTCCCTAGAATCTGCTGTTACTGGGATTATATCCAAATCTGAGTGCCTCCTATGTGCCTTCCTCGCCCGGCTTTTTGATCCCTCTTGAATGGCATAAGGATGTCCTTGTCTCTGCTCTGATGGGTTGCAAAGTGCTCCCTATACTGCAGAAGTTGACTGATCTCAGTCTATGGGC
This sequence comes from Oreocharis arfaki, assembly GCA_013398015.1. Taxonomy (NCBI): domain Eukaryota; kingdom Metazoa; phylum Chordata; class Aves; order Passeriformes; family Paramythiidae; genus Oreocharis; species Oreocharis arfaki. The sequence goes on along the minus strand of VZRR01009625.1, from coordinate 763,263 downwards.
ATGCAAATGTGCAGGAGAAATATCTCACTCCTGTCTGATAACAGGAGTTAGAAAACACACCTTTACTGAAGTATAGGAACAGGGTTAGGTAATACTTCTCATTAGGCCAGCTGATTAGGACCTTTGTCACCTTACAAGTGTCTGCTATGCTCTTGCATTCAAAAGCTGTGACAGCAGCAGAGAAATCCAGTGGCTTACTTGATAATCAACCAAGCCTTCAGTTCCCAGAAATCAGTATTGTTCCATTGGCTCCAGTTAACTATGCTTGTTTACATCCATCATGTGGAAACATTTTGAACTTGTTCATTTATTGGTTACTGGCTTAATAAAACATGCTGGCACCTGCCATCATCTCTGAAGTCAACGGAAGTCCCAGGGCTATTTCCCGTGCATCCAATCTGGCATTTGATACAGCCCTAACTAGATTTGCAGTTCTTTAAGAACTCATGTATGGTTAATGAACCTTCCAAGCCATGCATGAGTGCCAAGTTGTGGTTCACAAGGAATTCAGGGGCAATACACCCAGGGCTGCATTCACATGCCTTTCAGGCATAACTGGGGAAGAATGCTAAATCCTTTCCTAAATAAGCAAGAGAGAGGGCCCTGGCTCAGGGCATCCTCTGACTCCACAGCAATTACATCTGCACAGCTTTCAGCACTCCATCCTCTGTAACAGTCTTCTTCCTTCCTAATGAAGGAGAGAAAAGGAAAGCAAAAAGAAAAACATCTGCAGGGCTCAATACCTAGAGCACTATATTATCCCTATGTAAATCCAAGTATCTCCATGGGCTTCAACAAAGAATTGAGGTGGATTTAGCTACCTGTGGAGATACTTGGCTTCTGAAATCTTTTCAGCACTCTATTCCTCATGCAGCCAAGGAGAATCTCTTTACATCAGCAACATTTATTGATGAAGCTGTTCTGTAACATCAGTAGCTTTTGTGAGAGGTTACAATGAAGTGTGAAAAGACAGAACAGGAGTGTTGGACTTTTCTCAAACTGGAAGTATCATAGCTGAAGACTCAGTTTCTCTGGCAAATGAATACAGTAAAAGAATTCTCTAGCATCAGTCTTTTGATGTCTCCCTTCAACTCACCTTGGCAACTGATAAACCATGTACTGTCAGAATGACTCTACTGATCCATGAGGTTAAAAAAAAAAGTTATTTGTCCAAGACCGTGAATCATTACTTTAATTGAATCAATGTGAGCTAGATTACATCAGACCTGATTCTAGCTTAAAAGAGGCTCATGTGTATTGCACATCCATAAAAGCATACATGAGTTTTACATGTCTCTGGGAACTGGCTCTAGGACACACAACTGAACTGGTAGCAAGTTGTTCTGTTCTTGGCTAAAAGTTTCACAAGTCTCAATTATTATAGATTGGCACTACTATAGCTTCATACTGAAACCAGTACAGATGTCATGGCTACAAACTGCTTTGTAGAGATGGGTAAGCTCCAGACACACAGGGGCCTGTATGTTACCTGTTTGTGAGTCGCCCGGTGAAACTGCTCCTCCCAAAAATTGAGATTCCCCAGAACTCCCGGATGCCCTGAGATGTTGCTAAGTGGTAGCAAAGAGAAATCTACATTTCCACATAATTTCTAATTTCTTAGGCTTTGGAAGAAACTAATTTTCCTGGTTGGAAATGTCTTTAAAAGCATCATGCACCACAGCAGTGAGATGATGGGTCTCCCTCATGCAGTGAATTGTCCTTGAAATACTACACATCCTCAAGGTATTTTAACATATATGAGACTCCAATTTGTTTATATATTACTTTTCACTATACATTTATGAGAACTCAAAGTGATTATGCCTGTCCTCTTTCTAGCGATGAGAGAATTTGAAGCAAGACCTGGCTCATTCAAAGCAATCACTCAAGGCCTAGGTCAGGATTAGAAGTCTTTAAGGAAAAAAAAATGCAACAGCTCTTCAGGAAAAAAAAAAAAAGGAAGTAAGAGAGAGGCTTGTTGTCTGCAGATGTATTGTACATTTATATTGCCCAAACTCCTTTAGAAACTTACTGGCATCTGTGATCCCTATCTCCCTTTATCTATGTAAATTGAGTATTTACTTTCACTGGTAAACTACAAAGTGTTTGTCTTATAATAAGAGATAGTAGAAAGTGAAAAAAAAAATAGTATGTTACTTTTGTAGCTTGGTATGTAATGTTGCTCAGGACTCACAGGAGAATAAAATTACAAGGCTGAAAATTCTTTATCCCTTATTTTGGAAAATCCCTTTCCTCTGTCTAATCATTTCCGTTACCAATCTACACTGTTCATGTTATTTCATAAGTGATTGAAATGAGCATAATAATCCAAAACAAGTGTCTTTGGTACACATGATGACACAACAATCTTTTCATATGACTCATCTGGTTTTGTTTCTCATAACACCGTGGAAATGGGCACCTTTTGTAATATCTAGTAATGCAATACGCTCAAGAACTTCAGGATACTTGTTTGGCAATGGTGATTTTTTTTTTAGCTACCTATTTGTGTAGCTTAACTAGCAAGCTTTTTATGAGAGTTTTGAACCTTCTTTAACCTCATCTAATCCAGGTGGCAAAATTTGTAGAAATAATAAATTTCTCTCACTCTCCATTCCTTTCTTAGAAGGTTAATATTTTAACAATATTGCTACCTTGCCTGCTACTCAGCCACTGACATTTTAACAGAAGTCTCTCCCAAAGCAGAGGAGACTTGACAGTCATCTCTTTGGTCTTGCACACCCTCCACATGAGTTATAGGGAAGATACCAGATGTTTCTAGATGAGCATTTTGCTCTTGAGCGGATCATCAGACACATCAATCAATGCACCCGTATCTTCGCCTGTGCTGCAATAACAGCCGGTTAATTTGTAATTGTTGTTCCATGCCACGCAAGGCAGCCTGCACCTTTGATTACCCGTGACGTTACATTAACACCCACGCGCATTAGCAACACTAAACAACACTAAAGGCCCATTTGCTTTCTGCGGTCCAGTGGCAAGGAGAAAACCGCCTGCCCACGCGTGGAGATGATGCAGCTGGTCTCACAAAGCAGCGGCCTGGAAGAGAAAACCTACTCATAGTTCAGTGCCTTCAGGTAGTTTTAGGGGACTGATGAGACCCACGCACCTAAATTTGTCTCCAGCATCAAGGTCTAAGACCAAAATCCCAGCAAAGTGCCCAGTGCAATCCTGGATTTTTCAAGGTAAAAGAGCCTTTCTGTCAGATATATTTTTAACTGACCGTTAACCATAAACCCTCAAGTATTTACCTGTTACTTACATTTTTCCCTGACACAAAACCACCATAGAAAATTAGGAAGGAGGAAGCTTCCTACGTCTCTGCAATTGTCTCCATTATGACAGAATTTGTTCTCAGTCACCCAGGGTGGGACTGATGCAATGTAAGAAATTTTGGAGCCTTATAACTGATGACTGCTCAGGAAAGCACAGTTGCTCTTTCAGCTACTTCTTGGCACCACCAAAAAAGTAACTTCCATATTTTAAAATTTCCAGATTCAAATTATATTCAAGTTTTGTGATGAAAGGGAGAAGAAAGCATGTCCAAAATACCTGTCCAAGATGTTCAAGAAAAGCAAAAAATTCCCATCTCAGAAAGACTTGAACAATCTCTACAACTACTTGTGTGGCTAATTAATGTGTATTATTACTGTGTATCAAACGTTGTGATACCAGAGTTTTGTCAGGTTTTTTCAGTTAGAATGATGGGGAAGGTGTTGGGTTTTTTTCCTCAAGAATGGTCAAAGTTATCACAGTTGAAGTCAAAACCCAAAAATGGACTTAATACTCTGAAGCATGAAGAGAAGAGCACATCTTCCTTATTCTGAGCAGCAGAATTAGAAATAGCAATCTGAATTACAGAACCGCGGAGCCGGGAAGCCCCCGCTTGCTGGCGGGGAGGCGAGGGCAAGAAAGGTCAGGGGACATCCAGGGGGACGACGGCGAAGAAACGGGCCAGCTCACGTCGCCCACGCTTCCCGGCACCCACGGGGCGGACTTTCCCCGAGCTGGGAAGCGACGCGAGCCGAGCATCTTCTCACAGGGCTGGGAGGGGCAGAGCCGGGAGGGGGCGGCCCAGGGCCCGTACGCCCGCCCCGCCCCGC
>VZRR01009625.1:741666-758841 GCA_013398015.1 Oreocharis arfaki | reverse complement strand
AGCGGCATCGGTACCTCGGGGAGCGGCATCGGCACCTCGGGGAGCGGCATCGGCACCTCGGGGAGCGGCGCGGGCGGAGCGACACAGGACCGGCCGGACTGCCCTGCCCGGGGGTGAGTATCTGCCGGGACGGGATATGACGAGACAGCGCTTTCCTCGGGGGCCGGGTAGGGTTTGGCTTCGGCACAGCTGGGCACAGCCGGTGTCGGCTCCCGGGATGGAATACAGCCCTATTGCCGAGCTCCCCTGAGCATCAGCTGGAGTTCCCGGACGCCGACGCGCCCGGAGTTGCTGCCGGAGAGAGGGCAGTGCTGGGCAGTGCCCGAGCCTGGGCTGGCCGCCCCTGCCCCTGCTGTCGGGGCGCGCTCCGGGGCGTGCCCGGTGCTCGGCAGCCAGCCCAGCCGTAGAGGCGGAGGGGGCGCGGGGCGTGCGGAGCGCTCGGCACCTCGTTTTTGCATAAGAGTAGACGAAACTGCTCCTTTTGAGTCGAGAGGCGAAGTCTGAAACTCGAAGGCAGGAGAGATGATAGGAAATAGGCACTGAGCTTTTGGGTCCGAAGGTGCCTTAGGCTAGCCCTGTTCCTCATGGAAGGCAAAAGGGATGGCTGGGTTTTCATAGGATGACAGAAAAACAGAGGCACTTTCAAATATGTGTCTTCTCATCCAGTCACAATGGATGTCTGCATTTCCACTACCTTGTTTGTCTGGCTTAACGAGTATTAACATTTTATTCATAGTGCTCATACATGCTTATGAATAGCTCCTGAGCAGATTTTACAGAAAATTTGTTTTATATGCAAAATATAATAGCTTTTCCGTCGTTCTTGAGTGTCATCATGGACACCTCTGGAAGTGGGTGAGAAAGTTAGCGTTCTTTGATTGCTTCCTATTAAATTGATACTCATTTCCTTCCTACCAAGAAGAACCAGCACTCGTGTATGCCTGAGATAACTGCATGTCACTCTGTGATACTGAGAAAGGAAATGACTAGAATAACTACACTGGCCGAAAACGGACACTTGCACTTTTTGTCCGTGTTCTTTAGATGATATTTTAGGAACTGTCTTTTAAGCTGTCAGGGATCAAAATGGCAATATATGACTTTTTCGGATGAGAATACAGTTTGAAGGATGATGCTTTCTTACCAGTGCTGATACTCACTATTTAAATCGTGGTGAGACTACAAGATGACCATAACTGTTTTTATTCAAAACAGACCAGAGGTCTAACAGGTGAGCAGAATAAAAGGTCATCATTAGGAAAGGATGGTTTAGGTGCCCAACTCCTACAATGACCTTTTTCTCACACTTTTTTTCTCTGACTGCCTTGTATGACCACTGCGCTGAAACCAAAATTGCGTGTTCCGTCATATGGTATCTGGTGTTTTGGCTGAGGCTGAAAATGCAAGTTAAACTCTGTTGTCAAAAGACATCTCCATGAAGAAAGTAAGCATGGTACAGAAGATCTCTTGGGACATAAAAATGAGTAAAATATAGTACCTTCTGGGCACTGCAGATAAACATGATGCTGTGGAATGCAACTGCGTATTCTATCAGTCCTGGAGAATTTGGGTGCTGTGGGATTAGGCTCCATGTCCAACATCTTCCACTATACTGTAAAAGTAACCAAGATGTACTTCAGAAGGAGAAATGGTAGTTGCCACTGGTGCATAAATAGTAGAGAAGGAAGAGAATCTGCTGAGTGAAAAGATTCACCTAAATTTGTCCTCAGCACAGGCAGTGTGAACTTGTATGCTGTGCTAGACACACAGTGACACTGGGGGCGAGGGCACTGAACAAATCATGGGAATGCGGGGTCACTGGGGGACTGTAACACATTGTTTAATCCATTTGGTGCACTGTAGCTGTGCACCTAAACCAGGCCTGAGAGGGGTTTATCTGTCTTCTGTCTCTTTGTCAAGGAAGAAGGTCCCACAGTGCTTCCACAGAGAAATGGTCCAATTTTCAGCAAGTCACAGCCAGTTCAACACAGGTTTTCTGTGAAACAAATTGATTGCTTCACATGTTTCCTGTGTCAACACAGGAATCAAACTGACCATTTCCCTTTTCATGGAAAACTCCTTTTATGTGTTGGAGTGCTGTGTCTCTTTCCCTGGTCTTCTGAATTAAATGAAGATAATTCCTTCAGCTCCTCTTTCTCCAGGATTGTACTTTTTACACTGTTTGGAGACAATGCTAAATATGCTCCCTTTGACTTTCCTAATGTGATAATTGGTGCAGGATGTACTATTCCAGCTGAGGCCTTATCTATGCCAAGCAGAGTAAAACTAGTCCTTCCCAACCCATCTCTCATATAAAACATGGGATTTTGGTTTTTTTTACAATGGCATTATATTGTGAACTTGTTTTGTAGCTTGCAATCAGCTATAACCCCACCAATTCTTTCCTGCTGCCAAACTAGGTGTTTCCTACTTTCTATTTGTGTGAATAATTTTATCTAAATGTGCCAGGCTTGTCTCTATTGAATTTCCTTTTATTTTTGTCAATTCTTCTCTTACTGTTAAGATCACCATAAGTTCTCATTTCTCCTCCCCTGCCCCCACCAAACACTTGCCTCTATTCCCTTCCAGTTCAGTGTCACACAGAGACTGTACAAGCTTACCTTTGGTTCCACTCTCCTAGTTACTAATGGAAAATATGGATAACCTCTGAGTGTGACAGGTACCCATCCTAATGCTGATATGTTCCAACCCGGTTCTGATGGTGAGAAGACAACTGCTGCGCCAAGTATGAAGGTGCTGGACCAGATACACTTTCTATTATCTTTTATCTGGCCCATCAATTTTCTTTGACTCTGGTCATCCCTGTAGTTCAAGGATGACAAAGCATGGTGCAGAAATTAGTGAGGCAATGTAACTTTGATCCAATAAACTCATCTCAACACCAAATGCAAGGTTACTGCTTTTTGCAGTGAAGCCATTTTTGGTTACGCTTGCATTTTGGGTTATTCCCCAAGATGTGGCCATGAACCAACTCTGGTGAGGAACATCATTCCCAGGCAGCGGTCTAGGGCTGGCTCCAGGGAACCCCCTCTTGGGTTGTGGGGGGGCTCTGCATGAGGGGAGCAAGGCAGTTTGGTTTCTACATCTGCTTTGATAGGCTAGAGAGATATCAAGACACCCTACACGGTCAGCCAGATCTTTCACACAATGTTTGGCACTTAACATCTAGGCCATATTTATGTTGTTTTATCAGAGAGAGAATGATGTCACATATCTTGACTTCAGAAGGCTTATCATGTGTGCATCTTTTGTTTAATCTTCTGTGGCAGTTAACCCATTAATTGCCAGGATTATTCTCAACAAGCTCATGTTCACGAAAGTCAAAGAATTACTGCATTACTCCAGCTTTTCCTGCTACGCCTTTTCTCTATGCTGTGGTTGTGGTAGTGACAACTCACCTATTTTTGAAAGTAAGAATAAAGCTTGCTTAAACTTTGGATATGCCCAGTCAGGTGTGTCCCTAATTACATCTATATCTTGTCTTAACTTCACTGGTGCTTTGAATGGACCTGTAAACACCCAGGGGCTGCTAAGTATCGTAACTGCCATAAAGCCTGACACATCCTGGGGCTGAGGCTGTGGGTATGCATGTGTGGCTGTAGGGGTTATTTCCTGGCTGGAACTCGTTTGGTGCAGGCACAATTGTGTAGATTTTGCAATGGGATCCCAAACTGAACCTCACGTGTACTGCCCCACATGAACAAATACCGAGAAAACACCCTGTATTTAACCTTAAAGGAATTTTTTTTAAAGTCAAGAGTACCTGATCTCAGATCATAATACTTTATCACAAGCCTTAAATACATGTGTTTTTAAAAAAATAATGCAGTTGTGCTAATTTAAAAATGTCAGTAGAACATGTTGCCTCTGACTGATGATCACATGCAACCTCATATTTCTATTTGCATGCCAACATAATGTCTTAATCACTTACAAATACCACTGTGTGGTAGCAGTAGTAGTTATATAAATGTGGTATGTAAATAGCTATTTCGCTGGGCCTGTGTGTTTCAGGGAAGCTGAGGTGATTAATTAGATAATGCATATACTCATGGTGCCGGAGTGCCAGCACTGCCTGTGAGTGCGTTGGCTAATTGCCCTGCACGGTGACTTGTAATGGTGCCGAGGTGTAGCAATTGCCAAGAAGTGTATGGATGGCTGTCTCACTGTTTATGTTAGTGGTATGGATCTGTCTTAACCATTTGCCAGTCTGTTGGAGGTACAGTTCATGCTCCCCTTGTCTCCATCCAGGCCAATTTTACCTGAAGACCTTTTACCTGGCATTGCAAACCAGTGAAGATGGAGAAACTTTTTTTGTCTACAGCCCTGTTACAACTGCTCCCCACCCCACCCAACTAACACCACATCTAGTTACAATTGCTCATTTATGTGACTTGGGAGAAAAATGTCAAGAGGACATACTGAGAATCCATTTTATCTATCCAGTATTGAAAATTTGTCAGTGGTGATCCATAGCTCTCCAGTGAAAATTTAGACAACCTAGTAAATAGTAGCAGTCAACCTGTGTAAAAGAAGCTGTCCTCTCCAATGTGGGAATAAGGTTTACTCTCATGGCTACTGAGTAATAGCAAGTTAAAACTTCAGATGTTTTTGTCAGTCTTATCATAAATATGTGAAAAATGCAATGCATTTTTGCATTGCCTTTAATGCACACCAGCAACTTCTCCTAGTTCTGATACTAATGTCTGGGAAACCTCATAACCACTCTGTGGAAAACACTGGGATGGTTAATCTTATTGGATACAGCTGAGAAGTATGAGATGCACCCTAGATCCTTGAATTTGTAATTATTGCTATCATACAAAAATTGAGAGTTCTTTTCTGTTGTAGAGATCGAATACTGATAAGGAAACTGAGATAAGTCAAAGAAGAACCTCCAAAGCTATCAGTATTCTAGTTATAATAATATGATAATTATCCTCATTTCTTTGAGTCAGAGGCAACAATCTGAATTTTAATTTTCCCTCCTCGGTTTTTCCTAGCCTTTATGGTAGGAAAAGAACCCCTGAAGTCTTGGAGATTCTGCCAACTGCAGAAAAAAAACTAGCCTGAAAAGAATGGAGTCATCCCTACTTCTCTGAATATATCAGCTTGTAATAAATAACTTGTCCTGGCACAAACAGAGAAGTTGATATTTCATGCAAGCTTTTGGGAAAAAATAATACCCTGAAACATTTGTAACTGCAGATATTTGTCTCTAGGGTGATGGAAAGTGAAAGGTGGTGTTCTGCTGTACATAGGCTTCGATGAGCATATGAGCCGGGTAGTGTAGTCTTCGGAGACACTTGCAACTTCTTGATGGATTTCTGTAGCTTCATAACTGGCATTCGATGTTAACTGATGGACTTTAATTCCTGAATACATTTTGTCTATTTTCAAATATTGCAAAATCCAAGAAATTCCAGAGAGGATAACTTCCTTTCAGTGAGGCCACAAAAAGATTTTGTACTGCTGATCTCTGTTGTAGTTATTAATATTGGAGTGAGTACACAGATGTGACCTTAGAACAGCTTGAGAAGGCAAACTGTCCTAATCGTTAGATTATAATTTTTGTTGTTTCAGGCTCTTACAGAGGAGAAGAGAGAAAAAAGATGAATGATTTGAAAAATTCAAGCCTGCTGTGCCACCTGTGATGGGCATGGTTGGGAAGACAGGGAAAAGATGACCAGTACTCTGCTATAAGCCAATTACTCTTATGGAAAGAGGAAAACCTACTGTTAAAAAAAAAAAAAGTGTTTCCCAAGTTAATTAATATTGTCAAATCTATTATTAGACAACAGATACCAAGCAAAAATATTAAATCTGGTCTAAGACAATTGTTTCCAAGACAGATAGTTACTAGAAAATTATTATTAAATCTGAGACTCCAACTCTTAAACAAAAGGCTTCAGCTAAATTTAACACTTTTTTTTTACCTATGCATGACTTGCATTTTAGTGCAACAGCAGCACAGTATTTGCCTTGGAATAGAGTGTGTTCAATTCAGCAAGTCCATCAGAGTAGATTTCCATCACTATTACATCCTCTACAAGACACATGGGAAGTCACTGAAATGCGCTGACACATACTTAGCTATGAAGTAATTTTGCCTAGGAGCGGGTTATTATTGTTCACCACTTGTTTTTTGGGTCATGTCTATTGTGTGTCATGCAATCAAAATCACATGCCATACAGAGCCAGGATGAGCCACGTGGGTTCCTTTTACCTTCCAAGTTTGAGAAGAACTACTGACAGAAATTATTTTTAACTGGCCTGTTTTGAAATATCTGTTGTTCCTCAAACAACTGAAGTAAAAGCTTCATCTTGTAAGGCCTTACTCAAGGCTGAAAAGATTACTGACTAAACTTTTGGTAACCCACAAACTGGTATTAAGTAACAGCTGCCATTTATGAATGCTGCAAGAAGAAAAAATATACACTGTCTTCCTTCCCAGCTCCTGGCCATGACAAATGGATGCTGTGCTGAGACTGCTTCATTATTTCACCATTTTTTCCCCAAACTCTGATCACAGAATCACAGAAAATTCTGAGCTGGAAGAGACCCACAAGGATCATTTAGCCCAACTCTTTAGTGAATGGCCCATATGGGGATCGAGTGTGGCTATACAAATGTTAAAGTTGAAATAAACATAGGTGTGCAACTCATTTGTTTCTATAGAAATAACTTTTTATCCTTAAGTTATTTCTACATAGTTAACATGCTTCAGAACATTACCATGGCAATGGAAATATGCTTTGTAGACTCCATTTTGTATGTATATGGGGCAAACAGAAAGGGGGTTTATACACATGCGTAGTTTTTGATTTTCACAGTGGATTTTCTTTCTTGTCTGAAATCCCATGTCATACACAGTTATGTGGGGCTGCAGTCTCATTGCAACAGGACAATTTGTATCTTTCTCACGCATCATGGGAAAGCCAGTCACTGTGGTGATTAATACCAATAAGTAGCACAGTAACATAAGGAGATGAGCACTGAACATGCCCTCAGCTGACTGTACTTGCTGGGTATCTGCCTCCAGAGCTGTAACCTCTGCAGTCATCACCTGGCCTGTATTTCCTGTGTGTGTGTTTGGGTGTACACATCATGATGGACTGCAGAAGGAACTTCATTCTTACAAGGACAGATTTACCTAGCCCAGAAATGCAAACGGAGAAGTACACATTCCAGTTTGTATATACACAGCATTTTAAAACAAAATAAAACTGACAGCTAATCTATTAAACCTCACAGTCTTAGAATTAAGGCACTTATACACTTGCAGTAGTTACTCCAGAGCAGCTGCTGTCTTCATATTCTAATGTGTTAAATGTCTCTTGTATAGACATTCCCAAGTAGTTAAATATATTTAATGTTCATGTTTGAATTAGCAAAATTTTTATCTAAGGCTGAGTACCAGAAAAATTTAGACTGGACCTTTGGACATTGTCTAATCCAGGCTCGCTCAAAACACACACAGGCAGTTTAGGTTGCTGAGGGCCATGTCAAGTAGATTTTTAAATATCTTGAAGGATGCAGATTCCAAAACTTTTCTGGGCACCTTTTCCATTGTTTCTAAATGTTTTGGCTTTTTTTTTTTTTTCTTCCTTTTCCCTGCCTCCCCATCTCCTATCTGTCTGGCTCTTCCCTTGTTTCCACTTAGGTCTGTCACCTCTTATGCTACTGCTTTACATTTCCATGAAGGGCCTAGCCTTGCATTAAGCAGTTATTGATGTCAACAAGATCTTCCTTGAGCTTCCTGTTTCTCAGCCTGAACATTCCCAACTCTCTCAGCCTCTCTTCATATGTCAGGTGCTCCAGCACCTCTGGCTACCTCTGTGGCCTCCCCTGCGCTCATCCCAGTGTATTTATGATGAGTAACACTCCAGATGTGGCCTCTCAAGTGTCAGACAGGAGGGGACCCCTTTCTTCTTCAATTTTGCTACTCCAGCCTGGATGCATGGCACGTGTTCCAGCTCATGCTTACCAGCACACCAAGGTCCTACAGAGACCAGTCAGGTCCTACTGCTTCCCAGTCAGAGAGCCCAACTTCTACTGCTGCACCAGGCACTGTATGAAGGGAGAGACTGATGCTCATTTTACAGATTGAGGTCTGAGGCTATCCCTAACAACCAGTAATGTACTATGTATTAATTTATTTCTGTTCTAATTGAAAACAATACCATCAACATATATGAAGATGCAAACTTTGCTGAGTAACAACAGCATCTGATAAAGGAGGTCAACTTTTCTAAACGTTGATTTGTTAAGTGGAAATGTTTCAAATTGCTGTTCCACCTTGCTCTCTCTGCTTTTTTGTTTCAGCTCTTTAGTGTCAGTTCTGTCCCTGACACCATCTCAGGAATGCTAGGAAGTTATTGTCCTCTCTTGGGAAGATCTAGTTCCCCTTGGTTTGAAATGAGAATTGGAAATAGGAAGAGACCTCTGTGGTGATGTTACATTCCAGCCTTCTGTTTTTCTTTATGTAAAAAAATCCTGAAATTCAGCCAAATTGTGAGTTTCTCAAAGCAACAGTTTCCGAATACCCCAAATAAATTTACTGTGTTCCTTGAGCAAAAGGTGCTCAAGAAAGCTGAAATCTAAACATTTTCTTTAATCTTACAAATCTCTTCAGCCAAATACTGCAAATGCTGACCTATGGAGTACTTGAGCATGTTCAGCATAAAGCTGAACAGGTGTCCTCTGTAATTTGTGGTGTTTGTGGCCTAAAATGATGCTGACATACAGGCATAAAGTTACTCACTTCTTGTCCTTCCATCCTGTCCAGGTACTGTGTGTAGATAAGGACGAGCATCTTGAAAATGTGAAGATGAAGTGGGAAGCAAGCTAGGTGATGCACTTTAGAAACAGAGTGTAAAAGACAGGACTCTGGGAGAATGAAAGAAGGTGCCAAAAAGTCCCTGATTTTGCAGGACTCTGAAGTCAGGCTTAAAGAGATGGCATCCATTTGTTAGGACGAAAGTGTGAACTCTTTAGCTGTGGGGCCAGATCCCAGACAGGTACAGGTCCTCAATGCAGAGTTAAAAGGTTGACTGCCTTGAATGTAGGTTTTGGTACGTAGATGCAAATAATGTAGGCTTTTAGAACTAAGTACTGGGAAGCTGGGAAAACCCAGGCTGAAGATTGTCAGTGCAACTGCAACCTGATCCCTCTGTTCTGCTTGCAACTAGACTCTACTGGATCTCTGGATCACGGAGCTCGTGTGTTATGCTGTCCATGTCACTGGAGAGGAGCTCTTCACAAGTGGCCTTGATCCATGTGTTCATTCATTGATGTCCAGCTTGTTCCTTCACGATCTTACTCAGCAAAGTGCTCGAGGCTTACAGCAGCGACTGAAGTCAGAAGGAGCTGACATCTGAACATTCCAGGTACAAAGAATTGTGCTTGAAGTGTCCCAAGTGGGCATCATAAATCATCAAGAGTCTATCATTCTTATCCTTAATGACTTTGGGCTGAAACCTGACTGTGAGATCTGCCTTTCTGCAAAAGACTGGTATGAGTTTATAGAACTTTCCAAAGATTTTGGAGGGGAAATCCCTGAGGAAATGAACAGTAGCAACATGGTCAACAAGATAGCATGAACTGAATGATGAATATTAAATTTTATGTTGTACAACTTTTATTCAGGACGTACAGACTCTAGGCAGAGACTTGGTGGAAATGATAGTACGTAGGCCAGTGTTTAATTGCGTGATCTTCCTGTGTACTGGCAACATTGTGATGCAATCCAAGGCCACACTTGACAGCTCGTTACTGTTTTTTTAATGATTGACTTTTTAACCTTTCCTGTTGTATTAAAAGAAAAAAAAAACAATATTTTTAGAAATGCTGCAGAATTAGTATACACATGAATTTACTACAGCATTAGTATTTTCATGTTATGAATTACTATGTATTTGTTTCTCCATTTCTTCCTGGGGAAGGAAGGGTAGACCTACTCTTACAAAATTATGAATTTATTACACAGGAGCTTTACTCAGTCTTTGCTTGACAAAGAGAACACAAACAGAAAATGAAATCATTGTTGAGCCAGTTGTTAATCTGCTCTCTGTGGATGGCTGATGAAATTTAATTTTTCTTATGATTCAAGGAATGGTCAAGTACAAAGTTCACAGAATCGCAAAATTGTTAACGTTGGAAAGGACCTTCAAGATCATTTAGTCCAAATCCCCTGCCAAGGCAGGGTTCTCTAAATTAGGTGACACAGCAATGTGTCCAGTGGGTTTTGAATGCCTCCAGAGGAGAGACTCCACAACCTCCCTGGGCAGCCTCTTCCAGTGCTCTGCCACCCTTAATGTAAAGAAGTTCTTCCTCATGTTGAGGTGAAACTTACTGTGATTTAGTTCATGGACATTTTTCTTTGTCCTGTTGTCCTGGGTACCACTGAAAAGAGTCTGGCACCATCCTCCTGGCACCCACCTTTGACATATTTAAATGTGTTGCTGAGATCCCCTCTCAGCATACTCTTCTCTAGACTAAACAGGCCCAGGTCCCGCAGTGTCTCCTCATAAGAGGGATGCTCCACACCCCTAATTGTTGATGCCTTATACTCTATGGTCAATGATAGCATCTGGAGACACTAAAGTTGCTCATCCTTTTTTTTTTTTCCCCACTATCTTGATACTTTCCACACCATTTTCTGAAAATTTTCTTTTCCAACTCTGTTGGTAAGTGCCATTTCTGTTTCTGAGAGGCTTCTTAGCGTTCTCCCAGGAAAAGCAAACTCAGAATGAGGGAAACCCTGTGACATTTTCGGCAGTTGATGTAATGAAGGATCAGGAGCTAGAGGAGATTTCTCTAGTGAGCAGCAGTGGGAAGTGTTTAGGTTTTAACAAGTCTAAAGATGCTGATGCTCTTCTATCAAGAGTCTGTTTTTTTCCCTCCAAGTAAAAGACTGGCATTTTGTGGGGAGTTTGGGAATGTCCCGCTATTCTTTTTGATTTGTCTTCAGGATTTGTTGTCTTCTTTCCTGCAGTTTTTGTTTCTAATCTTTGTACTTTCTAGAACAATGTTCTAGCAGAGTTTTGGATGTGATATCCATCACTGTACAAAATACTGTGAACAAACTTAAAATCTGATATTTGGGTTATCTTTGATGTAGTTATGTTTGTTATCTATGATTTAGTTATCACCATGATGTAGTTATTAGTTACAATTCTTCAACTCTTATAAACCAATATTTTGGTTACTTTAAACTCATTCCTCCTGTTCCTCTTTTACAGGCAGGATGAAAGACCGTCTAAGTGAGCTGCGTGAATTTGCCAGGTTACACAACCAACAGTTTTCTGATAGTGATGACGATGAAAATTCACCCCAGGATATTCTCCTTTATGAGACAGATTATGCCTTGGAAATTCTTCATAAGGACATACAGAACATCCGGACAGAAAATGACCACCTAAAAGCGGATGTCAACCGTCTCAGAAAGCAAAACACCCGCTTCCTTACTTCCATGCGCCGTCTTAGTAGCATCAAACGAGATACTAATTGTATTGCCAGAGACATTAAGGCCCGTGGAGAAAACATCCACAGGAAACTGCAGGTAATGAGAGATTTTTGTGAAGATGCTATAACAAAATATGGAGCTATGTCTGTCATTGCCAGGGTGGCGAAGAACCACTACGTTGACCTCATGCACACATTTCAGGATGCTATGTTTGATTACAATGCAACAGAGATGAACCAGCGGGAGAACTGCAAGATTCGAATTCAGCGGCAGCTGGAGATCATGGGCAAAGATGTTTCTGGCAACCAGATTGAGGAGATGATTGAGCAAGGCAAATGGGATGTCTTCTCTGAGAATCTCTTGTCGGATGTGAAGGGGGCTCGCTCAGCCTTGAATGAGATAGAGACGCGACATAAGGAGCTGGTGAAGTTGGAAGGTCGCATTAAGGAAGTTCACGAGCTCTTCCTGCAGGTGGCCCTGCTGGTGGAGGAACAGGCAGACACCTTTGATGTTATTGAGATAAATATGCAAAATGTTGAGGACTATGTAGGAGATGCTAAAGACCAAGTGAAAAAAGCTTTGGAATACAGGAGAAAGCATCCCCTCAGAACAATCCTCTGCTGCTGCTTATCATGTTGCAGAAGGTGATGATCCCACTGGAGCTATCACAGACTGACTAAAATGTCTTCAAAATCAGATGTGCTGTCCAGAGGCTTTTTTGTAATGACAAGCCCTAGAAATAGGGGGGATATTTTGCAGTTGGTTTTGTTCATTGCCTTTTTACTAAATGTGCTGAAGGCTGTTTCTATTTATGAACTCTTAGAAATGCTGATAAAACTATTTTTAATCTAGTTTTTATTGAAAGGTCCTGTTACTGTAACCAGAGGTGCAAGATCTCTGCAGTGATACTCGTTTCAGATAGGCAAGAAAGAGGAATGACCAACTCTGCCTAGGGAAGATGAATACTTTCAAAAAGTACCTTTATTCTTATTTGTCCAAGTGAGGCTGCAGGCGAAGCCTTACTGCCTGGGGCGACACAGTACACCACAGAATCAGGAGGTTTCAGTTTTAACTACTTTGGAGCCTGCTTGATGGAAATTTGACAAAATACTGAGCCTGCCAGCAGGAGCAGGACACAGAACTAGTTTCTCTTTCAATTTGATTTCCAGCTGTCTTGAATCTTAAGAGAAGTGGCTGCACCTTAAATGATAATATGCACATTTTGCTCTGTCTGTGTGCAAGTGATGGCTTTTTTCCATTTTGAGTACCCAACTCTCTCAAGGTGGCTAAAAGCACTGCAGAACTGAGGTATCTCACTCACTTTTAACTTGAGCCACTCTCTAGACTCTCAATTTCAAACCTGCCATGCTTTCATGTTCTGATACATTTTTCTGCCAATTAACACTTCAGCCAGAAGAGAAACATAGAGTGGCCTTCTACAGAAACATCCATAAGACAACAGTTGTGGGATGGAGAAAGCATTTTAGGGTCTCCTGTACTGGCACACACATACAAGCAGTTTCAGTGGAATGACTGGCCTGTCATTATATTTTTATTTTTTATAAGCATTGACCAAATATGGATTTTTTAATATCTATTTTAAATAAGATGAAGGATTAGTTTTTTTAATATGCAGTTTTATTGGTATACAAAAATTTTGACTTTTCTCCAATTGTTGGGAAATCTCCACCTGGGAAAGCAAATAGAACAATTTCTTCAGTACACCTGAAGAAGAAAGAAAACAGTTTCATGTCATTTCAGTCCTCTTTTCAAGCTTAAAAGGAAACTCTTCTTTTGTGTAATGGGAGTCTGCCCTTACACAAGGGCAAACCAGTAGGTTTGGAGTATAGCAAGGAAATAAAAAACGTGCAGCCCTGGTAAGCACTGGGCATTGTCATCGAAAAATATTCATAAAGTCTGGTGAGTGATCATAGCTCCTGCTTCTGGAGGTTTTCCAGCTATATTTCTAGGTGGCGTCCTGATACGCTGTGATCTATTGCTATCCTTTGAAATAATGCAGGACATTTTTTCAGAAGTTAATTTTTTTAAACTGATGATCCTTTTTGTAGCTATTTTAATAAATACATTTCAACATTTCAAATATTTTGTATTTGGGAGTTTTCCTCAGATGTGCATAGATGTGCATCTTCCTGCACCAGTCACAGTGAAACTTCTCCCTTCTAACCTTTTGCACCCTAAATTTATATGTGAAAAAAAAGAAACACAAACATTTCCTACTATTTTTATTAATATAACAAAACAGCAAAATAAGTCCAACTTCCAAGCTTCCATATCTTACTGGGAAACACTTTTTAGCCAGACAGGGTTTTTACACAAATAGAAACTAAAGGGATAACTCTTCTCAGAAACTGAGTGTCCCTTTTGATCTAGCACCTGTCTCTGATAACATGGAAGAGTGAGGAACACTGATCCTCTAAACTGTAAGATATTCTGATATTCAGCGGTGTACTGGTGAGATCAGTGTTATGCTTGTCTGAGGACCTCTCCAAAAACAGTGTTCAAACTTGAAGTGGGAGAAAGGAGGATGATGAGCTGGCACCACAGCCAGTGGCTTTGGTGCTACTCAAGAAGACAAAGTTGTTTACTCTGTAGGTAAGAGTAAGTGGAACTGTGCATTCCTAGAGAATGGTTTAGGCTCTCTCCTAAACCTCTGAGAGCTGGCATGGGGGGATAAATCAATGAAGAATGAAATAATGTATTTCCTTTCACATTCATATTCCTAGCACTTGCTAGTTTTTGATTTAAAAAAAGTACTTTTTTTTTTTTTTGTGCTGGTTCCTTTTTTGCATCTACAAATGGAATAAAAGATTTAATACAAGAAACTGAAAGTGCGGAAGGGTGTACATTGAATCAGCAGCTCTGTGTAGTTTTTTGCATTGTCAAAATTCAGTTTAAAAGTTGCCGGACTAAATTCTGACTTGGTAAAAGGAGATTAAACAAGGCTTAGAAAAAAACAGTCCTCCTAATATTTGTTGCCATGGTAAATGAAATGTGTTGCATATTGAGATAGACTTACTATTTTTTTTTCTTTAAAAACCCAAGAAAAATGAGTTCCATGCATTCTAAGATGATTCTCTAGTGCAAAAAAAAAATCAAATTTACTCTGGCAGTTCTGAGAGATCTTGATGATTTCACTAGTAGATATGCAAAACTAGTATTCAAATTTTTAGTTTGATTGAGGCACAAGGAAAGAGAGCAGAAAGAAAAGGTAATTGTAGACTCTCTCCCCTGACTTAGGGCTGTTGCTGCAAGGAAAAAAATGAAAATTATTCAAAAACCAACCTGAGACCCTTTAAAACTATTTTTAAGATGCACTGTGAGTTAAAAATGAGACACTTAAAAATTACTTCCAGTAACAGAAGCAATCATTCTCTTCATTGCAAACATGTCCATTGCTTAATACCATGGGGTTTTTTCTACCCTTCAGTTGTGTAAGAACTCAAATTTAGCCAGCCCATGAACTTGCCTAGTCACAGTTAAACAGACTTTTGAAAAAAAACCTGATCATGCTATAGCTGCAAGGACTCATGCCACACAGGATGAGTGGAAGAAGATGATAAAAGTTGCTTGATAATATGCTAGCATATTAATAACAGAAGCTGCAGAATGGACATCTTCTAAGGAAAGCTGCCTTTTCCTTCTGAAAGTCAGCACAACTCTGTGATAATGTGTGTAACATATTCTATGGGTTGGTGGGGTTTTTCTCCTCTTCCCTTATATAGCAAACACTTCAGCTGGGATTGAGGCGCGAAGAAGTTAAAATCTGGCAGGAGATGGTTTAGCTTTTAGGATTGCTGTTACTTTGGTTTTGTTTCCTACTGAAGCTGAAGCTTCACAACCCACACCGCCAACCACCCACCCGCGAATCTCAGCCCTTTCTGAGGAGAAAAAAGAAGAACTGGCAACCAGTGGCACTTTGCTCCATCTAAAAAATATAAGACAGCAATGCATAAATATAAGAGACAAAAAAAATCCCCTATTACAAAAGATAATGTTTAGTATGTAATGGATATGTGTATGAGTCTCTAGTACATCTTGAGAGACCTTTTTTTTTTTGAATCACGGGTTTCATTTTAGCAAAAACGGCAGTGGGACGATTGCTTCCTCAAAATGAAGGACCAGACTGTGGACACACTTGCACACATGAGCAGGCATCTCTAGCACGTGTCTTGGGAGAAGCTTCTTGAAGTAAAGGGATAGCTCTTAAGATCCAGATACTTTTTTTTCCTGAAGGCTGAGCTGAGTAGCTATGCTAAACTGCTGCTTTTCTAATCTAACCTGCATTAAGGATGTTTTGAATGCACAGCCCAAGCTGCGTTTTATTATTTCTTGAAAACAAAACGTTCTCTAGATTTTTGAGCCATAGTAGCTATTTGAAATGATTTGAAAAACTGAAGAGCTGCATGGGGTTGTGCTTCTATCTCTAGGAAAGTATCACAGATAGAATGAAGGCAAGAAACAGTGTAATTTAATAGATACTGTATATGGAGATTCTGGTTAATAAATTTCCAATGCAATGGGATTTTCACATGGAGCCATGCTGTTTGTTTCTCTAATATGTTAGAAGGCAGCAGCAGATCTATCTTCTTCCACGTTTTTAGCATATTATATAGTGTCTTCATAATGATTGAGCCCAAGCAAGAAAGAGCCAGTGGAAGACAGCTTCACCATCACACTTTCCAGTGCACGCTTTGTTAGGGTCTTTCAAGTCTGAACAAGAAAAAGTAACATTTTACTGTGTTTCCTAGAAATAGTGTTAGATGTGAACAGAAAAGGAGAAAACCTAACTGATGGTATTTCTCTACTCAACACTTTGCTGAAAGGCATAACCTGACCGAATACAGAACTATGGCATGCCACCCATTTCAAGCCAATGATACAGCATGGCAAGTTCCATTGGAAGTTTCATTCATGAGCTCCAGTGTGTGAATAAAATGAAGGAAAAAGATGTGAGCTTCACATCTGTTCTTCATGTATGTAAAATATTAACAGTTCACTTGAACGGTATGTGAGAAGTATTTTCCCTCACAAGCATGCTTAAGTGTCCCCGGGGTTTCTGAGCATTATGAGCCGAGGAGGTCAGGCACCACGTGCACCTGCAAATTCGAGCCCCAGACCCCTTGCAGAAGGGCAGGGACAGCCAGAGTGTCCAACACCCGAGCAGGGAGTGTGCTCTTGTTGTGCCTGTGGGGAAGCAGACGGCCTCTGCCTGCCTCCTCGTGTCCTCAGCCTGTGCTGTGTGGAGTATGTTTCTCACGGCTCTAAGGTGCCAAAGTTTGGTGGCATGCAGGATGTCCATTTTCTGAAAAGAGCAGCGAGAACAGGAGCCGGTGCCAGGGGTAAAACCAGCGAAGGGACACTTTCCCATTCTCGCTCTGATGCAGCGAAGAAGGGGGAGGTCCCAGGGCAGGCAGTAACCGCGAATATTGCGGTAGGTGCTTCCGGAGACCGGGCATATAGTGGAGACCAGCAAAAAAATCTTTCCCCTGCGATATTTCTCTCCTAATTGAGCAGAATTGATAGCTTTGGACTTTGTTGGTTTTGGTTCTTCCACGAGCGAGAAAGAGACATTCCAGGAAACACTTGGACGGGAATAATAAAGTGCCGGTGCCTTATCGGCACAACCTCTCCGCTGCCCTCTCACGCCCGACGAGCCCGCCGGCACC
>VZRR01009625.1:716917-741121 GCA_013398015.1 Oreocharis arfaki | reverse complement strand
CCGCGGGTGTCCTGGCGCTGGGCGGCCGGCGGGGGCAGTGCGAGCCGGCGGAAGCGCTGCGGGGCCGCGGGAGGCTCCTGCAGCCACTGTAACTTCGGCTTTAAAGTCTTTTAAAAGATAGTATTTTAAAATTTCTGTATATATTTATATGCATATAATATATGTATATAAGTGTCTGCTTACATACGTATATGCAATATATGTATATATACCTGTGTATACACAAATACATATATACACGCATTTATACATGTATATATATACATATATACATACGCATGAGTATATACGCATACATATACACACTCGGCCACAACCTCGGGCGGGGGCAACAGGCACATCCAGCTTTGTTGCCACCGGATCGTGACTTTGTTGTTTGTCATTTAGGTGATTTTTTGTGTAAGCGTTTTTGTTAGTTTTTTTCTTTTTTTTTTTTCCAATTCCAAGCCCTTCAAAGGCTGTATGTCAGCCCATCAGAGCACTTTTACAACGTGAAAATCAGTATTGCGTGCACTGGGGTGTGGGATGTCTGCAGGTGTCCAGCTTGCTGAGGTGTCCTTAGCCGACCCTGGAGGATGGCGGGAAGGCGATCCCCGCTTCTGAGGGAATGGTCCCTTATGCTGGTTGTAGCCTAAATTGTGCCAGGAGTTAAGCTAGAAGTTAAGCAGAAAGAGCATGCAGGATTTTCAGACCGACCTCCTGCTTTTGTTTCATTTGGCAGGACACATGGAGCAGTTGTTGTACATGTTGAGGTGTTTAATTTTCTGGGGCACAGTTCTGTTGTTTGGGTTTTGTGGGGTTTTTGACAGACTAGTATCATTATGTTTCATATATTTGAACGTGTGAGAAGTACAAATCAAGCGCTGACCAACACATTTTAAAATAGTAGTGTTTGTCAGAGCTTGCTGGTCAAATTCTAATACAGGTAGATACAGTTGTTCCCAGCCACCCTGTTCCAAATAATTTGACCCGAAAAATTATTCTAAACTTTCAGTCCAGGTATATCATATGATGATACAGACTAATTAAGGGATAAACACTCAAGAAAGAGATAACAACTCAAGGTGGGCCTTCAATGTAGTATGAAATAGAAAGTCAAATATGTCAGGATATTTTATTGCATGCCCATATAAGATGATCTGGCATCACAAATGTGGGCATAGTAAAAACACAGAAATATGACAGTTCAAGAGTTATGGAGAGAAGCCTGGTCTGTGGTGGATTTCTAGGATATGCAAGTACATACATTGTCTTTTTTGAGTGTTACCACAATAAAATTGTAAATGCAAAACATACCACACTTTATAGAACTGTTCATTAAGAAGTGGTACTGCCAGGTTCAGGTGTTTTATGAAGTAAACACTCATTGCTATTCTTCATTAAGGTACAAGTTACTAAAAACGAGTGCATGTTTGAAGGTATGCTTCACCACTAATGTTGTAATGGTAAAACGGTGCCCTTGCAAACCCACATCTTTGCATACAAATTGTGTAATTCCACTTATGTGCTTATTTACAAGCATTTTTGTACATACAACAAGTGCTTGTGTAAATTTGTGAGTGCAGTGCTGATTTCAATGAAAACTTGGCTCCAGCTATGTCAAGTTGCAAGGATGAATTAGTAGTGGCTCTTCTGCACTGTGAGAAAAAAGAAAAGTGAAAATAATCACAGTTTTTACAAGAACAGTAACTGCTGAACAGAAGAAAAGAGGGGCAGTTTTTATGATAAAGCAATAGAGAAAACTGGATTTCTTGGTTAGAAGTGTTCCTGTTTCATGTAAAGCCTTTCTCTTTCCTGAAAAGATTTGTTTTGCAGAGAACTTCTCTCAGTCCTTTGGTGAACCCGTGTTCCCTGCTTCTTAAGACAGCTTGTTAGAGCATGTGCGGATCTGGAATGGAACAGAAGATTTTTTTTTTTAACTGTTCCAGCTCTCAAGAAATACTCACGGAATCTACTTGGAACAAGTATATCCCAATGCCTTCCTACGCTTCTCCATAAAGGAAAGAATAATCTGCTGGGGTTATAGGGTTTCTATTTTAGGTGAAGTGATGGAGTGATGTATTGTATTTCAGCTCTGGAGCTGAGCATAATTTTAAGATTTTATTTTATTGAGCAGGTTCCTTTCTTTTGTTCCTTGTTAAACCCTCATGAATTTTTGGTGGTTGGCCTTGCAATTTGACATTCTTATATTCACTTGTTTTATTCTGGGCTTTGGTTTTAATAATACTGCTTTCTGTTGGACTCCATTCTGTGGATGAGTTTTCTGAAAGTGTCTTTATCTGAAGGAACCTTGCCTTGTTTATTGAAGAAAGTGGAAAACGCATAATGGCTAGTGCTGGAAACTGGAATAAAAAAAAAAAGGACATTCAAATGCAGACAGTTGAATGCTACCCTGATGAACCAGGGGTGTTTTTCATGCCTCTGCATATTTCCTGTCTGATGAGAAGCCAGTCATTTAAAATAGGTTTTTCAGAAGCAATCATTCATTTTCATGTTCCTTATTTTGTGGTCTCTGTCTTGAGAACCTCAGTCTCATTTGCGGAAATGCAGAGCTTTTGCAAAAGCAAGTGAAGTCAATGTATCGCCTATATTTTAAGCTGTCTCTGAAAGAAAATAGGACTCTGAGTAATCAAATTTATTGGAGATATTTGCTATGAATCTTTCCATACCTCAATTTCCCATTATATAAAATGGAGGTAATAAAAATACACTGTTTGCAAAATGGGCTGCTATGAAGTAAATTCATTCTTGTTTGCAAATAATTCAGATGGACACTTAGGTAATCTGGTCGCTTTAGACAAACCCATGAGTAGACTATCAGTGAATTCAGAAAATAACATGAAAGAAACAAGGTACAGAGCCACACTTTGAGCTGTGAAGACCTTGCAAAGTGTTGAACAACTGCTTAGCCAGCAAGCACCGCATGATGTGTGCTGAACAAGGTGGGAGTCTTATAGGAAAGCAGAAAGCCATAGCATAACTCAAAATTCTGTCTCACTTCAGAAACAGAAAGGGGCTCAAATCAATAAGAAGGTAACTTGTTGGTGACCTGTTTAGGTGATATTTCAAAATAGTTTAATCTTTTTCAAAAACTTTCAGCAACTTTTTGTTGTTGTTGCATTTTAGCATGTGATGGAAGCATGTAATTTTTACTTGAGTTAAAACATTCTTTTGTCTTTCCCAATGACCACTGTTTCATGTTGAGATAAAAGGTCTAAAAAGGGCTGTGCAGTTCTTGATCTACTGCATGATCTTGTATGTAGGATGATCAATAAACCGTCCTATTCATTTTGCAGACTAATTTAAAATCTGTGAGGTAGGACTAGTCTCTTATGTTAGCAGGAGTAACTGCGTGTAAAGTACTTGTTAATTCTTGAAGTGTTCTCATTTTGGGACTTCTTTTGGTAAAAAAGAGCGGTAGACTATTTTCTGGATTCTAATCATTCTTTGGATGTTTGTTCAAAAATTACCACTATTTAATGCAGGCAGTTGTGTTTCTGTTTATACCTGTGTTTATATGGGTTCATTTTTAAAAGGTGCTGGGCTCTTTATCTGCTGACTGCCTTCAATCTTACCTGCAGGTTCTTAGAATAATTTCTGTTGGACTTGATAGCCACAGCAACCAAGTGTCATTAGCAGTGTTAACTAATTCTGCCTCCTTTCCAGGGCATTAAACATGTGCTCCCAAACAGATCCTTGCAACATTTTATTGCTTAACTATTTTTCTCTGTTTTGATAAGGAAAATGAAGGGATTTTCTGCTTGATTAGTTCTGTCCAAGCAGCAAGCTCTGGGGAATTGTGCTGTGGTAGGGCATTGATGGAATGGAATGAGGGTCTGCATATCACTTACTGGAGTGCAAAGCCCTTCTATTTACTTACAGTGCAGGCAGAGGTAGGGTCACTCTTATGACTGACAGATGAGCCCTGCAAGTCTTGCCATGGTCACTTAGAGCATCATCACCCCCAGCATGAGGATGGCCTAACACAGCCATCAGAAGTGACCAGGTGCCCACTCATCTGCTCAGGTTGGTGTCTGGCGTTTTAGCTGGCAGAGCAAAGGGCAGTAGCTTTGCACTGGAGTAAAGGGGTGTGGGCATGCATTCCCATTTGCCAGATTCTCTCATCAGGATGAATATCTGCAGGTGGTAACACTTTACACCAGCACAGCGTTATTACTGAAGTATGTTGCTGAAAGTGTCAAAAGACTGGTCTGTGCACCGGAACACCTCCAGTCTGGGAACATTTTCCCTTGTGCTGGCTTTGCTGTGGTGGCAGCAGCCTCTATAAGAAGGACAGAGCAGACAAGTCGTAGTTTACACTACAGCAGCAAGGTTTGCCAGAGCACCTACTTAATGAGGGGCCCTGAATGCCCTGAGATGAAGGCAGCATAGTGCAGAATGTTGAAGCTAAGATTTCTGGGATCTTAGAGCACTGGGCTTAAAGCATGCTAGCTTTCATTGTCTGGTATATTTTTGGCTGTGTTAAACTTACCTAAATGAATAGATTCTTTCTTGCTGCCAGGGAAGAGCTTTTGTGTGAAGGCCATAGAAAGTGTGCACACTTTTCTGAAGATAGTCTTCCTAAATGTGCAATAACAAAAATGCCTGCCTTCCCCTACATATTTTGAGAGAAGAATTCACTTCCCATATTCCTTCATTTTCCTGGATTGCTCCTTCTCTTTCACCATCTGCTCAACTGTGACCTTCTTTCTAGCTTGGAAGTGCTGCAAGATCTTTCCTTCAGACCTCATCTGCCTCATTTTTAAGTGCTTGCTGCAGTGGTTCATGCAATTCTTGGCAAGAGATCACTCACTGGCCATGTGACTTGATGGATTTGTGACACCCGTCTCTTGCTATTTCATCATGTGTTGCAAACTTTTTCATGTGAGAGTGGAATCCCTGTTGGGAAGTATGGACTGCATTAATGAGTACTGTTTTGCAACTAATCCATGTTTGATGATTGATGAGCATATGTATTTTAGTTTCACTTGTCCTTACATATCTGTAATTATTTTCTGTCATACTCCCACCTTTTGCTTTTTGTGTGCATACCAAGAAACAGATCCAGCTGGTCTAGCAGTTAGCTGCTGCTAAAAGAGGCACAGATACTGCCTTTCCTCTGCCCTGGCTGTACTACACATTCCTACTGCTTCCCTCTTGTGTCCCTCAGTCTTTGATTGTTGAGTAATATGTTATAAAAAAGCCCAATTAATTTCATGTTACTTGGATCTAAAATTAATCTCTGATATTATCTCATAATAAATTCTCTGTGAGGAAATGAGGAATTGGAGACTTTTTTTTTTTTTGTTTTGAGCACCCTGACATAGGCAATATAGGTCCACTGTTTTTATTCATCACAGAATGGCATAGGCCGGAGGGCCCCTCTGAGGGTGGTGTAGTCCACCTTGTAGTTTAGAGGAAGGTCAGCTTGAGTCAGGTTTTGAATATCTCCGAGGATAAAAACACCACAGCCTCTCTGAAGTACCCATGCCAGTGTTTGAACACCCTCAGAGGAAGACAAATGGGTTTTTTTAATGCCTTAAAAATAAGTGTTCTCTGCAGGTTAGACTTCACTAAATTGATCTGAGTTTTCCTTCAGAATGGTCTGGTAGATATAGTGCATACCAACGACATCCATCTGTTGAGTTGAGGGGAGGTAATGCAAGTGATAGCACTCACCTTCATCTAGTACTGTGGCTAATGACTCCTCGTCCTAGATCGAGAGGCTGCCTGTGAATAAGGAATTGGAAAGTGTCAATATAGTTTAGAAATCTCTTTTAAGTAAAGCTTTCCAAATCCTTTTGTTGCTAGATCCGGAATAGAAATAATTTATTTAGTTACTGTGACTTCTGTCTTTTATCATAGTATGTTGAATATTTTTGTTTGTTCTGCAATATTTTTTGCTGTGAGAATAACTGGGGTTTTTTTGGCTAAATATAGTTTTAATGTTTATGTAGTGAGCTTTATAGCCATGGTTTCCACAATCTGTATTTTGATGGCACTACGATAGTGCAGGCTGTATCTGTGTCACTTAACAAATCCTATAGTGTTCTGTGACTGAAAACAGACTGAGACATGCCCAACCTGTTGTGCTGCATTCATTTGGGTGACCTGCCCCAAAAGTTACATCAGTAAAGATGGAATACTGAAAGCAACTAGATTCAGTGTTTGTGATGTCTCTGCCTGCTTAATGTCTCTGAACAAAATATTTTTCTACAAAAAAGAATTACTGAGTAGAAAAATAATTGTGTGGTATGAATGCATTAAGTTAGATTTCTTTAAGGGGAGGAAGCAGTTAATCCCTCACAATAGACAGCACAGACATCGGGTGAGATAAGGTTTCTGCTCAGTGTGAAGTTGTTAGGGAGAGAGGTCAGCCATCAACACACGAAAAGGGACCTGTATGACGAAGGAGGTAGGGTGACTTTGTCCAGCTGAAATATTGACAAACGTGAGCATGTTATGAAATACATGAGTATATGAGATAAGAATGGGGTGGGATTGGGTACTGTCATTAAAATGCTGTAAAACCAGAAGTTGTTGTGGTTAGAGATTCTTTTTGTAGGCCTGTTTCTGTTGCTTTTCTTGTGAAGTTGTCTCCAAGAGACCGTTAGGTAGAGTTTGAGCTGAGCTCTGCAGAGAATGTGTCAGGAGATCTCCAAGTGCATTGTGTTACCCACAGCCCCCAAATGGAGCCTCTGGGGGTCCTTTATAGCCAGAGTTAAAAGCAATGCCTCATATTCATTGGGAAGTCCTTAGCAAACTTTCCTCCATAGCCAGGAATGGGCCTGGATTGCAGTGTTAACCATCTCAGAATGTTTTATATTTTTAACAAAAATTATTATACCGAGGTAGTCTTAACTGTCAGACTGGGATGTGTTTAGTTTGCGTTGTACATTGTTTCCTTTTATGTACTGTTTGTCTTTAACAGACTTGGCATGACTGCTTCCCAGGCAGTAAATACATCCTGGCATAATTAAAGCCGTTCCACTTCCTTTGCAGGCAAAACCTCAGAGATGGTATCTCTGGAGGGAGATGTTGGAACTGCCCCAGAAGTTGCCAAGTGCTGTTTATCTGTTAACCAGTACCTCAGGTGCTGTCTTTCTGAATCACCGTCCCAGACCACATCTGTATTTACAGTGACCCCCTCTGATCCATAGGTCATTACTTGGGCAATTGTCAAAACTGAGCTATTAAAAAATGCTGTATTTTTTAATCTTATTTTTTAGTGCACTAGATATGTTCAGGCAGAAAAAGAAAAAAAGAGCCAGAGAAAGCAATTTGAAGACTTGGGTTTTATCCATGGAAAAAATCCATGTAAGACAGTATAACTTCGTTAATTCTTAAGAAGGTAGCTGACTTCCCTCAGCAAGGTAGCCATAAGGGATGCACTTCTGAGGATATACCAAATTATTTCTGCTGCTGCAGCCAATGTTTATGGACATAAATTCATGGCTCTTGATCCTGTTGCTGCCACTGTGTAAGCAGATTGTTTATCACTTTTTGTTTGGACAGGCACAGAAGCCTGCTTGTATAATTAAAGTTGTAGCATTTGCACAATAGTTATATACTTAAAATTACTGTGCCTTGGTGTCACCTGCCTCTATTGATCTTTAAACCAGCACAAAATGAAATTGAAAATACAAGCCATTCAGGCAAAAATTCCATTAAGGGTAGTAAAGAGTACAGGGTGGGGCTTCTAGTGCAAGGGCAGGACTACAACATTTTTCCTATCTCACAGGAAAGTTGAAAGAGTCATCTTAATATTATGTGATGGAAAAGGACATAAATCTATATGGATAAAATGAAATTATGCATAAGCAATTAGCTTCTGCAGAAGAAGAGACATAGGTTGTAAACTCTTTGAAAAGCCCTTCTCCCATGCCATTAAGTAATTTAAATCACAGACTATTCTTTGGGGAATATTAGAGCTGCAAAAAACAGCCTGGTCATAACTTTATGTAGGTGATAAATTAAATACGACTATTAATTTATGACTGTTTGGAAAATAAAGGTACGGTTTGCATTAACAAGGTTGAACTGGATGATTTCTTTTGGAAAAACACTTGGATCCTTTTTAAATATGTTTTGCAAAAAAATGTAGAATGTTTCAGGTGACTGCTGTGCTCTGTATTTGAGCCTTTATTTGAAAAAAGGTTCAGGGATAAAAAAATTTCATACAAATATTTGTGGAATACCTTGTATATTTCCAGGACAAAAATTATTGAGTGGATTTGAAAGAGGTCCATTCAAAGCTGAATTTTACTGGTAGCAGAAAAACTTTCCAAAACGAGTGCTTTTCATCAAGCATAATCTTGCTGCCCAAACAGTTGCTATTTAGTGAGATAACCATTAAATCTAACCATAATGGGAACTTGTATTCCTCAATTACACAGATGAGCTGTAGATGTATTTTGATAACTTTATTTATGATAAACTTCTTTAGAAGTGAAATAGTATTGCTTTTTATCTCCTTCTTCAGTGTTTTGCAGAGTGAGAGTGTCCATTTTGTAAGTGGCTTTTACAAAGCAAAATGAGCCTGGAGGAGACTGGTCTGTACTCAGCCTCAGTGTCAGGGGTGGCTGTGACAGCACTGAATTACTATGGAGGAAGGGTATTTTGGGGTGATGGCTGTGCAGGGGCAGTGAAACAACGCTGCTGCCAGAGCCTGTGGAGGAGCAGCCAGGATCCCCTTCTGTGGCCATAGGGCCTGCAGTGGCCCCTCTGGACTGCAGGGGCTGGGGTGTACCTCTGCAAGCCGCTGATCTTGGACTGGGCCCTTCTGAGTGGCATCACATCACTTTCCACCTGCTCTTGTACCATGCTGTGTACACCTAGGAATTGCAGCAGGGAGTTTAATTCCTTGGGTGCAGTGTGGGGTAAATGCCCTACCAGGGTTAAATGGGGATTGGTGCAGGCTGTTTAAGGGTGGGAAAGGTCAGGATCTGAGTGAACAAACGGATCTGTGTTCTTCACCACTTCTAAGAGGGGATCCTTCTCTTCCCTTTTGCTTACTTTGAGTTTCAAAGGCTTGATGTATCCTTGTCAATGCCTCGTACTAAACACCAGTTTTAGTCTATAGGTACAGAGACAGGTTTAGGAAAGAATTACATGGCTTACTGTCAGCAATCCTACCTTCTTCACAGGTGCAACCATTTGCTATATAAGAAGCAGGGCAGAGCTGAGCAAAGAGCAGAACTGAGCAGGGGTGGGCAGTCACTGTGGATGATGAGACTGTGTGCTTTAGGAGTTACATCTGTATGATTCAATTCCTGAATCTTTCCCCTCTTTCTCTGTTAGGATGCAGAAGTGTAGTTTTGTCAGGGACTTGCATCAGGACACAAATGTCATGGTTTAGCTACCATGTCTGGGAAGAATTTTCCAGGCAGGATGGTGGGATAGTTACAGTTAAAACCCTAGCAGGCTTTGTATTTGTTCTTAATTTCTTTGTATGACCCTGCTCTCACCAAAGTTGGTGGGACAATTTACCCATTTAAATGGTGTGTTCATTGGCATGGCTTGCATTCATTTTTTGTCATGTTGATGTTCTCTTTTTTTTGCCCTGGCTGGTGGAAGCCCTCAGGTACAGGAAGCAAATGGACAGGAATTTAAAGAAGCTTCTGTCAGTCCAGCAGTTTCATGGTCAGTCTGGATAGCCCCAAAAACAGGTGGAATGGACAGGCAAAACCAGACAGGAGTCTGGTCATGAGCAGAAAGCAGTGTCTAGCTTCCAGCCTTACTGAACTGTTTGTTTCCTAGTTACTTCATGATAGGAAGGAGCAGAGTGTGAGATGGTGATACTGATAACATCACCTGTGATTTAGGGTTGCAGGGTCACATGTCAGGGGGTCTGAAGGCTGCCTGTATATGAAAACTGTTGACACGAAGTCTGGGAGTCGTGCAGAGCTTCAGGCATGTCCCGCCTTACGCAGAGCCAGAGAGCAGCCCGAGGGCTACGAAAAACCAGTCAGACTCAACTAAAAGTGGAACTATTTATGGAAGGTTGTCTGTTTTCTCTTGTGACTTGAGGATGTTGTTTCTTGTTCACCCAGGCTCCTAGTGCTATCAGTTTGCATTTAAATACAACTTTCCCAGGTTTTCAAATGTGCTGTTTTCCCAGAGGAATGTCTTTTCCTGGCACGTAGCCCTACTTTTATCATACTGAAGATCACCTCCCTCCCTGAGTGTTGGTAGCTTCTGGTAGATGACCAGCAGCCTAAATATTGCTAGACCCCTCCTCTCTGCCCTCAGATGGAGACATCATCGTTCACTTGATCCCACCCTATATGATGCCCCATGCCTTCAGTTTCTTCAGCACAACCCTGGCCATGATCCTGAGATACCTTGCCACGGAAGGAGCGATGGAGGAGGATTACCTTCCTTGTAATCTGGGCCAGGTGGCACTGGGAATCACAGAAAAAGTGCTTGCAGGGGGAGTGGTGGTATGGCAGGTGCATCCATGTATCCTTCTGTGTATCCAGTCCTCATGTGTCTAATTGTTATGGACAATGCCTAAGTGTGTGTGCCAGAGTTGACAAATCATGTGCTGTTTTTGCATATACTCTCCAACTTAGCCAAATACTGTACTGCAGGGAAATATTTTCAAGAAAATCTAAAGGATCAGACTAAATAATATCCATAAGTGACATTTTAAACAGAGACACAGCACTGTGTTTAACCTCATAATTACTGATACAGGTTCCATAAAACACAACTTCACTGCTTTTTTTTTAATAGGAATTTAATTGGCCATCTTTGGTAAAACCCTTGATTCTGTATGATTCTGGTCTCAAACCAAGTCTCACCCTTGCTTTATTTTTTGAATCGTTCAGAACTGCAATACATTTATACTTTGGTTAATGCATGTGTGCCATGGCAAGTGGCTGCTAGCTTAGCTGTTAAATTCTTAAGTTCTCATATTGTCGCTTCAGGTCAGAGAGAACAAAGGTCTGGTATTTTAAGGGATTTGGTGCTTCTAGATAAAAACATTTTGCATTCCATGCATGTTCAATCTTTTAAGATAAGTGGGGAGGAATACTGGAAAACCCTGGTATCTCAGTGGAAAGGATAGTCAGAATTACCTTGCATAGTGGTGGTTTGCACTCATCAACATACCTTTGTTTTTGTTTTCTACTTGTTATAAAACATTTTGCACTTGTTTTTAGTACTCATAGGAACATTTGATGCCTGCTGCTGTGAAGATTTTATCATTGAAACAATTGTTTCCTGAGCACTTCAGTTCTTCAAGTTGTCCTATCAACGATTATAGCTTTGGGGGCTTTAAAACTGAAGTTATTTTGACATACAGTAATGCTAGTTGATAGTTTCTTCTGGGAACCCAACCAATGTTTTAGCTAAAACAACTGTATGAAGAATGCTGTTCTCATGGCTCAAACACTTGTAATGCTGTCCCACCCAAACTAACCTCAGCATAAGGGTGACTTCTAATGCACGAATGAGATTAGCAATGGAACTATTTGTTACTGTCCCTCAGATTTAAAGGTATTTCTTTCAACCAAGTCAGTATTTAACTGTCAACAAAAATAAAATCATATAAAAGAGACAGGTGTTTCAGTCTGTTCTACAAAAAAAGGGCATTGCTGATTGGCTCTGAGCGGCTGGTATAGAATTCTGTTGGTGAAATAAAATTAAATACAGGGTGTGAGAGGATACTTTTTCCCAAGTGAAGGAGATTGGCTTGCATTAGGTGAAACGTTAATAGCAATTCACTAAAATGAAATCTTAGTGCTGCAGTCCTTTCTAGCTGCACTGTATTTTTTCACTATAAGCCATCCCAGGAATTCATCCTAGCTTGACAGCAGGACTGTTTTTAAAAAGTATCAATTTTGTTACACGTGTGCATGGATCATAAAATTCCAAAGTATCCAAAGTTTTTCTATCATGCTAATGCAGAATTTTTTTATTTGATGAGAATCTTTGGATAATTTTTTGCATGATGCTTTTCCACCTCATTTCCATACTGCTGCTGCTAGTGTTTTGTACCAGATGCTGTTCTGTCATTAAAACAACTGCCTCATGATTGTTTTGTGCCTGAAAACTTGTCTACTATGTGTATCAGGTAACCCAATAAAATCTGTTCCAAATCTTGCTCCTTTTCTATCATGAGACCATCCCAATTAAAAATAACTTTTTATGCTCTGTGCTCCAAATACTCCATTACTGTTTTAGCTTGAATACAGTCCTGTCCTTACATATGCCTGATGTGGTTGATGGAGGTGTGTGACATGGATTCAGTGCTATCTTACTTGTTTGATATTTCCACCTCCTGGAGAGTCTGACTGCATTTATTTTTCTATGGAAAAATCTATAAAAGTAGGGTCCGATAATACTACCTTGAGTGGCTGGTCTCATTGCCTACATGTACATAAGCAGAGAGAGAGAAGGCCTGTGCCAGATGAAAGAAATAATAGGTGTCTGCCTTCTCTGCATAATTAGAGGGAAACCGGTACATGATAGCTAAGATAAATACAAGCTTGTTATCAGCTGGTAATATTGCTGTTTCTCTCCCCTTGTATACAGCAGCAACCAGAGGAATGGAGGTAATGGCCCTTCCCCTGTTCGCAGGGGAACTTTGCTCAGTCCTGGACCATCCAGGTGTTTGACAGCTCTAGGCTGGTATCTGAAGCTTCAAGTGGAATTTTGCTGCCTCAGGGACTTAAAAGTGTCCTATCAGTCCTATATGTAATGTCTTCTTGGGTGGCTAAGTAGGACTAAATACCAACATGTATGTTACTAAATCCTTTTCATGTGTCTGAAAACAATATGCTAAGATGAGCAGTTTGAGGTCACCACCAGTGTTGCCTGGATCCATTCAGCCATCTTTTTTGGGCTCTAATTCGCATCATACTTCTGTGGTGCAGTTTATGCTGGAGTAGATATATGTACTGGTAGCCAGAAGGGGCAATGTGTTTACTTTCTCTGCCTTGGCATCACTCTCTCACTGCTCCCCTCAGTGCTGAAGCAGTCTGCTTTGGAGTCAGCTGAACAGCAGTGCTGGAGATGTGGACCTGGTAGGAACACGGAAGAGAGAAGGGAAAGTCTGCCCTCTGGCCCAGCCGTATCACAGAACTTCCTAGTTAGGTACCCACTTGGCCCTGCAAGTTGTCTTGTCTTAGGCTTTACAAATCCAAAGTAATTGAGCTGTTCAGGAGAAAAGTAGATCATAAAGGTGTGAAAGGCAAATATAATCTGAAGATAAATCATGCACAGTCAATGGAGCTGGGGCTGTGAAGTTGATTTCCAGGAAAGATTAAATGAATCAGAAAGCAGACCCTTTTGAGGATGCATTGCAACATACATTCTTTGACAGAATTCTTCCCCTAGAGGCCCCTAGCAATCTGCAGACCTCCCCAGACTAAACCTAAGAGCCTTCCTGTGAGTAAGGAAGGGACAGGCTCTGGAGGCAATCTGGATCTCTGTGAAAAGCCTCTTTGTTCCAGTCTGTGAGGGCTGGAAAATTCTTAGGCAGCAGAACTATGGATGCTGACAGGAACAACTCCTCCAGCTGGTTTGGCTCTCTGATGGGAGAGCAAGTGGCTGGCTCTGCTGGTGGATCTGAGACCTCATCCCTGCAGCCAAGGGAGACTGGTAAACTTACTGGAGCATCTGGCAAATGTAAAACCTTATGTAGTGTTTGGGGCTTGCTCTCCCTGACTGCTTTCTGCCTCTCCTGGTGCGGGAAGGTGGATAGTTTCCAGCTGAAACAGTTGATGGAAAATTCCTACTAAGGAAGAAAAATTAGAGGCTCAACTCTGGTAAAGACTGTAGTGATGGGCTGGGGCCAAACCTAGGAAGACCAGGGCATGGGCTGGTGCCATCCCACTGTGCCTGTTTGTGAGGGATGCAGGGATGCTTCTGCTGCTGTCAGGATGGGGGATGGTGAGTCAGGGATCTGCACTGCTTTCTGTGGTTGTTCCTTTCCCTCTGCACGAGGTGAAGCTCATGAAAAAGTCATAGCTCAGCACTGAAACCAAACTGGGCATGGCTAGTATTTGGAGAGGATGCCCTGTGAGCAGAGTGCATAGAACATCTGAATCACTTCACCACCCATGGAAATACTCTACAAATAAAGTTGTATTGTTTAGTTATAAATTTCATGCTGGAGTGGTTAATCTTGAATGTGTATAAGGGACAGCACACAGAAATTAGTATTACATTAATGATTAATGACAGATTTGGATGGATCTGAAAGTGTATCCTAAAGGTGAAAAGCCATCCTTGGATTAACAGAATTTCTGACCAGCCCTAGGACTTGTAGACTTCCTCAGGCGTTGTTGAAAAGGGTTTTTTTTCCTTCATTTTTCATATTTGTATTTGGTAAAGTTTCTTTCCTGTTGCTAGTGTTCCTTTTCCTCTACTTACTGGTTACTACTATTCCAAAAAAAAAATCTAGGCTTTGGCTTTTGAGGGAAAAGGATATGGAGAGGGGAAACAGAGGAAGACCCTTTGGAAGGTTTGTGGAATTTGGTAATGTTGAAAGTGAGGCCGAATGCTATTTTAAAAGTTGCTATTCAAGTGGTTTATTTCTGACAGAAATGGAGGAATCCAAAGAAACCCTTACCTGCTTTTGTTCTGAGGCTCAGGACATTTTCCCTGTTGTGTTTCTTCCTCTGCTGAATATCTTCTGCAGGTGTCAGTGGAGGGTTTCATAACACACTGCTTGGTTTACTCTCTTGCCCCGAGATCTTGGTGCAGCTTTGCACTTTGCATCTTTGTAAATAAATCATCAGCTTTCACAAATGAATCACCTATTGTTTGAGGTGAGCAGAATATTTTAATGGCATCTGAGTTAAGAATTGCGATTTTTAGATGTTTGGTTTGTATTTTTGACCTGCTGTAGTTCGAATTTATGTCCAAGGAGGTATAAAGAAAAAATAGGACAAAAAGCCTCGCTGAGCTGCAGCTGTAACAGAGACACACGTCCTTGGTGTTGTTATTATTCATGACTCGTGGTGTAACTGTAGGATGGAGGAGTTGCATTCTTTGGCACCTCATGTCTCAGCATTGCTGAAACACAGGACTGAAACAGCCCAAAGCTTTTACCTGATGAGAAATAACAAATGGAGTTATGTAGTGGAGCACAGGGAAACAGCAAAATGTCAGGATGTGAAGAGGTGTTTGTGTGCCCAGAACTCACCTGGTTTTCTACTGTACCAGCTGGACATCTCAAAGCTGTTCCGGCTCCCTGCAGACCTTGCCACAAACACTCCTGGGGGCCAGGCAGTCTCACTTTGCAGCACATCTGCCTCAATGTTGGTCAGTGTGGTGGGCTGTAGGCATCTTGTGCATATACCTCAGAACCTGCTGTAATACTCCCTTCAATAATTTAGGAGTTCTCTCTGTTGTATTAAGAACATCTAATTGAGGCTTTGCTGATCCTTTTTGGAAAAGATCCTTTTTGGCTCTTCTCTGAGCCCTTTGGGCTCAGCACTGCATTGAGAGGCATCCAGTGTTTTGCTTTACTCTCTTTGGGAATGGGACCTTCAGGAGCAGTCATGTACCTCATTCCATGCTCAAAATAGCAAAGCTCTTTCTGTGGAAAAGTAAACTTTCATGGTTCCTGAGGAAATGAATGCTACTGAATAGTGCTATGTGGGCCTTAGTACCATACATATGACAGGGAAGACACTCTTAAAAAAGGAAAAAAAGGTTTCAAAGAACAAGTTAGTGGATGCAACAGATGAAGTAGGAGTAAAAGCCTTTCTCCTGGCCTCTACCACCCACTTGTCTGAGGGCAGGTTGGGAGGTAGGACTGGCTGCATTGAGAGGGCAGAAACACACTGAGGTGCCGAACACAGGGGTGCCTGGGGCTGCAGGGTCCCTGGCTCAAGTGGGATGTCTATGTGCTCATTGAATCACACCCAGAGACACCAAGGAACATGTTTTGGGGAGTTAAATACATACGAATGGTTTAAGCAAACATCAGTGAAGGGAGGGGTTGAGGGGTGAGCCTGCAGGGCTTTTTCCCAGGAACTGTGCTCTTGTATTTAGAAACCTGAGCAAAACTGTGCTGTGAGCATTTGCATCCCAAGATGAAATATACTTGCTGAAACCAGCTGTGTACTGCACTCTGCTTCTTCACATCCCTTGTCAGGACTTTTTCTGGTTTGATGCTGACACAGTATTGCTAGATGGTGATTGACACTTGAGGGATAGTACAGATGATTTTATATTTCATAACAAATGTATCACAGGATTTGCTAAAATGAAGTCTCATTCCCAGCTAGCTTTCCCAATCATACAATTTTGTTTGCTGTTGTCTTTTTTTTCACGTTTGTGGCATCATATTCCAGACTAGATTTAAACCCTGAATTTGCCAGAACTTAGATACATTTGTATTTTAAATATACATTGGTCCTTTTAACAGAAGTTGCACCATTTGTCAGATCATAGTCACAGAGTTTTAAAATATACCTTCATTTCTGGTTCCAGATATAAGCTGTATGGTTGAGAGACTTTGTTGCCCTGTGTTTATACTCTGTCGAGCTCAGTGGCACCTGATCCTGACAGAGTGAACTCTTTGTTACTTCTGTGCTAGAAATAATACCTTTACCCGGTTCAGGTCATCCTGTACCTGCTAAAATGTTTTTAAGATGAGTCCGGAAGTGCTTGAAGTGTAAGAGCTTGGATATTATGTTACAATTATATTCTAATGGCAGAGTATGGTGGACACCCCTAAGAAGCTCTTGCTCTCACGTGGTTGGAAATTTCCCTGGAAATGCTAATAAGACTTTGTTTTCTGAAATGCAAAGTCCCCATACAAGCTCTCTCCCAGCAAGAACAAACTCCAGCATTGCTCCCATTTCAAAGGTTTGGCCTCTGCAAGTAACCTCCAGTTAGATACATCAGGGATGTATTAAGGGGTTTTGTTGCTCCCTTATTTTCTTCTGAGAGTAACTCCAAAGAAGGGGCTTTTTCAGAGTAGGAAAATTGTTCCAATCCTCTTTTCATTCAGTTTTGTGGTCTCTTTCTTCATTTCAGTGATTAAGGACTTGGCAGGGCTGGCCTTCTTTTTTGGTTTGGACGATAGCTTTGGTTTGGAACATCCTAAAATAAATTACATCCAAAAGTTTCCTCTTTGTCTGCTGTGATTTCAAAGCAATTTTCATGGCTCAGTTCAGGGCTGCCTAATAGAAGAAAATGGAAGAATAATTACTGCCTGCAGAGCTTGTAGCACAGTTATTTAAGTAACTGCAAAATAATTTAAGGTACAGACAAATTTCTTGTTCCCTGAAGAACTGTGTGCTTTGAGCCAAACATTTTTCCATGAACTAGGCACATGGTTCCTGTGGCAGTCGGGCAGCAGGCACAGCCCCAGTGTGCCAGCAGTACTAGCAAGGGCACCATTGGCATTCCTGACTGTCTGAACTGCAAAGCTCACCCCCATCACTGCCCTGTGTGCTGGGTGTTGTGGCTCCCCATCACTTCTGGAAATCTTATCCTTTCAAAGCCTCCCACTGTATTAAAAAAAAAAAAAAGTATATTTATATATGTATATAGAGTACTCTTCACTCTGGGAAACCCACAGCACTCGCTAAGTTCGGACCTCAACCTAGGCCCCAGCTGTGCAAAGCAGACAGAGGGCTGCCCTAATGGAGCAGCCAAGATTTCCTGCTCATGTAAGGGAAATTTCACGATAGACATTCCAGCCAGATGGTGGCATGTGGAGAAGGGAGGGAGTGAAGTGGTTGATCTCTGTCCTGTGCCTCACTGGGGGCAGCCCCACTGCTGTCCAGTCCAGAAGGAATTTGGGAGGGGGATGAGAGGCTTCATCAAGATGATTTAAACCATTAGCTGAAATTACTTTGACTGAATCATGGGGTAGGTGATCTCAATCAGGCTGAGTTCTCATAAAGTACATGTGAAAATGCAAAGTGACCAAGAGAGAGTTTACCTAGGCAGCGTGGAGATCTTCAAGTGGGCTTTGTCAGGTGCCACAGCTTGCAGAGCATCTACTGTTTTACAGGCATAGCCACAGAACACCAAGCACCAAAAAACAAACACATAACTGAAGTCTCTGGTGGGTATAAAGCTTCACTGGCATAATTTATTTTGTTGACTAAAAAGGGCTATTCATTTGCTCAGAGTTAAATAAATTTCTATACACACCTGTAAATCTGACCTGTTCAGATCTAGTGTTATCACAGTGACTTTATTTATTTTAGTTAAAAGCCAAAATCCTTGTCAATTCAGGGAAAGAAAAAGCCACTTAGTGGTAGTAATTAAAAATTATTTAAGCTTTCAGCACATTAGCAAACCTACATGTTATGGAAATATGAGGCTGGTGGTAGTCCTTCAAGAGTTAGAGAGATACAGAGTTAGTTAAGAGAGGGGCTTTCTAGAGGCTCTGAGGGCATGCTCACAGCGGCAGATATGGTAAAACCTGGCCAAGCCTTCTCCTGGCCACAGGTTGTCCATCTGTGGTCAGAAAGCCAAATGTGCAAGTGTTTGCTCAGGGTAGTGGGAGCGCTGCTACACGTCTTCTGGACTGCAGTGGTCTTGCAGCTGGAGGGATCAATGCTGAAGCATTTCAAGCCTGGTATCTGTCTCAGTCTCCGTAACCATTTGTGTCCTTTTGTGATTTAGGGAAGCAAAAGCCACAAGATGTCAAGTCTAAGCTGCGGGGAAGTTTACTTGGATGGAAAGTGTTTAGTGGGTGGAAAAAATGGGACATCCATAGCATAGGTTTTTGCTGGTGCCTTTGGTGTCCCATGGGGTGTCATTATCCCACTAAAAACATTAGTGAATTGTGTTTTCCAGCAGAGAGACATGTTATTAACACTTTGGCAATTTTGTATGTAAAATGTTAAATTCTTATTAGGGAACATCTTAAGGGGTCAAGTACAAAACATCCACATTGATAATTTAACAGGAAACAGCAAAGAAAAGGTGACATACCTAATTGATCTAAAGTGAATGAAATAAATGCAAAAAATAATGAGAAAAGTTTTGTGAAAATTTTGGGAAACAATTTGTGAAAAATTGTTTTGTTTCATTTCCCCAGATTTGGTTTGTAGTCTTTCCGTATTGGGAGCACTCATGGAGTGCTAAGGAGCTACTAGTTAATTTTGGTAAGAATAAACTGTGTCTTCTCCTGCTGCTTACCCTTAAAGCAAAAAGACTTAAAAAGATGTATCCTTTCCATTGCATACTGGCGAGATCTTTCATTTTTAAAGTGTTTCCAAGCTGTCTTTGTCCAATTATCATATTATTTCACTCAATATGCTCAAGATGGAAGATGCTATTTTTCCCTACTACAAAGAGTGAAACAAGTTACTAAAATGAAGCAAGTTACCCAAGTTTCTGTGTTGTGTTTACACAGAAATTCTGTTTCTTTGCCTAATCCCTAACCGATAAACTTGATGAAAAATTGTGCATATTTTATGATTGTACAAGCATTAGATATTTATGTGTCTAGCCACTGAACAAACCTAATACATAGCATAGGCTATTCAAATGAGAATGGAATAGCACTCAAAAATAGCCATGAGTCAGAGAAATAAACAGAAAAAGGAAATAAATAAATAGAAACCAACTTGTGTTAGGAGTGACTTTGACTAGAAATTCGCACCTGCCCTTCCAGGGGATTGCCTCACAGTGTTGGTCAAAGGTTCCTGTCTTGCACGGGGATCTCTGTTGTTGATGGTTTTCTTTTTTCAATCCTCTGCTGCAGTTAAGAGAGTTATGTTGGGAGGTTAAATTGATTAGTATAATTGTTCATTGATGCACTCTTATTTAATGTACTTTGAGAGGTTATATTCTTCAGAATGATGATAAATTATGGTAACTCCAATTAATGTCACTGCAGCATTTCTATGAATATGGAGCAGTTTTCTGGGGTTTTATAATGAAGCTATAAAAAATAGCTGAAATTTAAGGTACAAGTTTCCAGTATATTTTATGCACACAATATTTCCTTGAATCTGATCTCATCGATAGATACGTCAAGTCTAATAAGATATAAATAGAGTGGGAAGAATCTACTGAAGATACAGATTCCAACTTGTGGAAATTGAAGCATATAAGGGGAATACACTGCTTTCTCTTTAGGTTAAAGCAGGTGGACCTGTGGTGGTACAGGTGGCAGGCATTTTGCTCAAAGGGCATCTTGCACCCTGGGCTGGTGTCTTTATCAGGATTCCTGTTGCCCTCTGCCTCAGTCAATTCTCTGCACCTGGTAGCTCCTGATGTTTGGTTAACTTGGTGTAGCAGAAGTGTTGATGTTCTTGGGACTTACAAGGAGCTTGCACACAAAGGCAGCTGACCTTGGAATAAAAATTTAAAATTTAAAATTAAAATCAGATCCCATCCTAAAAAGTGAGAGGTAGAAAGTGCTGTCCCAACTTTAAAAATTGTGCTGAGTTTGAATATTTTAGTATGAGAGGCTTGAGCAACAAAGATAACTCCAAAGCTTTTAAAGAACAGAAGAAGAAAGGATGAGAAACCAGCTAACTATGTTATCCTGATGTACTGAAGTTTTTCAAAGGCACTGCCAAAGGAATTGTAGATAAAACTGACCTAAGCTTTTAGAAAAACTTGGTCATTTTTCTCACAAGAGGAACATACAGAGAAAGAATGTTTATTTAATAGTTTTTTAAATATATTTTTCTCCTTGGATTAGAGGTAATGAAAATAGTAAGGTACTTGTGCTAACTGGTTAGTGCAGTACGTCAGCACCAAAGCACCAAGGAGCTGTTAGCTTGAATTCTAATGCAAGTTCTGCAAGAAAAAAAAAGTCTGCTGAGTAACAGCCTGCCTGATCTGATAACTGAGACTGACAGCATGATGGGCTATGCAGAGAGGGGCAATAAAGATGCTCTACTTACAAAGCAATCCATTTGGTATCTCCTGTCTTCCTGAATATGGAATGGTTTTCTGAAATCATGACAAAACATTGATGAATGGGCACATGCATTATTATAGCAGTCAATCTCAAGGTAATGAGATACACAAAACTCCTAGTTATATTGTAGTCCTGTCAATTATGAGTATATTCTAAAAACAGAAATGCTAAGAACAAAGAAAAGAGAAGGAGACAAGGTAAGATGAGCTCAGAGCCTCACAACAGCATTGTCTTCATGCACCAAGGAATAAAGTATTTATTTACTTTGGTCAAAGTTCAAGGGCCTTGCATCTTCTCAGCCCCTTTCTTCACTGTTTCTTTTTCTGTATTCCCTTTGTCTTTCTTAACATTACCTAAGGGGTTAATGTACTTTTCCTTTATTTTCCTATTTTATTCTGCACATACAGAAAAGTAAGCTGTGCCACACAATCCACATGACATTGATGGTCAGCAGGTACTTGTAGATGAACGTAGATTTTAGAAATACATTTGGGTGGAGACTTTGTTGTTTGACTTTAAAATTGTGCTTGTCATAATTTCCTAGTTCTGCCAATCACTTGAATAAAAAATTAGAGAGAACTAAATCATATACATGTACAGAATATTAAAGGTTAGTGTGTTCTAATTTTTTTCCCCTGATGGAGATGTGCCTAAAGATCCTATGAAATTATATATATTATATATATAATTGTATATATA
Source organism: Oreocharis arfaki (assembly GCA_013398015.1). NCBI lineage: Eukaryota > Metazoa > Chordata > Aves > Passeriformes > Paramythiidae > Oreocharis > Oreocharis arfaki. The sequence goes on along the minus strand of VZRR01009625.1, from coordinate 719,559 downwards.
TAAATTATAGCCCTTGCATGAGAAGCATATAGTCTAAACAACTAGCTCAGAAAACTCAGGCTTTGATCGACAGTAGAGCGAGGATGGCTTTGGAGAGAGGCATGTTTGAAACACACCAGGAAGAAATTCTCCTGCTTCCTTGAGGTAGTGTGCAGTTGTGTTATTCTATTACTCTTCTGTTGGCACTTTGCAGTTCAAAGGAACACAATGATGCTACTTCTGTCTAAACCAGGAAAAAAAAAGAAAAGGAAAAAAGATGAAACACTATCAGGTTAAGCTGAAATGTGTCTCTTTTTGAGAAATAATTTGTAGGTGCTTTCAGAGAAAGAATAAAAATTGGGACCTTGGACTTACACACAGGGATTTGAAATGGGATATACCAGCTCTCCCCTCCTGCTTATCAGCTTGACTGCAGCTTTTAGCAATCAAAGTTATTGCTACCTGATAGCGGTCTTGGGTAACCTCTGTGAAAGGAGTAATCTCAGTGCAGCCCACAAAAGAAAGGGCTTTTTTTTCACTTAATGCTGAGTTCATTAGCATTTTTTCACTTAATGCTAATTAGGCAAGGCAATGCACTGCTTTGGGATCCCTATCCCTGCACTGCTGCTAGATACCCAGCAGTGGGAAGTGACAATCTCCATCTGTGCTGACTCTGGAGTGGGCGCTGGGTTACGCGGGGTTTTATGTCTCTTGAACCGTATGAAAAGCAGCTGGGTCTGCATTGTGGGTTTCCAGTACTTGGGTGTTTTTTCATTACTGGGCATTGAAAATCCAGCATGCAAAGGGAATGCATGGGATGGGGCAGAGAAGCAAGAGCAGCAGGGAACAAGTGATGCTCCTCTAACCACAAACATTATATTTGCAGTACAGGTTTCTCAGTGTAATGTAAATAAATAGGCATAAACACAAATCATGCCTTTCTAATAAATCCAGCCTACTGCTCAGTGCTGCCTTACAGTTAGACACTGGTAAGTATCGATGTCCATGGCTTTATATTGTTTGTCATCCATGAGCTGCAATTCTCAATAGATTCACAAGTCCAGTCATCAAAAATTTTCGACACATTATTATTACCCTTTTATAAGTAAGAACCATTAATGACTTCATGCAGTGGTTTGGATTAAGCGGATCAAGGATGAATTAACTAATTTGCACTGCATCACGAAAGAAATCTATCCAATGATCCAAACTAGGAACTTTAATTTTTAGGCTTCTTTGAAATGCAAAAATATAGCACACTATCTGCAAGGCCTTCCGTCCTGCAAGACAGAAACAAAAGACCCAGTCCCTGTTCCACACGTACTGCACCAATCAAAGGCTGAGGAAAAAATGTTAAATGCCGTTAGAATTATGATAATAATAATTTACAGGTACCAGGTTTTGTTTCTTTGAGGTATCTCGTTTTTTCCTTGGGGGAAATAGTAAAGTAAGGGTAAATATCAGAGTTAGGTTAGGCTAACATGCACGTAGTCATTGTTTACTCTTGTTATCTCTAGTGCCTAGTAAACCCATGAGTTGTGTACTGGTAAGAAAAAAGACTTTTGAAGACAAATCTTCCTGATTTCACATTGCTACAAATTTCTGTTCACATGTAGGCACGAATAAGTATATTGCCAAGCTCCCTCCTTTCTGCTAGCTAATAAATTCTGCACCTCCGCTCCTGCAGACTGCTGGCCTTAGTTATTTAGGTGGTGAAGTATGCAGTGCTGGGAATTCATCTAACCTTGAAAACATTTTGGGCTGCATGGCCTGAGGCCTGGTAGGTAACACTGAGGAATTACTCAGCTACAGTTTCTCTGTGATACTGCTGAAACTTCAGACTAATGCTTATCGAGATAAATACAGCCACGTGTTCTGTAGCCTCACCACACAGGTGAGCATGGATTACTTGCCTGTGCAAACAGGAGTAAATTCATTCCCAGATTGCAAATGTGGCAATACATTAATTAGTGTCAGCTAAATATTTTACTAGCATTTATCTCTGTTCATACATCAAAAATGATTGCAGACACGGAGCATCAGCACAATTTTATTGATCCATAAACTGTTCTTGCCCAGCCGAAAAACGGGAGTTGTCACTGCCAAGTGACCCCGTGAGAGGAGGCACGGACACTTGGCCGAAGCAGGTGGGTTTCAGGAGAGTTGTTTCCGGCTGTTGGTAAATTTCCTGAGTGCTTCTCAAATTTTGTTACACTTCCTGACTGGAGTTCATGGGACGCCGCGCGGCGCTTCACCTCCCAAGTGCTGAGCAACTGGGCTCATTCGGGGAGGGAAAGGAGCAGAAGGAGAGGCGGGAGCGCACAGGTGCGGACGGGAAGGCCCCAGGGGCGGAGCGGAGCGGGACAACACTTCCCCACCACCTCGGGCGGGGCCCTGGGAGGAGCGGGGCCGCGCCGGCAGCCGCCCGCGGGCGCGGGGCGGGGGCGCGGCCGGGATTCGCTCCGCTCCGCCCCTCTCCTCCCCTCTCCTCCGCGCTGGCCCGGCCCCTCCCGCCCCTCGCTCGGAGAAGGGGCCGCGGCCGGGGCGGCCTTCCCGCAACCGCGGCGCTGGCCCGGCCAACAAAGGGGGCGCCGGGGCCGAGGGAGGGGCCGCCGCAGGGCCGGGCCGCGAGGGGCGGGGGAGAAGGGGGCGGAGGAGAGGGC